>JARQAB010000004.1:6291323-6891323 GCA_036172955.1 Meloidogyne arenaria
TTTTTTTCACTGATAAACGAATTTTTGAAATTTCAAATTCCCAAAAAATACACTTTAGTGACTAAATATGGTATTGTTACTCTACAGTAAGTCGATGAAAAAATCTTAACCGGTAATTTTTAAATACAGTTTTTAATGCTGATTCGAATGATATACTATTTATCTATATCAGATTTTTTTTCACTGATAAACGAATTTTTGAAATTTCAAATTCCCAAAAAATACACTTTAGTGACTAAATATGGTATTGTTACTCTACAGTAAGTCGATGAAAAAATCTTAACCGGTAATTTTTAAATACAGTTTTTAATGCTGATTCGAATGATATACTATATATCTATATCAGATTTTTTTTCACTGATAAACGAATTTTTGAAATTTCAAATTCCCAAAAAATACACTTTAGTGACTAAATATGGTATTTTTACTCTACAGTAAGTCGATGAAAAAATCTTAACCGGTAATTTTTAAATACAGTTTTTAATGCTGATTCGAATGATATACTATATATCTATATCAGATTTTTTTTCACTGATAAACGAATTTTTGAAATTTCAAATTCCCAAAAAATACACTTTAGTGACTAAATATGGTATTGTTACTCTACAGTAAGTCGATGAAAAAATCTTAACCGGTAATTTTTAAATACAGTTTTTAATGCTGATTCGAATGATATACTATTTATCTATATCAGATTTTTTTTCACTGATAAACGAATTTTTGAAATTTCAAATTCCCAAAAAATACACTTTAGTGACTAAATATGGTATTGTTACTCTACAGTAAGTCGATGAAAAAATCTTAACCGGTAATTTTTAAATACAGTTTTTAATGCTGATTCGAATGATATACTATTTATCTATATCAGATTTTTTTTCACTGATAAACGAATTTTTGAAATTTCAAATTCCCAAAAAATACACTTTAGTGACTAAATATGGTATTGTTACTCTACAGTAAGTCGATGAAAAAATCTTAACCGGTAATTTTTAAATACAGTTTTTTAATGCTGATTCGAATGATATACTATATATCTATATCAGATTTTTTTTCACTGATAAACGAATTTTTGAAATTTCAAATTCCCAAAAAATACACTTTAGTGACTAAATATGGTATTGTTACTCTACAGTAAGTCGATGAAAAAATCTTAACCGGTAATTTTTAAATACAGTTTTTAATGCTGATTCGAATGATATACTATATATCTATATCAGATTTTTTTTCACTGATAAACGAATTTTTGAAATTTCAAATTCCCAAAAAATACACTTTAGTGACTAAATATGGTATTGTTACTCTACAGTAAGTCGATGAAAAAATCTTAACCGGTAATTTTTAAATACAGTTTTTAATGCTGATTCGAATAATATACTATTTATCTATATCAGATTTTTTTTCACTGATAAACGAATTTTTGAAATTTCAAATTCCCAAAAAATACACTTTAGTGACTAAATATGGTATTGTTACTCTACAGTAAGTCGATGAAAAAATCTTAACCGGTAATTTTTAAATACAGTTTTTAATGCTGATTCGAATGATATACTATTTATCTATATCAGATTTTTTTTCACTGATAAACGAATTTTTGAAATTTCAAATTCCCAAAAAATACACTTTAGTGACTAAATATGGTATTGTTACTCTACAGTAAGTCGATGAAAAAATCTTAACCGGTAATTTTTAAATACAGTTTTTAATGCTGATTCGAATGATATACTATATATCTATATCAGATTTTTTTTCACTGATAAACGAATTTTTGAAATTTCAAATTCCCAAAAAATACACTTTAGTGACTAAATATGGTATTGTTACTCTACAGTAAGTCGATGAAAAAATCTTAACCGGTAATTTTTAAATACAGTTTTTAATGCTGATTCGAATGATATACTATATATCTATATCAGATTTTTTTTCACTGATAAACGAATTTTTGAAATTTCAAATTCCCAAAAAATACACTTTAGTGACTAAATATGGTATTGTTACTCTACAGTAAGTCGATGAAAAAATCTTAACCGGTAATTTTTAAATACAGTTTTTAATGCTGATTCGAATGATATACTATATATCTATATCAGATTTTTTTTCACTGATAAACGAATTTTTGAAATTTCAAATTCCCAAAAAATACACTTTAGTGACTAAATATGGTATTGTTACTCTACAGTAAGTCGATGAAAAAATCTTAACCGGTAATTTTTAAATACAGTTTTTAATGCTGATTCGAATGATATACTATATATCTATATCAGATTTTTTTTCACTGATAAACGAATTTTTGAAATTTCAAATTCCCAAAAAATACACTTTAGTGACTAAATATGGTATTGTTACTCTACAGTAAGTCGATGAAAAAATCTTAACCGGTAATTTTTAAATACAGTTTTTAATGCTGATTCGAATGATATACTATTTATCTATATCAGATTTTTTTTCACTGATAAACGAATTTTTGAAATTTCAAATTCCCAAAAAATAAACTTTAGTGACTAAATATGGTATTGTTACTCTACAGTAAGTCGATGAAAAAATCTTAACCGGTAATTTTTAAATACAGTTTTTAATGCTGATTCGAATGATATACTATATATCTATATCAGATTTTTTTTCACTGATAAACGAATTTTTGAAATTTCAAATTCCCAAAAAATACACTTTAGTGACTAAATATGGTATTGTTACTCTACAGTAAGTCGATGAAAAAATCTTAACCGGTAATTTTTAAATACAGTTTTTAATGCTGATTCGAATGATATAATATTTATCTATATCAGATTTTTTTTCACTGATAAACGAATTTTTGAAATTTCAAATTCCCAAAAAATACACTTTAGTGACTAAATATGGTATTGTTACTCTACAGTAAGTCGATGAAAAAATCTTAACCGGTAATTTTTAAATACAGTTTTTAATGCTGATTCGAAAGATATACTATTTATCTATATCAGATTTTTTTTCACTGATAAACGAATTTTTGAAATTTCAAATTCCCAAAAAATACACTTTAGTGACTAAATATGGTATTGTTACTCTACAGTAAGTCGATGAAAAAATCTTAACCGGTAATTTTTAAATACAGTTTTTAATGCTGATTCGAATGATATACTATTTATCTATATCAGATTTTTTTTCACTGATAAACGAATTTTTGAAATTTCAAATTCCCAAAAAATACACTTTAGTGACTAAATATGGTATTGTTACTCTACAGTAAGTCGATGAAAAAATCTTAACCGGTAATTTTTAAATACAGTTTTTAATGCTGATTCGAATGATATACTATTTATCTATATCAGATTTTTTTTCACTGATAAACGAATTTTTGAAATTTCAAATTCCCAAAAAATACACTTTAGTGACTAAATATGGTATTGTTACTCTACAGTAAGTCGATGAAAAAATCTTAACCGGTAATTTTTAAATACAGTTTTTAATGCTGATTCGAATAATATACTATTTATCTATATCAGATTTTTTTTCACTGATAAACGAATTTTTGAAATTTCAAATTCCCAAAAAATACACTTTAGTGACTAAATATGGTATTGTTACTCTACAGTAAGTCGATGAAAAAATCTTAACCGGTAATTTTTAAATACAGTTTTTAATGCTGATTCGAATAATATACTATTTATCTATATCAGATTTTTTTTCACTGATAAACGAATTTTTGAAATTTCAAATTCCCAAAAAATACACTTTAGTGACTAAATATGGTATTGTTACTCTACAGTAAGTCGATGAAAAAATCTTAACCGGTAATTTTTAAATACAGTTTTTAATGCTGATTCGAATGATATACTATATATCTATATCAGATTTTTTTTCACTGATAAACGAATTTTTGAAATTTCAAATTCCCAAAAATACACTTTAGTGACTAAATATGGTATTGTTACTCTACAGTAAGTCGATGAAAAAATCTTAACCGGTAATTTTTAAATACAGTTTTTAATGCTGATTCGAAAGATATACTATTTATCTATATCAGATTTTTTTTCACTGATAAACGAATTTTTGAAATTTCAAATTCCCAAAAAATACACTTTAGTGACTAAATATGGTATTGTTACTCTACAGTAAGTCGATGAAAAAATCTTAACCGGTAATTTTTAAATACAGTTTTTAATGCTGATTCGAATGATATACTATTTATCTATATCAGATTTTTTTCACTGATAAACGAATTTTTGAATTTTCAAATTCCCAAAAAATACACTTTAGTGACTAAATATGGTATTGTTACTCTACAGTAAGTCGATGAAAAAATCTTAACCGGTAATTTTTAAATACAGTTTTTAATGCTGATTCGAATGATATACTATTTATCTATATCAGATTTTTTTTCACTGATAAACGAATTTTTGAAATTTCAAATTCCCAAAAAATACACTTTAGTGACTAAATATGGTATTGTTACTCTACAGTAAGTCGATGAAAAAATCTTAACCGGTAATTTTTAAATACAGTTTTTAATGCTGATTCGAATAATATACTATTTATCTATATCAGATTTTTTTTCACTGATAAACGAATTTTTGAAATTTCAAATTCCCAAAAAATACACTTTAGTGACTAAATATGGTATTGTTACTCTACAGTAAGTCGATGAAAAAATCTTAACCGGTAATTTTTAAATACAGTTTTTAATGCTGATTCGAATGATATACTATATATCTATATCAGATTTTTTTTCACTGATAAACGAATTTTTGAAATTTCAAATTCCCAAAAAATACACTTTAGTGACTAAATATGGTATTGTTACTCTACAGTAAGTCGATGAAAAAATCTTAACCGGTAATTTTTAAATACAGTTTTTAATGCTGATTCGAAAGATATACTATTTATCTATATCAGATTTTTTTTCACTGATAAACGAATTTTTGAAATTTCAAATTCCCAAAAAATACACTTTAGTGACTAAATATGGTATTGTTACTCTACAGTAAGTCGATGAAAAAATCTTAACCGGTAATTTTTAAATACAGTTTTTAATGCTGATTCGAATGATATACTATTTATCTATATCAGATTTTTTTTCACTGATAAACGAATTTTTGAATTTTCAAATTCCCAAAAAATACACTTTAGTGACTAAATATGGTATTGTTACTCTACAGTAAGTCGATGAAAAAATCTTAACCGGTAATTTTTAAATACAGTTTTTAATGCTGATTCGAATGATATACTATTTATCTATATCAGATTTTTTTTCACTGATAAACGAATTTTTGAAATTTCAAATTCCCAAAAAATACACTTTAGTGACTAAATATGGTATTGTTACTCTACAGTAAGTCGATGAAAAAATCTTAACCGGTAATTTTTAAATACAGTTTTTAATGCTGATTCGAATGATATACTATTTATCTATATCAGATTTTTTTTCACTGATAAACGAATTTTTGAAATTTCAAATTCCCAAAAAATACACTTTAGTGACTAAATATGGTATTGTTACTCTACAGTAAGTCGATGAAAAAATCTTAACCGGTAATTTTTAAATACAGTTTTTAATGCTGATTCGAATAATATACTATTTATCTATATCAGATTTTTTTTCACTGATAAACGAATTTTTGAAATTTCAAATTCCCAAAAAATACACTTTAGTGACTAAATATGGTATTGTTACTCTACAGTAAGTCGATGAAAAAATCTTAACCGGTAATTTTTAAATACAGTTTTTAATGCTGATTCGAATGATATACTATATATCTATATCAGATTTTTTTTCACTGATAAACGAATTTTTGAAATTTCAAATTCCCAAAAAATACACTTTAGTGACTAAATATGGTATTGTTACTCTACAGTAAGTCGATGAAAAAATCTTAACCGGTAATTTTTAAATACAGTTTTTAATGCTGATTCGAAAGATATACTATTTATCTATATCAGATTTTTTTTCACTGATAAACGAATTTTTGAAATTTCAAATTCCCAAAAAATACACTTTAGTGACTAAATATGGTATTGTTACTCTACAGTAAGTCGATGAAAAAATCTTAACCGGTAATTTTTAAATACAGTTTTTAATGCTGATTCGAATGATATACTATTTATCTATATCAGATTTTTTTTCACTGATAAACGAATTTTTGAATTTTCAAATTCCCAAAAAATACACTTTAGTGACTAAATATGGTATTTTTACTCTACAGTAAGTCGATGAAAAAATCTTAACCGGTAATTTTTAAATACAGTTTTTAATGCTGATTCGAATGATATACTATTTATCTATATCAGATTTTTTTCACTGATAAACGAATTTTTGAAATTTCAAATTCCCAAAAAATACACTTTAGTGACTAAATATGGTATTGTTACTCTACAGTAAGTCGATGAAAAAATCTTAACCGGTAATTTTTAAATACAGTTTTTAATGCTGATTCGAATGTTATACTATTTATCCTTATCAGATTTTTTTTCACTGATAAACGAATTTTTGAAATTTCAAATTCCCAAAAAATACACTTTAGTGACTAAATATGGTATTGTTACTCTACAGTAAGTCGATGAAAAAATCTTAACCGGTAATTTTTAAATACAGTTTTTAATGCTGATTCGAATGATATACTATATATCTATATCAGATTTTTTTTCACTGATAAACGAATTTTTGAAATTTCAAATTCCCAAAAAATACACTTTAGTGACTAAATATGGTATTGTTACTCTACAGTAAGTCGATGAAAAAATCTTAACCGGTAATTTTTAAATACAGTTTTTAATGCTGATTCGAATGATATAATATTTATCTATATCAGATTTTTTTTCACTGATAAACGAATTTTTGAAATTTCAAATTCCCAAAAAATACACTTTAGTGACTAAATATGGTATTGTTACTCTACAGTAAGTCGATGAAAAAATCTTAACCGGTAATTTTTAAATACAGTTTTTAATGCTGATTCGAATGATATACTATCTATATCAGATTTTTTTTCACTGATAAACGAATTTTTGAAATTTCAAATTCCCAAAAAATACACTTTAGTGACTAAATATGGTATTGTTACTCTACAGTAAGTCGATGAAAAAATCTTAACCGGTAATTTTTAAATACAGTTTTTAATGCTGATTCGAATGATATACTATCTATCTATATCAGATTTTTTTTCACTGATAAACGAATTTTTGAAATTTCAAATTCCCAAAAAATAAACTTTAGTGACTAAATATGGTATTGTTACTCTACAGTAAGTCGATGAAAAAATCTTAACCGGTAATTTTTAAATACAGTTTTTAATGCTGATTCGAATGATATACTATATATCTATATCAGATTTTTTTTCACTGATAAACGAATTTTTGAAATTTCAAATTCCCAAAAAATACACTTTAGTGACTAAATATGGTATTGTTACTCTACAGTAAGTCGATGAAAAAATCTTAACCGGTAATTTTTAAATACAGTTTTTAATGCTGATTCGAATGATATACTATATATCTATATCAGATTTTTTTCACTGATAAACGAATTTTTGAAATTTCAAATTCCCAAAAAATACACTTTAGTGACTAAATATGGTATTGTTACTCTACAGTAAGTGATGAAAAAATCTTAACCGGTAATTTTTAAATACAGTTTTTAATGCTGATTCGAATGATATACTATTTATCTATATCAGATTTTTTTTCACTGATAAACGAATTTTTGAAATTTCAAATTCCCAAAAATACACTTTAGTGACTAAATATGGTATTGTTACTCTACAGTAAGTCGATGAAAAAATCTTAACCGGTAATTTTTAAATACAGTTTTTCATGTTGATTCGAATGATATACTATTTATCTATATCAGATTTTTTTCACTGATAAACGAATTTTTGAAATTTCAAATTCCCAAAAAATACACTTTAGTGACTAAATATGGTATTGTTACTCTACAGTAAGTCGATGAAAAAATCTTAACCGGTAATTTTTAAATACAGTTTTTAATGCTGATTCGAATGATATACTATTTAACTATATCAGATTTTTTTTCACTGAAAAAGAATTTTTGTAATTTCAAATTCCCAAAAAATACACTTTAGTGACTAAATATGGTATTGTTACTCTACAGTAAGTCGATGAAAAAATCTTAACCGGTAATTTTTAAATACAGTTTTTAATGCTGATTCGAATGATATACTATTTATCCTTATCAGATTTTTTTTTCACTGATAAACGAATTTTTGAAATTTCAAATTCCCAAAAAATACAATTTAGTGATCATGTAGAATAAACATCACAATTTTAAATAAAAAACACTTTTATGATTAGAAATCTGTAAATTCTAAAAAATCAAACTAATTTTAATAAATATCTTGGGAATTGATTATCCAATTCAAATTTTCTGTGGTTATAAAATACTTCAATATATGTAGTTAACAATTGATAATTTCGATCAAAAACGAATGCATTTTCAATTAAATGCAAACACTCAGCATAACGACAAGCCCCATTCACATCTCCAAAACGGACCTGACAAAGATTTAAAAGTTTGCTGGAATAAAATTCGCATTCATTTTGGAGCAGTACACGAGCATGTGAAGAAAGAAGTTCTGCTGAGGCTGAAAATAAAATTAAGATTCTTAGTGGAAAATGCATCAAAGTCCCCCTGCTTAGGCAGGGGACACAAATTTTGAATGGTCCATGTGCCGTTTTGTGAATGGGACCGTCCCCTGCTTCGGAGGGGGCATTTAAAATCCCTTTAACTTATGCGTCTATCTATATACCAGTATCTCTTAAGTTGAATTCTAAACAATGGCTAAACTTTCGCTTAACCCTTACTTTAAATAATTTTTAAGCAAATTTAATACCTCCAGTTGAACAGAGGATTGATAACATTAAGGAAAATTCTTCATCATCAATTAAAGGTGCCATTCGGAAGTAAGGTTCAACTGCTCGGCTGAATGCTTTCTCAGCCAAATTAATCAAACTATAAAATAAATATTTAATAATAAAATGATCTAAAAACAGTCTATTTCATTTTTAAAAACCATTGGAGCTGAAAGAGTTTAAATTCTATCAACTATATTCAAGGAGAACCCAATCTTGGGGGCATCTAAAAAAGAGATTTGCCCATATAAAATTTTCTTAACTGTTTATTTTCTCGATATCTGCTTTGAGCTCTATAAATATCCATAGCTGTAATACCATCTGGCCCGATTAGAGTTGCTGTATTCAATTTTGCAGCATTGTGTGTTTTTAGAAACATATTAACTGTCCTTACTTGTTGATTTAACAGAATTATCTTTACAAAATTATTAAAACTATTTAATCATTTCCTTTAAATTTTCAACCTGATCATTACGTGACAGGCGATGAAAAAAAGGCAAAGCTTTAAAAATTCCAATAACCAATAGCCTGCAAACGATAATAGATTTCCTAATATGTGGGTGACGTTGAACATCTTGAATTTCATCAAGTTCTTTAAAAAATCTTTGCCTTTCTGGTTCACTCATAACAGGAGGATTTGGCTAAAAAATGTTTAAAAAGTGTAAGGGAGATTTTTGTAAGGGAGAAAATCTTAAAATATTGTAAGGGGGACTAGGCCGGGGTTTAAGAGGAATTAAATAAGAAGGTAGTTCAGTCGGTAGAGCACCTGCGCTTAATGAGTGAAAGCACCTAGAAGTGACTGCCAAGAGATAGCTGGATCAATGCCTGCTCGAGGCTAGACTCTCTATTGCATATAAAAATTTTAAAAAATATTACGTTAAAACTTTCATAATAACCAAGAACGTTGTCAGAAGAGAATAGTAGATCATTAAAACTAGTGAATTTGGCAAAATAACTTTCAGGCATTTCATAAAATGCACCCCAAATTCGATTATGAGCATTCAAAATACGAAGCAAATTTGGAGGTATAATATAAGATGACTGAAATTGGAAAATTATTTTAATTAGGAGATTAACTCTAATAAATTTTGAAAAATATTATTAAAATAATATTAACATTGTCAGTCTGTTCAGAATAGTTTACTGGAACAACAGCGTTGGAGGTAATTTTGAACTTCGTACCCCCCCTCTCTTTTTTCTGTCTCAAAGTGTTAAAACTGGTCAGTCTGAACAAGAATTGTAGAACACATCAAGCCGAGTCGAATGACACAAAAATCAACAAAATCCGACTTGATTGGACCGAGATACAGACCCCTGAAAATTGAAAAACCACAGGGGCGAAAAACCATATGGTCGAGAGTTTGTACAATTGAAAGCTCATTCGAAAGAGCTCGGCGAGCTGAGTCGAATGACACCAAAATCAACGTGATTGGACATGATTTGACAAAGTTATGACATAAAGTTGCAGACTCCGGTAGGTCTAAATAATGTCATAACTTTGTCAAAACTCGTCCGATTACGTTGATTTTGCTGTCATTCAACTCAGCTCGACGAGTTCTTTCGAATGAGCTATCATTTGCATAAACTTCTTTTGTTCCAAGAAATCGCCCCTGTGGTTTTTCAATTTTCAGGGGTCTGTATCTCGGTCCAATCAAGTCGGATTTTGTTGATTTTTGTGTCATTCGATTCGGCTTGATGTGTTCTACAATTCTTGTTCAGACTGACCATTTTTAACACTTTGAGACAGAAAAAAGAGAGGGGGGGGGGTACGAAGTTCAAAATTACCGCGTTGGAATATGTACAAAATTGTTTTTTGAAGGTTTCACAATGATTCTAAAAATGTATTGTTAGTTACACTAAGAAGAATGTTAAAATTTAAATAAAATTCAAAAATATTACATCCAAATTAACGAGCAAAGAAATTAATGAAGCAAAATAAACAGAAGCCTCTTTCTTAGAATTAAACGTCTTAGACAGCTTCTGGAGCCATCCAGTTAAAATTGTTTCCTTCAAGTTCTCCCAAGTCTCCATATTTGAGGAATAATTAATTGAGGAAGCTAAATATTCGTAAAATGAGATTAAAAAAGGTTTAGAATTATCGACCTTTATTAAATAAATAAATTGCCATAAGGGCACAACAATCCATTTTTTTAATTTTATATTTTGAAAATTCCAAAAACTGTCGAAATAAAGAATACTTTCCTTTCATTTCAGTCATTTTTGATCTGAAAAATTAATTCAGATTTAATTAAAAGCTATATAAGCTTACTTAAAATAGTCTTCTTTATTTTTCATATCCTTCACCCAATAATTAATTATTCGTTCAGAAATTCTAAAATCAAAAATATGGCCATATGCCAACATAAAATTATCGGAAAAATAATTTTCTGATTGAAAATTTGTAATTGTTAGACTGAGACAATTTAGAAAATTTAATTGGTTAAAGCAGGTGTCGAACAATTCGAGCTAGAAATTTTGTTATTTTTATATTCTGGATAGAATCTTCGGTACCTTAATCTGCATCCCCAACTCTTCAAATTCTTTAAATGAATTGTTAAACATGGTAAGCATCGCTGGTTTACAACTCATTTCGAAATAACGTAATTTTTGTAGGTTTTCGGGAATAAAATTCTGGAAATGATTTTAATTTATAATTAAATTTTTAAATAAAAAGGCCGAATTTTGTTGGAGAATTCGAATATTTGGATCCGAAAAAAGAGTACTGATATCGGATTAAGATATCCGCGGATTTCCAAGGATCTGCCAAGACTAATGCCGACTATCCAGCCTAGACATGCCGACATCCAGCCTAGACAAAAACATCAGTCGATTGAAGATGGTTAGTGGATAAGGGCTATGTTTGGAGAATGTTTCTCTCTAGAACAAGATCTAAATCTGGCAGAAATATTCTTGAGATATCTAGCTACCTAATCAGTTCTACCCAATATTCTGATATTTTTGAAAAAGGATTGACTACTTTACTTATAAATTATTTTAGCTAACCGGCGAGGCTTGATTTAATCTCTCCGGATAAATATTAAAAAACAATTTTTGTTGAGATGTAATATATTCCTCATAAGCCTCAATAAATTTTTGTAGGAAAACTTCTTCCTTATTTTCAGTATTTTTTCCTTCCTTGGACAATTTCATCCCAATATTACAACATTTCCGGAAACGACAAGCTTTACATTTCTTTATCTGTTCTAAATTTAAATACAAATTTTAGCTACTGCAAATTTAAAAATAACCAGTCCCAAAGTTTTCACATTTATTTTCTTGGAGACATTTGTGATTACATTTTAACAGGACGTAACGTCTATAAATTCCAAACATTTCTGATTTTTTCAGAAATATTTTACCTGAAAAAAGCAGCACAGGGAAGGCAACAAACTGCTTCAAAACGCTTTCCATGTGCCTGCAAACCGCAAACTTGGCAGGAAAGTCCTTCAAAGGCTGATGAGACTATATAGGAGGGCATCTTTAGAATATAACTATTTTTTATAAATTTTAAAAATAAAATTAGAATAAAAAATATAAATATTTCTTTATAAAAATTTTATTTAAAAATTGTAATTTATTCAAAAATTTAATTTTTTATCAAATAAAAATTGAATAAATTTAAAAAAAATTCAACGTATTTTCTTGATTAATTATTTGGAGGTGTGAAATTATTATCTCAATCCATCCCTGGAAAAATTAATCGAAAGCGGGGAATTATTCGAGATTGCTGTGCGTGATGGGAATTAATCGAGAGAATACGGTATTAGTAATTGAGGAATGGAGAGAATTTAAAGAAGGGATTTTTAATTTGAAATTAAAGGGATATTTAAATGAGGGGATATTAAAAAAATAAAGGTATGTAAATAAAAAATACTGTGTTTATTAATCAAATAAAGATATATAAAAATTTATAGTATGAATAAATATACACATTCGTGGGGATAATTTTGGGCACAAAATAGTAAGACTTTTAATAAATTAAATTTATGTACTGATCGTACATAGTTATGCTTTTTAAGAAATATTCTAATATGTAGGTAGGTAGGTAGTATATAAAAAATTTAAGACGTTGTCATGGGAATAAATTTTCATAAAAAATTTTTTTTTAAATTTTTTATAAATTTTTGAATGTTAAAATTTAATAAAAAAATTAATAAAAGTTTTTTTCCTCTATACTTTTTTCTAAGGGTAAATTAAAATAGAAAATTCACAGCTGGTAATGACTACGAGAAAATATTGAGTTTTAAAACAAATAAAAATTTGACTAGAAATTTAAAATTAAATTCAATTTAAATTTTAAGCAATGGCAGATTAAAGAGTGGATTTTTGCTTCAGTTTGCTTCGAAATTAGAATAATAATTTTAACATATATTCGGGAATATAGATATCAACACTTTTTTGAATATAAAAAGTCGTTACATAAGTAACGTACATTTCAAAATTTCTGTCAAACATGAAAGCAGTCTCAATTAAATGCATAAATTCAGCATAACGACAAGCCCCATTCACATCGCCAAACCGGACTTGACAAAGATTTAAAAGTTTTTTGGCATAAAATTCGCATTCATTTTGGAGCAGTACACGGGCATGTGAAGAGAGATCAGATACTTTTTGTTAAAAGATAAATTTAGGTTCCTATTCATGAAATAAACCTCCAGTTGCGCAAAGGATTGTTAAAGTTAAAGCAAATTCATCTTCAGCAATAGTTGGAATTATTCGGAAGAAGGGGTCAATAAGTTTTGTAAATGCTCTTTCTGCCAAATTCATTAAACTAGAAAAATACTTAATATTAGTGAGTATCACGGACGGGCCTGACATATTTTTTAAGCGGAAGCTGGAAGATGGAAGGCGGAAGAAAATAAAGAACGGCGGACAAAAGCGGAGGAGATCCCATCGAAGTGGATACAAGTCTTCTGAGATCGTATCCGTGATTGTGGCTTATGCATATAGCTTATGCCCAGTGGCCAACCATTCTACAACTAACATATGTATCTTAAGGCCCATGAGAGTTCTGACCGTTATTAAAATTACATTTTATTTTCCCGATATTTTGTTTGTGCTTCGACAATATCTAAAGCACTAATGCCATCTGTACCAATTAACACATTTGACTTCATTTTTGCGGAAATGAAGGAACTGATAAATGAATTAACAACTCTTATGTGGTGATTTAATAATAAGCTCTAAAATAACTTAATCAAATAAATTTTATTTAAAATTCCAAACTTGATCATTTCTTGACAATTTTCTAAAAAACGGTAAAGCATTGTAAATACCAACAACCAGTAATCGAGTGACAACAACGTATTTTAAAACATATGGGTGGCATATAGCATCCTTACTTTGATCTAGCTCAGTGAAAAATGTTTGTCTATCTTGCTCCTTCATAACAGGAGGATTTGGCTAAATAGAATAAATATTATATCTGGTAGTGAATGTTTGAAATTATAGCTTGGCAGGTATCTCGCTAATTGATACCCTCGTTTTGAAGAATGTATATGAGGGGCTGCTTGAACAGGAATAAGCTTATGCCTAATAGAGGTCTGTAGCACACAGTAAATTTTTCAAATTTAAATTTTAAATCTTCCCAAAAAATTTTTTCCTTCTTTTAAAGAATTTTAAATAATTCTTCTTTTTAAAGAATATTTCCAATAAAAAATTTTCCTAGTAATAATTTCCAAAAAAGAAAAAATAATTTTTATTTTAATATTTTTATTTAAATTTTTATTTTAAAATTTTGAAAAACTGACGACTAAAGGGGGCAATATTTTTGCTTATAAAGAAAAGAAGGGGGAGGCGGGATTGGTGTGAAAAGATAAAGGAGTCAGCCGGCCAAAAGAACGGCTGAAAAAAGAGGACAAAGCTTTAGTGCATGTATTAGCTTTGCCAAAAAATATATATACGTGGGCGATTTTTATTATTCTCTTTCTTTTATTTTTTAATCAAAACAAGTCAATCGGCTGATAGCCAGCTTGTTATTGACTTGTAAAGAATCCAATCTTTATTTTTTAACAAAGCAAATAAATTGCTTCTTTTCCTCAAAAAAGGTAAAAAACACCAAAAATCCAGTTAAAAACTGGTAAAATGTAACAAATGTTACAAGTGTTCATTTTAAAGATTAAGCCATGTTTATATAATTTTAATGGCTTTGTTTTTCATTTTTTTCTGGTATCTTATGATCTTGTTTTTATCCTTTTTACCCTTTTTTTTTAAAATTAATTACTATGTACTTTTAATCTCTTTTTTTTAATTTTATTTTATTTAAATATTTTACTTTTGTATTTTTGGTAATAGTTTGGAAGTCGCCCACTTTTTTGCCTTTTTATTATTTTTTTTAAATATTTTTTTCATTTTATGGCAAATTATATATCATTTAAAAGAGGAAGTATCAAAACTTCCTTTTTTCTAATTTTTTATTATTTTTTAAATTTTTAGGGACAGAGTCCCGTTAGCCTCCCCCATCAGAAAATTGAAGCCCTAGAAAAATAATGAGGGCCAGATACAAAAATTAAATTTCAAAATAACTTTACCAACTCTAATATTTTAATAATTTTGAAAAGAAAAAATAAAATTGGAAATTTTAATTGAAGGGAGCTTATCAGAGTTGGCTTACAATTAAAAAACTTTACTCATTTTAAAAAATTTTTCCTAAAAAATAAACTTTTTAAATTTTTCTTTAATTTTCCCTTCTATTCTCCCTCTTCAACACAAATTTCTTTCATTTCTTCAGCCACCTCCACTTCTTCCCACTGCAAGTCCATCACCACCACTTCCACTATTTCCTTTCCTTTACTACTATTAACTTCTTTATCTTCTTTTCATCCTTCTTTTTCTCAACCACATCTTTCTTTTTATTTTCTTCCTTTCCTTCTTCCTTTTTAATTTTTTCCTTTTCCTTTTTAATTTTTTCTTCTTCCTTTTTAATTTCTTCTTCGTACTTTTTAATTTTTTCTTCTTCCTCCTCATCTCCCCAATCTACTTCTTCATCCCATCCTCTAACTTCCGTCTCTTCATCCCATTTTTCTTCCACATAATAACATCTTTCTCCTCTTCCAATTCCTTCCTCATCATCAAATATCGACATCTTTAAAAATTAAAATTATTTTGTATTTTTATATTTTGATATTTATTTATCTTATTTTTTTCAAAATATAAGAATACAATAAAAAAGAATATTTAAATTTAATTTCTAAAATTTCTATATATATTTATGTAAATATTCCTTTAAAAATATTTAGGTATTTTTTTTTTAAAATATATACAAATTTGTTTATTTAAAATATTAAATATTTTTTATATTTTTAATTTTTATTATTTTTTTAATTTTTATTTTTTCTTTCTTTTTTTTTCTCTTGCTTTTTTATTTATTTGCGCCCTCTAATCATCGAGGGAGCAATGACACTTTCCGTGCCAAGAGTTCGAATTGTTTCGTTCGAAGCTCTGCGCGGAAAGTAGTTAATTCGCTGCCTGCGGGGTGCGATAGAAGACAATTCGACCTCCTCTTGTGAGACTCGGTTTCTTCGAGTTTCTCTTTTGGGAGGAGGATTCTCAGTCTGTCTTCTTCCTAAGAGCGACATTATAGTCGTTCTTACAGGGAAGAGAAAATAGACCGTCAAAAGTGGGACTCCAATGTCCCTTAAAAATAAAAAGGTGGAGAAAAGGCAGCTACAAATCATCCACCAGTCCACAAAAAACTTCCATTTGCTCCAGAGCCAAGTTTTAATTGTGCCTTCCAGTCCTCCTGGCATGGCACCAAGAGCAATTGCTCTACTTGATTCCACGGTATTAACCGAGGATTTCCAAGTTTCTATTGGGACAGTTCATTCACATGAACAAAAAGTGGCTCTTCTGTGGTATTCCTAAGTACCCACTCATGGAATACTATAGGCGATACACTCATATCCGGAGCTGTAACATTATCTTGGAAGATATGTAGCTTCGATTGCTCCACTTTGTCCCAAAGGCCTGTTTGAGTGTTAACCCGAATCCATTGATTCGGGCCTATATTCAAATAACGTAAACGATATCGCTCACAATCTGCAGGAAGAGAAGACTCCGACAAAATACGCAGCTCGGGGTCTAAAAATCCGACTTGAGTCCGGTTATGCAGATTTACATCAACCGGAATATATTTATAACATCTATCAACCGGACGAAATTTAATGCTGCTCCAATCGATAGGAGCACATGAAAATACTTCTGCAGTATCCTCATTTAACCAGGTAGCAACAAGAGCCTTCTTTTGGAACGCCTGTCTGACATGGTAAGTCGGATTATCATGTCTTACAATTTGTTGACGGCATTTTTCCTCCATAATTTTATCATAAAATTCCTTTAGGGCAATTTCAGTAGCTGTTAATTCAGCTGCAAGTTGTTCCTCATCGACAGAACGCTTCTGCCTTGAGGTAAACATTTTTATAAATTCTTTCTCGTCAATAGCAAATCCCTGGTCAGACTTTCGGACGGCACGGCCATTGCAAGCAATCTCTCGAGAGGCTTCATAATTAAACGAAAGAGCAATTTCTTTTGTATTCGAAATCCAAACAATTCTTTCATTTGCTTGGCTATAATCTCCTTCCCACCTTCCCAAATATTCATAGAAACAACTTTTGCAATTCCTCGACTCACAATTTGATTCCCAAATAAGACTTGAATTATCAGGTAACTGACAAAAGTCAGTCATGAAATGGCACTTTTTAATTTCAAAAAGAGGAGAAACCATTTCTAGAGTTTGAGGATTATAATGGAGCGTAGTTGGTTGTAACATACAGTTAACAACCTCTGAGGATTTTTCCCCCCAGAAAAAGGAGGAAAATCTTCCTGGGAAGTCTATATTTAAAACTTCCTCAGTTTTCCACATTCCATCTTTTTTTTCCATATTCTTTTTATTTAGAGGGCATATTTTATTTTCCCTCATTTTTAAGCAATCTTCCTTTGAAATAGGAAGTAAATTTTGTTCCAACCGAAGAAATTTATCACCCAAAAAATTTGTGTAATAAGTTTCTTTGGTATATTTTGCAGAACAAATTAATCCTTCAACGGGTTCAGGGTGTGTAATTTGGGAATAAGTTTCGAAACCGAAATTTTTCCATTTTCGAAATTTATCCTTATTACAAAATGTGGCTTCCTCTTTAGAAGGGAATTTCCACAGAGCGCTTGATTGCGTCGCGCACCAAAATACGGGTTCCCCATTTTTTATTTCATTTATTATATTTTTTCTTCTAAATCTATCTATTTCTTGATGTTGATCTTTATATGTTTGTAACATTTGTGGGGAAGCACGTACCTTATAAACTGTTTTGCTGCCTGTGGGTGTTCGCACTCGCGTTCTGGTCACTTCTTGAGTTGTTAATCCAAAAAGGCAGCAAATAATTAATACCATAAGAGCCAATGTTCCCAAATTTTTTAATAATGAACCACTTTGTCTTGAAGTTGATGGCGTTGAAGTAGAAGGTTGTTGTTGCGAATTATTATTAGAACCAGAAGTTGAAGGCGCACTTTGTTGAATTCGTTGTAACAATTCCTTCAGTCGTTCCTCCAATGGTGGTCGGACTTGTGGTTGCGCCGAATTGGGAAGCATTTGCTGTTGTTGAATTATTTGTTGCTGTTGAGGTTGTTGTGGTGGGAGCGGTTGTTTTAAATTATTTTTAGGATCAATAGGTTTCACTTTCTGTGCCATTGGTCCAGGTTCTTCCTCAGAATCTTCATCATTATACGTTTCTCCCAAAATTTTCCTTTTAGCCTTCCTTAAATTCTTAAATTGGCCATCATAATACAAATATCCAGTATTATAAGATTCTGCCATATTTAGAAATTGCTCTTCATATTTCTTCCTTTCAAGATAAATTTTATTTTCATTGTGAATCAAAGTAATTTTGATCGGGACACCAGCTCTTCTCCAAAATTTTAGAGACCGATCAATTGAGGCCATTATTTCTTCATCGGGTTTCACAACTATGAAAAGGTCCGATGTTTTGATTCCAAAGTAAATAATGGTGTGTAGATCGCTTCCACCATCAAAATAGACCAGACGACAATCTGCTGGATTTTCGCACCAATTAACCACAGATTGAATTGAAGCGTCAGCCGCAATGATAAAAGGCGCTTCATATAATCGCAAAGTTGTGTTTCCTTTGCACCTCTGGTAGTTACGCTTCGTTAATAGTTTTGAAAACATCCTAGTAATATATGAGGCCCATTCATTTAATTCTTCTATAGGTGTTTTCGGTGGCTCCTGTAGTTTAATCTGGCCATTCCAATGGTAGTTGAATTGATGTTGAAAGACCTTGCAATTCATTCTTCGAAGCACAAGGATATCAATTAGAAATCTATCCTTGAAGGCCTTTTTTGGATCCAATTTAATGTATTGCCAAAATTTTACAAGAAGCCACATCGGATCTAATTCAGGCTTGCAGAATTGATCTCGGATCCCTTCCCAAATTTGATTGTTTCCGAATTTCTGCCTGCCGAACCAGTTGAACACCAAATAATGTACAAGTGTTGTCATTATTGGATAAGTAACTTGGATAGGAAGACGTCGAGAGTGCGCCGTCCTACTAGAAGTCGTTGATTTGATGCATTCCAAATGATTAGGCCCTTCACATTTTGAAAAAATATCATAGCCCCATACTTCATTCTCTATTTCAGGGGCAGGCCACATATAATCCTTCTTTAATTCAACTACTTGGCGTTCTCTTCTTGAAGCCAAAGTAGCTATCTGCTCCTTTTGTTTTATTCTCCATCGATCGTGTTTATCTCGATCGTAGCGCTTTTGATATTTTTTGAGGGACGCGTCTTGAGTTTTATAAAATTTTGAATCATCTAAATCTTTTCTTCCTTCTGCGATCAGACGCTCCCTTCTAGCATTTGAAGCATTAACAGACGCTAGTGCTCTATCAAGCATATTGACGCCAGGTGGTTTAGCAGAATTTCGAGGTATTACACGTCCATATCTTATTATTGGTTTAAAGGGGATTTTAAATTTTCCATTAAAATCATGAAAATATTTTCTATAACTGTACTTCTTTCCCCCTCTTTTTTCTACCACTAAATTTAAATCTGGTACCATTTTGCGCTTCTTTCCATTACGTTTTTGCTCTTCTTTTTCCTTTCTCGCTTCTTTTAATGCTCTATCTTCTCTTTTATCTCTTACTCCTGGGAGAATTGGGACTTGAGGAGCTTCTAAAATTTGAATTTCTTCTTCTTCTCTTTCCTTTTCTTCCCTAGATTTTTTCAAAATTCTTTCTTCTCTCAAATCTCTTACGGCAGGCATTGTTGGTGGTAAACTAGATTCCATGGTGGCCATCATAACAATTTCGGGTACTTTGGTTGGTCGACCGAGTTTTTTGGTTGGTCGAGCTCGGGCAGGGAAAGGTGTATCTTCTTCAGAACTAGAATCCATTTCTTCTTCCAAATTTCGATCCTTAGGTTGTCGAAGCCTTGTTATTTGTTGTTCTGATGAGAGTTCTAAAGGAAAAATTTGAGTTATACTCCTTTTAAAAATTTTTCCCAAAATATTTAATTTAACGGTTCGAATTATTCCATCTCGTCCTCGAATTAAATCGATTATTCGAGCGAGTTTCCATAAAGGGCGGGGTAGGTCTTCCTCAACTATAACGACCTCCCCGACTTGTGGTTCCTTGCCAGTATTTTTACCAAATTTCTCTCCTCTTTCCCTAAGAGAGAGGAGATATTGGGATTTCCAAAAGTCCCAAAATTTATTTAATTTTTTATTAATTTCTCTCATATTTTTTAATCCTTTCTCTCTACTCATTTCCTCTTCATAATCAGAATCCTCTCCCATATTCGCAAAATTTATTTCAACAGGAGCATAAGGGATTAAAAAATCAATTGGCCGAATAGCCCTCAAAGGCTCGCCATCAGATTGATAAGTTAGGGGGCGGCTGTTGACCATTGCCTCGAGCTCACTAAAAAGAGTCGCAAGCTCGACATGGTCCAATAGCTTCTTCCCCACACTTCTTTTCAAAGAATTTTTCACAACCCCTATCATTCTTTCCCAAGCACCTCCCTCGCGGGGGTTTCTTGGGGTAGTAAATTTCCATTGAGTGCCTTTGTGAACAATCCATTGTTGCACTTCTTGGGTGCACCAGGTTTGGTCACTTAATTTTTTAATGATTTTGGCACCAAATTGGAAATTAGTGGCATTGTCGGAAAAGACAATGCTCGGAATTCCTCTTCGAGCAATAAATCTTCTATAAGCCTGAAGAAATGATACTCCGGACAGATCATATGCCAATTCAATATGAACTGCGCGTATCACCATGCAAGTAAAAAGTGCTCCATAAACTTTCTCAGGCTTATCTTGAATTTTTGCCGACATTGGGCCAAAGAAATCAATGCCAACATTATTGAAGGGTCTGGCCACATTAATCCTTTCCTTTGGGAGTAAATCAAATCTTTTAGGGGCATATGGCTGCAAATTAAATTTTCTACAAATTAAACAGCCATATCGAGCCGAATTTAATACTTCGCGCACGGCTCGTCTCCCCTGGGGTATCCAATAATTCATTCTTATTATTCCCAGCAATATTTGAGTTCCACAGTGATTATTCATTTTATGTAAATTTATTATAATTAATTTAGTCAGCCAAGCTTCTTTGGGTAAATATATAGGCAGAATAGCTTCGTTTGGAATATCTGCTTCTTTAATTCTACCTTGGCAAATCCATATTCCTTGAATTTTTATCATATTTAAAACCCTTTTTCTTTCATCCTCTGGAGGAAAGGCTTCCTGAGCTTTTATTATTAAATAATTCCTCGCAAATTTTAATTCTTCAGTTGATAAATTATTTTTTAAATTTTTAATTTCCTCTGCTCCTAATATTCCTTTCCATTTTATTTTAATTCCAATTTTTCTTAAAAATCTAAAGGCATAAGCAAGAGCTCGAATTAATCGCCAATAATTAGAAAATCGTTTCTCTATTATAATCGATTTTTTAATTGGCTCTTGCTCAATTATAGCCTCCATTATTTCTTCATCGATTTTTTCTGTGCCAGGAATATATTCAAATTTCGGATTGACCCAAAATTCTTTTCTGTCAGACAACCATCCAGGCCCATTCCACCAAAAAATATTTTTCTGTAGGGCACTTGGGGTAGTTCCTCTAGAGCAAAGGTCAGCGGGGTTTTCTTCACTAGCAATATGCTTGACTAAATAATGCCCTCGAATTTTTGAAATTCGATTAGCCGTAAAACGGTCATATTTTTCGTATTTATTTAGACGCTCAATATTGCATTGAGAGTCTGTCCAAATAGTTGCTTGATTTTTTTCAAATTTTAACTCATTTTGCAAAAAATTAAGCACTTTTACCCCCAGGGTCAGAGCCTGAAGCTCAAGCCGGGGTATTGTTGCCTCGGTTAATTGTAAACGAGCAGGCTTTAATAAGCTTTTAGCAAATATTAAATGAGCTCTTTCAGCCTCGGCTCGTACATAAATCGCACAACCAAAACCAACTCCACTGGCGTCAGTGAAGCAATGAAATTCATGATTTTTTAAATCCCAAAAATTTAATTTTCTTGGGAAAAATATTTTAATTGGTTGTCCATTTTCTTGCCAAGTTTGTAGAACATTAATTAATTTTTGATAATATTCATCATTTATTCGATCATCCCATTTATAATTATCTTCTACAATTTTTTGCATTAATAATTTAGCAGGAATTAATGCCGGAGAAATAAGGCCTAAGGGGTCATAAACCTTAGCAATGGTCGATAATAATTGCCTTTTTGTTTTAAAATTTTCTATTTTTGGAAATTCTATTGAAAGAGTTTCCTTTTCCAAATTCCATTTTATGCCAAATATTTTAGTTTCTTTTAAATTTGGCGATAGATCTTCTTCCGGCACATCGAAAAATTCTTTTTTAGTTGCTCCAAAAAATTCGCGCAGCCTCATTCCTGCTGCGGAAAATATATTTTTTGCCTCTTTATAAACTTCTCCTATAGTACTTCCTTCTTTTAATTCAATCATAATATTATCCATATATAAATTTTCTTCTATGCTCCGGGCAATCGGAGAGTCAAATAATTTTAAATGCTCTTGAATAGTAGCATTTAATAAAAAAGGCGAGACAGTTAGTCCAAAACTAACTCTACAAAATCGATACACCACACATTTGGTGTACGGTATCTGATCGGGACGGATTTCTTTGGGATTAGCCACCCAGAGAAATCTTGTACAGTCACGATCAGTCTCGCGCACTCCTAATTGAAGGAAGGCTTTTTCAATATCTGCCAGAATAACCTTATTTAAAAAGCGGAATCTTAATAAAATTCCGACAAGTTGCTTCAACAATAATGGCCCGGTGTACAGGCAATTATTTAAAGAAGGTAAAGCTGGCTGTCCTGGAGGCTTGGCACTGGCATCCATTACAATTCTCACTTTAGTAAATGTTTTATCAGTGCGAACCACTGCGCGATGAGGCAAATAATGGACAGGGCCTTGTGATTCTTTAGGATTCTCAATTATTTCAATCATTCCATTTTCTAATTGTTCTGTAATTATTTTTTGATATTCGCCCACAAGGCCCAATTTTTGTAATTTTCTAATTGTATTTGTCAATCTAATTTTTGCATGATAAAAATTAGTAGGCAAAAATTTAATATTTTCATTAAATGGTAAAGCTATTTGATAGCGTCCATCAATAAAAGTAAGATTTTTTCTAAAATTTTCCAATACTTCTTGGTCCTTAATTCGAGGAGTTAAATCATCCATTCCAACTCCCGATAGGCCAAAAAAGGTTACCAAATTTTCTTCATTTTCTTGGTCAACCTCACTATTTTTGTGATGTTTATTTTCAGTAAATTGAATTACTGAATAAATTTGGGTAGTTTGGGCCTTGTAAATGCCTGTAATTAATTGTTGAGGTTCATCTTCAATTTGACCTAGGCCGCTCATTATTGGCCCCAATCTGGACTGACAAATTGTAAATCCACTCGGCAAAACCTGCATTCGTTGGACGTGAAGCTCATGCCAAATGTCCATGCCAAGCAGGATGTCAGGCTGCCGATATTCAGTGGTCAACAATTTTTCAACATAAATTTTCTCGTAATCCTTTAACATTTCCTTTACATTGTAGTAAGGAAGAGGATTAACTAAGAAATCCAATTTATTTAAGACCATAGTCAGCTTTTGATTTTCTCCTCTTAATCCAATTTTGACTAGGTCACATTTATATTTTTTAGGCATGCTATTTCCAAAACTAGTCAAATAATATTCTTCACTTCCAATAGATTCCAAATTTAATTTATTAGCTGCCTCTTTAGTAACAAAGGACCTCTGACTTCCAGGATCAAGGAAGGCGAGAACATTTAAATTTATTTCCTCTTTTTTAGGATTAAATACTGTAATTTCTACAGTCATAAGCAAGGACTTTCCTAGTCCATCGTTATTTAAAGGCTCAATCATTTGACAATTTACTTGCTGAGGGGCCACTTCCCTCTTGGGGGAAAATCTAACTTCTTTATTAAAATTATTTTCTTTTGAGGAATTAAATCCTCCATTATTAAAAGGAGAACCATCTCTCCTGATTCCAATCGGAACATTATTTGCACCAGTTCCTTTCCAATTATTTAATCCTGGACGATTCGGACCAAAATCGAATCTATTTCCAGGACCATTATTTTTATTTTTATTATTAGAAAAATTCATTTTATTTTTATTTTGAGCCTCATTCCATTTAGAATTATTATTAAAATTATTATTTAAATTTTGGCCAAATTTTTTAAAACATAGGGCGCGAGGATGTCTTCCCCCACAATAAAAACATGTCGAAGGCCTTTGGCATTGAAGTTTTGTATGGCTGTTACTCAAACATCCCATACATAAATTTTTTAGGCGCACGAATTGAATTCGGGCGTTGGCATTATTATATTTTTGACACTAGTCACTTCAATGACTTTCAGTGCAAAATAAACATCTTGGCCCTTTACTAGCATTCTGATAATTAAATTGGGGCATTTTTCCTTGACCCCTTAAAATATTTATTGGCTCGATTGCCGCATACGTATAATGTTGGCCTTGCTGATTAGAATTAAAATTTCTTGGCGGGGGCTTCTGAATTTTTGGAGCATGCGATTTATCCTGATCATGCTCCAAAAGCACTTCTTGTATGGCCAATTCTCTTTGTAAGGCATTATGCAAAGCCTCTCGAAATTTGGAAGTGTTCCATCTTGAACCTTCCTCATTTTTCTTCACTAATATTTCTCTCAAAAAATTTTTATTTAATTTTTTCTCCAATGCCAAATAAATTGCGGGGCCTTCGATATCTTCTCGAGCGTTTTTTAATTCTCGAGACAAGCGTTCTAACTCGAACGCAAAATTTTTCGTCTCCTTCAAATTTTGACACGGCTTCAGATTGGCCAATTTAATGTGCAAGTCGCGCACATGAGCCTCAGTATTGCCATAATAATCCTTTAATAATTTTATGGCCTCTTCAAAACTTCGGGTCTCGAGTCGAAATCCCGAGATAAGGTCTCGTGCTTCGCCTTCAAGTAAGGAACGAAGCAGGGTCAGTTTCTCAATTTCTGAAGCAACAGAATTGTCGACGGCACATTTAAAACTTTCATAAAAATCCAGCCATTCTCGTCTATTTCCACCAAACTTCCTTATTTGTAAAGTTGGGAGTTGGTACAAAGAGTGTAGGGAACGGGAACTTCCAGGTCCCGCCGGAGCAGCCTGAGTTTCGAGTCGATTCCCCGCGGCTGCTGCCGCCGTATGGAATCTTAACTCCTCCTGTTGGCGCTCCTTTTCGGCGTCGAGCTTTGCAATTTTCAATTGGGTCAAAATTTTCTGGGCATCTCAAAGACCGGGCATTTTCCTCGAACTTCTGAAGAGTATTCTCGACATGATGTACCTCATTAAATTCAATATAATCTTCATTTCCTGCCCGCCTTTCTTCCCCATACATTTTTCTCAATAGGTCACCCCACGCCGTCAAAACATTCTTTACGTCAGTGATAATTGCCTCCTGGGCTTGAACTTCATTCCTTAAATCTTCATACATTCCTTCATATTTAATTTTTCGCAACTGCGCGGAGTCGCCGGCTTCAATTCCTACCTCAAAGTCCACCTCCTTAAATTCCATCCAAGCCTTAAAGGCGGATACAATGGCTGTTTTGAGCGGAGCGGACATGATTTCTTCTTTCTATTTATTATTTTATAAATTTTTCTTCAAAATACTTTCCACAAAAATATTCAAATTTTTTCACTCTTCACAAATTTGACAAAATTTTGACTCTAAAGCACGCAAATATCTTCAAATTCTTCAAAAATCCTTTTTAATCAACACAGTTTGACAAGGGACTGTGTGATGAAATGAGAGGAAAAGAGAGAGAGAGAAAGGAAGAGAGAGACTGGCAAAGAACCACAATTTTTAATTATATATATTTTTTGTATTTTTGATATTTTTACAAAACGAATGTCAATGGCTCGTTTTGTAATTATTAAATTTCTTTTTCTATATTTTTTTTCCTTTTATTTACCCCCCTTTTTCAAATCGAGTACAAGGGCTCGAATTGAAATTATTTATTTAATATTTTATTTATTTTAAATATATTTTTTTCCCTTTAATTTAATATATAGACACTCCTGAAGTTACAAAGGATTCAGTGTGACTATTATTAAATTAATTTAAAAAATTAATAAAAATTTACAATTTTTTGCCAATTCAAAATTGAAAGGAATCGATGAAAGTATTGGTATTCCACTGTAGAAATTTAAATATTATGTTGATGTGTTGATGAAAATTTGCCGCCTGGGAGCACCAGAAACTGTAGCACACAGTAAATTTTTCAAATTTAAATTTTAAATCTTCCCAAAAAATTTTTTCCTTCTTTTAAAGAATTTTAAATAATTCTTCTTTTTAAAGAATATTTCCAATAAAAAATTTTCCTAGTAATAATTTCCAAAAAAGAAAAAATAATTTTTATTTTAATATTTTTATTTAAATTTTTATTTTAAAATTTTGAAAAACTGACGACTAAAGGGGGCAATATTTTTGCTTATAAAGAAAAGAAGGGGGAGGCGGGATTGGTGTGAAAAGATAAAGGAGTCAGCCGGCCAAAAGAACGGCTGAAAAAAGAGGACAAAGCTTTAGTGCATGTATTAGCTTTGCCAAAAAATATATATACGTGGGCGATTTTTATTATTCTCTTTCTTTTATTTTTTAATCAAAACAAGTCAATCGGCTGATAGCCAGCTTGTTATTGACTTGTAAAGAATCCAATCTTTATTTTTTAACAAAGCAAATAAATTGCTTCTTTTCCTCAAAAAAGGTAAAAAACACCAAAAATCCAGTTAAAAACTGGTAAAATGTAACAAATGTTACAAGTGTTCATTTTAAAGATTAAGCCATGTTTATATAATTTTAATGGCTTTGTTTTTCATTTTTTTCTGGTATCTTATGATCTTGTTTTTATCCTTTTTACCCTTTTTTTTTAAAATTAATTACTATGTACTTTTAATCTCTTTTTTTTAATTTTATTTTATTTAAATATTTTACTTTTGTATTTTTGGTAATAGTTTGGAAGTCGCCCACTTTTTTGCCTTTTTATTATTTTTTTTAAATATTTTTTTTCATTTTATGGCAAATTATATATCATTTAAAAGAGGAAGTATCAAAACTTCCTTTTTTCTAATTTTTTATTATTTTTTAAATTTTTAGGGACAGAGTCCCGTTAGGTCTTCCGATTTTCGATTTCAAAATTCCGAGCCATTTTAGATTTCTGTACCGAACTCTGATGCCTAGTTAGACCTGCCAGTGGCCAACCAAATTTTATTGTTTATTGATAATATCTAATCTTAAGGGATATCTATCTAATATGTATATAGAGAGAAAAATATTAAATTTACGTTAAAATTTTCATGATAACCAAGAATATTATTAGGAGATATCATTGCATCATTAAAACCAGCAAACTTTCTAAAATAATTGTCTGGCACATCATAAAATGCCCCCCAAATTCTATTATGAGCATTCAAAATACGAAGCAAATTTGGAAGTATAAAGGTTAACTAAAAAATTTTGAAATTTTTATCAAGAAAATAAAAACTTTTTGGGACCTTGCATTCCTCCTTTACAATGCTCTTAGGAACAATAGAATCTGAGAATATTATGTTTGAATATTTTTTGATTTCTTTACAATGATTCTGTTGAAAATTTAAATTTTTTAGGTTTAATTAAAATTTTAAAAATTACATCCAAATTAACCAGCAAAGAAATTAATGAAGCAATATGAACAGAAGCAGCAACCTTAGAATTAAACCTTTTACATAACCTTTGGAGCCATTCATTTAAAAGTGTTTCTTTCATGTTCTCCCAAATTTGCCCATTTGAGGGATTCATTGAGGAAGCTAAATAGGTATAGGTATCTAATAATTTTTGGAAGATCTTATAATTTTTTGTCGGTCTAGGGGGTACTGCGAGAATAGATAGATATCTAAGTAGTATCGCAGAATTTTTGTAAGATATCTCGTTCGGTCCGATCTCTAATTAATAATGAAGTCGGGCTTCACGCTAGGATATCCAAAGAATGGGATATTCGCATGGGATATGGTTTTTAAATTAGTGTTCCTCATTCATTATAGCAGCAATTTAGACGGGGGGGGGGGGGAGATTAACTTTCAGTGAGTTCCGAATGAATTAATCTTACTTCCTTTTCAAGATAAAAATTACCTTTATTAAATAAAGTAATAGCCATAAGAGCACAACAATCCTCCTTCTGTATTTTTGAGATTTCAATAAAAAGTTTGATAAGAAAATATTTTTCTTTAATTTCAGCAAGTTTGGCACTTTAAAAATTTTTAATTAATAAAAAACGTCTTAATCCTACTTAAAATAATCCTCTTTATTTAGCATATCCTTCACCCAATAATTAATTATTTTATCAACAATTCCAAAATCAAACAAATGGCCATAAGCTAACATAAATTTATCGGCAAAATAATTTTCTGAGCGAAAATTTGTAATTGTTAGACTGAGACAATTTAGGAAATTTAATTGGTTAAAGCAGGAGTCGAACAATTCGAGCTGTATAATAATAAAATAATAAATTTAATAGTTATGTCCAAGACCGAAAAGTTTTCCAGGCTTCAGGACTGAAACCAGGACTGGATCCCAAGACCATTGACTAGCTTTAGACCAAGAAGACAAGTCTAAAAACCCTAGTAAAGTCTTGAGTCAAGGCCAATAGTCTTGGACGTCTCTAATAAATTCACTACCTTCTCTTGAGTTTCTAAATTTTTAAATTCTTTTATTGAAGTATTCAACATTGTAAGCATTGCTGGTCTGCAATTCATTTCAAAACAATTTAGCATTTCTAAAGTCTCAGGAATGAAATACTTGAAATTAAATTCGTAATTCACAATTTAATTTACCGTATATGCTTTAATAATTACTCTTGGTAACTATCGTATTATCGTTTCCTAGAGGGTTAATTAATTGAGAGAGGTGGCGCTTCAAGTTAGAAATGATGGGGAAAATGCAAGGAATCGACATCGGCTCCGATAAACAACAAAAATTGTTAGGACTGTCTAGCCATTAAACCGTCTGAATTAGGATTAAGCCGCAGGTTGTAGAGAAGGAGCCCTGGATCGGAAAACAGAAGTCCAACCCAATTTATATTTAATAGGGGAAATTATTTATGTTTTGAAATTTGAACGTGTATTAGGGTATTTGGAAAGTGTAATTATTGTTAATTTCTAGAGTGAGAGTAATTATTTGATCATATAAGGCTGATAAATTATTTTTTAGCTAACCAAAGCTTGTTGATATAATTTTTCCGGATAAATATTAAAAAATAATTTTTGTTGAAATGTGACATATTCTTCATAAGCCTCAATAAAATTTTGTAAAAAACTTTCTTCCTCTTTTTCTTCCAAAATCTTTTCGTCCTTAGTCATTTTCATGCCTATACTAATACATTTACGATACCGACATATTTTACATTTCTTTAAGAATTCTGAATAAAATTAAGGTTACATGAGGATTTAATCAGAAATTCAAACCAATTCCGAGTTTTTCACATTTATTTTCTCTCTGACATCTACGTTTGGTTTTGAGGCCATTATACCGCCTAAATTGGGAAATTATACTTAAACGGTATGGAGGTATAATGGGAAAAAATAGGGCTGATATAACCGATTATTAAACGACACCTCCGGTTTTTGGTTAATCCAATTTTATAAAATCCGGTTTTTGGTTTTGAGTAATTATTAGTTTTATTTTGGGGAATTTAAAAAAAATTACTCATTTTCAAACATTTCCGGTTATAAAAATGTTATAGAAACAACTAAATTTTGGCAAAAATATCAAAATTTAGTGTCTTAAAACCGCAAGCATGGAAAGGATGTGATATTAAGGCACAGGATTAAAGACCTAGCTAGTTGTAAGAGTGAGATCTCTCTCTTAAGTATCAAAGACACTATTTTCAAAAATTATTTTACCTGAAAAAAGCGGCACAAGGAAGGCAACAAAGCGCATCAAAGCGCCTTCCATGTGATTGTTGCCCACATACTTGGCATGAAAGCCCTTTGAATGCTGGGGATATAATATAGGACATTAATGGGAGTTTTCTGGAGTATCTTATTAGCTAGAATAATATTCTCCTGTCTTTTAAAAATTAAATTTATTGTTGTTAATAAAATCAAGAAATATTTTAAATTATTTTAAAAATTATGAGAAAAAATTAATTTTTAGTAATAAAATTTACTGTCAAAATTTTAAAATTATGAAAGGAAATGAATCGATAAAAATGAAAAATATAATTTCGAGAATGTACATAACTTTGTATAATAATTTTGTAGTTTGTAAATTTTTAATAAATATGTAGAGAGGCGCGTGAAGAGTAGAGGTAACGGCTGGCATTAAAAATTTACTGCATGCGAAAAGGAAAAATCAAATGTTTGTTTAGCTGGGTAAAAGTTTCGTAATTTTAATTTTTCCGCAAAATTGTCGAAAATATTGGTTTAACAAAACACGAAACTAAAGAAAAAATGAGGAACAGTACCAAAAACAAAAAACAAAAAACGAAAATCATCAATAATCCACGAAAACCGACGATTTTCGATCATCGATAGTCCATAAAGATTTGAAGAATCTACAAATCTATCGAAAATTGGAAAATCTTTGTAGGAATTTTTGAGAGCAGGCCAATATTCCGTCGAAATATAACTTTGTTCAGAGTTATAGCTTGGATGCATAGATCCTGGTATGGTTCTATGCATCTCGACGAGCTGAATCGAATCATACCAGGCATTTCAGATTTGATAATTTTGAACTAAGTTGAGGCTTGGCGTTTTACCCTGAATTTTCAAAAGATTTGAGTACATATAGGAGATTTCAGAAGGGTCTGCTATGGGAGAGTTAAATTTATAAATAATATATCAAAAATTAAATAAACTTTTGAATAAATTTCCAGTCAATTCAGACAACTTTGACTAAATATTCAGGAATTTGTTTAGTAATTCTTTGCTGATAAAAAGCTTCCATATAAGTGTTAAACAAATCATTATTTCGATTAAAAATGTGAGCACATTCAATCAAATGCATGCATTTTGCAAACCTACTAGCACCCTCTGCATCACCAAAACGGATCTGGCAATGATTAAGGAGCATTTTGGCATATAATTCGCTTTCGGTTTGAAGCAAAATACGTGCATGTTTAGAAAGATGAGAGGAGGTATCTGAACAAAAATTCTAAGAAAAAAATTAAAGATAATTTATGAACATCCGGATGCGCACAGTATTGCCATTAATATTGAAAATTCATCTTCTTCAATAGCTGGTACCATTTGTAAGAATGGTTCGACAACTTTACAATATGCTTTTTCGGCCAAGTGCATCAAACTGAATTAATAATTAAAAATATTATTATGATGCCTAACTCCGAACTGAAAAAATCAGTAGCTAAGAGACTCAGAAACTTAGCATTATCACCCACAACAATAGTTAGGGTTGCCAACGGAAAAGTATGGGTTGTCCCCGTCCCTTGGAAGAGAATACATACCTCACCCCTGTTCACCGTAAATGGTGCCAGACCGAAAGGTCACACTCCAGTTAAAAGTAAAATTTTTAAAAATAAAGTTTTTTTTAACTGTTTATTCTCGCGAAATTTGGGTTGAGCTGATAGAATATCTATCGAAGTAAGACCATCTGTACCAATTAAAGTGGTTGACTTCAATCTTATAACATTAAAACATTTTAGTAATATTCCAACAATTTTAATTTGTTTATTAATCAAAATTTCCTTTAAAAATTTTTATTTTTCGATTTGTAGAGGTTTAAACTGGTCGCTACGTGACAGACGTTGGAACAATGGTAAAGCTTTGAAAATTCCAATAACGAGTAAACGACAAACAGTAATTGATTTGGAAATATGTGGATGATCTATCGGACAATGTAGTCGACTTAAGCTTATGAAAAATGCTTGACGTTCTGGATCCTTCATAGGTTGAGGATTAGGCTAAAATTAGATCTTCGAGGTCTATATATTGATCTTCTATCCTTATCTATCACCGAGGACAAAACTAGGGTGTCAAAATTGGTAAAACGAGTCTTATTAAGCGATCGGCCTGGATGTGAGCCCATATCCTAAATTTATTGAATACAGAGGCAAGATTAGGGTTTCCTTGAGAATTTGGTCAAGACTATGAAAAGATCGGGTTTTTGATCAAGAACTTTAATACCAATATTTGTACATAATAATAAGCTTAATGAGTGCCTAGAAATGACTCCCTATCATAATATTTATAAATATATTTTAAAAATAATTACATTAAACTTTTCAAAATAGCCAAGAATATTGTCAGCTGAAGACACTATATGACTAAAACTTGAAAACTTTTTTAGATAACTTTCTGGCAATTCATAGAATGCACCCCAAATTCGATTATGAGCCTTCAAAATTCGAATCAAACTTGGAAGGATAATTGAAAGCTTTAAAAAAATGATTCGTTATTGCGTATGTGTATCATAACTCTAGGAGAGTAGACTTATCGGCATAGATAGCCGCATAAAAATTTGCATGCTTCTCGATAACCAGATTTCTCGGTCACGGTCGGGTAATCAAAGAATATCTATAAATTCCTCAGAATTAACTATTTACATTTATTGCATAGAGTAATTGCCATAAGAGCACAACAATCTTCTTGTTTGATTTTATAATCAGAAAATTCAAGAAATTGTTTAATTAAATGAATCATTTCGTCCATTTCGTCTATAAATTTTCTAAAAATATTTATCAAATTTTAAGAAAATTTTCGATTTAATTACTCAAAACACTCGTCTTTATCTTCAGAATCCTTGACCCAATACGTAATTATTTTTTCTTTAATTCCAGAATCAAAAATATGTCCATATGCTAATACAAAATTGTTTACAGAATAGTAACATTCTAAGGGATAGGTTCTCATTGTTAAAATGAGACAATTGAGAAAATTAAATTGATGGAAAAAAGCATCAATAAGTTGATTCTGAAAATAAAAATTTTTTGGACTGAACATTTTAAATAAATACAGGACAAGGATAGGGCCTAGGATTTTTTCGGTGATAAAATTTCGTGATCCAATAGTTTAAATACAATCTTACGTCATTTTTACACAGACAAGAGGCCTTGGGAGAGCGAGAAGCCAAGGGAGACTAAGGAGTAAATGGCCAGGGAGACTAGTACGTGGCCAAGAGGGACTACATAGCAGGATGCTAAGTCCTTAGCCACAATCAAAAGGCAAGAAGGGAATTTTAAATTTAATATTTTGGCGTTTCCTAGAGAATTCCTAAGCATACATCCCAAAATTAAAATTTATTATTATAATTACCTTTTCATGTTCCTCCAATTCGTCAAATTCATAAACTGAACTATTTAACATTTTAAACATTGCAGGTTTACATTTCTGCTCAAAATAATAAATGCTTTGCACATTTTCGGGAATAAAAAACTTAAAATTGATAAAGGACTTTAATTAAAATCACAAAAACTAAACATTTAATTGATGATTTAATCTTTCCGGATACAAAGTAAAAAATAATTCTTGTTGCGCTTTAACATAATCTTCATAAGCTTCAACAAATTTTACTAAAAAAGTTTTCTTCTCGCAAGAATTTTGTTCAATAGCAGTTACTTGCATTCCAACATTCCGGCATTTACGGTATCGACAAGCTTTACATTTCTTTAGCAAGTCTGAATTTAACTAGCTTAGGATAAGTTTTCTAAATGGTTTTTTAATCTTCCAAAAATTTTCAGGTCATTAGAAATTTAATATCAGAGATAAGACAATGGCTGTAACTTTCACCTTCAACTACGGTATTCTCTCATTTAATACTTTCAACTTGGCACTGAAACAACCCCACTCAATAATTTCTTCGGACATTAGAGGGTAAATGGAAGTAAATCAAGGAATTTATTTGCATTGTTCCACTCTTTAATTCCGAGTGATCGTAAATATTAGATCAAAGGGGGTTGGCAGGCAATAAATGAAACCAGTCCGATCTCAATTAAATTCTCCTTTAATATTTATATTGAGAAAACCCCTTGAGAGTAAATAAATTCCAAGGGATCCTAAACATTAGAGATCAAACAGAGGCCGATCTCGATTAAAATTTTCTCTAATATTCATTTGATCTAGCATATTTTTTCTATTATCTCTTACAAAAAAATCACCAAATCCAAGAGCACTACATTTATTTCCATTTATACAATTATATCTACACTTTTCCACAACATAACGTCTAAATTAAAATTTAATCTTAATTCGAAATAAATAATTTTGCCTAAAAAAAGCAGCACAAGGAAGACAACAAACAGCCCCGAAACGTTTTCCATGTGCCTGTTGCCCACAAATTAGGCATGAAAGGCCTTTAAATGCTGGGGAAACGTTGTAGGACATTTTTAAAGCTTGAGAAATTTAAAAATATTAAAAAAAATTTTTCTTAAAATAAGAAAATTAACAAAATTTTAATTTAATAGAAATTATAAAAAATTATAATTTGTTTGCTTTGATCAGATGCCCCAAAAAATTTAAATAAATTTAATCCGATTTACAACACAAGAAAATTTAAATACAAGTTGTGGATGGACTTTAGTTGTATCTATTATTTTCTAAAATAATAATAAAAAATGTACTAATATACTTTAATAAAAAATATAATTAAAATTTTTCTTAAATAAATAATTATTGTTAAAAATAAATTGATTAAATTTTGTGAAAATTAGATGAGATAAATAAAGAAATAGTTGCCATGGGGATGTTTTAAAAGTTTAGAAATTTTGAATATGTCAAAATTTAAAAACAGATGATATGTACTATTAGAAGGTTACTTTTAAGTAGAGCTGACGTTATATACCGGTTTTTTAAAATCCCGATACCGATTTTTCTGATACCAATTGAAAGACAAACCCCGATACCGAGGCAGGTATCGTAGTCCGGTACTGGCAAAAAATTGGTAATACCAATACCGACTTCGGCCAATCCCGATGCCGTGGTCAGTATCGCTATCCCTATCATCATTCCAAAATACCGATACCGATTCCGGCCAACTCTACTTTTAAGGAAAAGGAGCAATTAATGTGTGAACTTGGATAAATAAAATTTTGAGAGATTTATTTTAATTTTTAAAGGAAATATTTTTAAAAATAATATGGAAAATAATCAGAAAATAACTACAAAAATAGTAAATTTACATTTTTAATACTCTTCATAAAAATGTAAAAATAAAATAATAAATTTATTTGTTGAAACAGAGAAAGCACAAAATAAATGATATTTATTTTGTCGACACAAAATAAATATAATAACTTGATTTATTAAACAGAAAATAAAATATAGTTTAAAATTATGAAATAATGTAAAGGTGGAAATAAATTTTTTTATTTAAAAAAAATCAAGAAAATATTTGAGGAATAATACAAGGAAAATAATAATTCATAGATTAAATAATTCGTAAATTAAACAAATAATTTATCAAACCCAAAAAAATTAAAAAATAAATTGCCACGGATCTCAAAAGCATGAGAAAGATCAGTTAATGAATTTACTTAAAATTCATAAATTTTCAGAAATTCTGAACTTAGGTACTTCATTACATAACAGACGTTTGTCGAATAATTTTGAAATTCGTATAATCTCTAAAATTCTAGTTTTTATATATTTTTTTAAAATTCAAACTTTATAATCATTTCTTTTCCTTTCCTCCTTAAACTACAGTATTTTCTCATTTATTACTCTCAACTCTGCACTGAAACAGCCCTCTCAATAATTTCTTCGGACTTTAGGGGGCAGAATCTTCTTATGTGCCAAAGGATTCTATAAGAAAATTTCACTAGTTATCACTCAGCTTAACACGTTGGTTGTTTCAGTACCTATTATCAAAGCATCAAAAATAGAATGTAGACTTATATGTATACATTATTAGAATTCTGATCAGACAACAATTTTAAATTTAAATTGTTTTTTCTGTTTATTTTAGTGCTTAAATTGTCGGCATGCGCAATAAAAAAAATTTTTCTTTTGAAAAATTTTTGCTTCTTAATACATATAAACATAAAAACAAACATTTGAAATAAAAGAGTTGTGAATTGAGAAAACTAACGTCACAAAAGAAAATGGGGAAGGAGGGGGGGGGGGGGGAGGGGGGTAGAAAAGTTTTTAGATTTATTTTGGATTAACTTGGAAAAACTTTTTTCTTCTTTTACTTTTCAATTCATGATTTAATAGATAGCCAGATGTGCAACTACTAACTACTATGTTCTATTCAAAAAAATATCGATGTGTAGCGAAAAAAAGACTGTGATCGAGAATTTGGCAGAATCAAAGGAATTATTTTACTGCTAATAATTTTGGGAAAATTATTATTTTATCTGCAACTGTGATCATAGATTAGGGTTTTATATCAGTAGGGCAAAGAGAATTTTTAATAATAGAATAAAATAAACGTTTATTCTGATCCTGTTCACAGACTATTCTTTTCACGACTTTCCCATGGCCGATCCACTAGAATATCTTTGTCATAGACCCAATTCAGAAATCTCCCCTCAATCACTCAACACAATCCCCTCTCGATCAGGGCTAGACGCGACTGCTAAAATCGCAGACTTCGGATTCCAAGTGCGAAAACCCTTTTCAATTGCTTCCAGCACAGCTCTCGAGGATAAATTTGAACTCCCCCCCCCCCCCCCCCACCCCCTCCCTACCGAAGACCTCGCGATATTTCCAAATTTAAATATTTCTGAAAGGTTTAAATTAAATTAAAAATCATGCCATCAAATTCTCTTCTACAACCTCTAACAACAACAAAGATAAAGAAAATAAATAAGAAAGATAATATATTTAGATTAAGCACTTATAAACGACATAAAAAATATTTGATAAAATCAGCCAAACTATTTTATAAAAAATGGCATTTAAATCATCTAGTCCCAATCCCCTTTATTAGTATTTACATGATTTTTGGTGCCTTACTTTTTTGGTTGACAGAAAATAAAGCAGAATTTGAAAGACAAATTGAAAAGTAAGTTAAAAATTGGAAAATTTGAGCTTTGTATGATCCTTTAGATTTCCCTAGATTTATGAAGAAGCTCTTGTGTTAGGATATGTGGTCCGTTATTGGGAGTGTTACTATACTTTTGAGTGAGTAGACTTTATTCCCAAGAAATTTTATGGATGTACAGAGAATTTACCACAGATATATGTACTATACCAGAGTGTCACGGGTTGAGTAAAGAAGTCGGGTTGGATCTTCAAAAATTTTCCTAGGATCGGGGTTTCCGGGCGAAAACCCGTGACATCTCTGGTACACACGGATAATAAAGACTATAGATCTGAGTACTTATCGTGATAGTCTTGGGATGAAGATAAAAAGAAGCATTCAAAGTTCAAAATTCCCAAGATTGAAAAATTTAATTCTAAAATAAAATTTAAAAAAAGTTAAAATTTAAAAGAATCAACTATTATGAACTCATTCGTAAAGAATTTTTAACAAATATTAAATTGACTTTTAACGACGAGAGTTTGGAAGAAGGACAGAGGAATAAGCTTTTTGGTATTTTAGTTGAGGATTTATTTGAACAGCTTGATATTCCATCATTCCACTCGGATATCGATGAAGAGGAAAAGCGCAATAAAATCAAAAATGGGCAGGAATGGACTTTTGTTACAGCAATGTATATTTTATTAGTTTTATTGCAAATAATATTGCGAAAGAATTGTGGGTACAAATTTAAGAAATAATTCATGAATTAAATTAAAATCTGTGTTTTTTTGGATTATATTTTAAAAATACTTTTTATTTCCATTAATTATTACAAAGCCCAATGGATTAGAGACCCTTGATGGGATCGGCCAGAGCTCCCTAAATAAGCAATGTAACCAAAAATAATATTATATAATTTTGGGATCTGTTAGAAAACACACAAAAGAATAATGTTCTGAATTTAATCACGAATAATCAGGTGTAAAATTTAATACATCCTATTTAAAGGTATTTTTCGGGAACACTTTTTACAACAATTGGATATGGAGATATTGCATGTGAAACGAATATTGGGCAGATTGGCACTGTAATATATTCGATCATTGGTTAATAATTTAATTGGAATTTTAAATTTAAAAAAATTTTGAAGGAATACCCTTAATGTTAATTACTTTAAATGAGTTGGGAAAATTCTTGTACAAAACAATAAATGAATTAATGGCCTGTCTAGACAGGAATTGGCAAAAATATTTTTTAAATAATATTAGACTGTGTCTGAATTGCGCACCAAAGAAATCCTCACAGCAATCGAGGCGTTCAAAAATTATTGATAGTACCAAGCACTCTTTGAGAAGCGTAAAAAAATTTTTTTCGAAAAATTAAAAAAATCTTTAATCTAGACACAAAAAGAACTTGAACGCAAAGCCACACATTTTTTCAAAGATCAACGCATCGCGCAGAGGGAAATATTTGATCATTTTGATGCTAGAACAACTACAACACTAACCTCAGAAGATTTACAAAAAATTTCGAGAGTAACAACAGATTCAGACCCTGCAGATAATTTGACAAAAAATCTGATTGAAACGGGTTAGTCACGCGGGGAATTACCGATTTAAAGCTTGGGAAAAAATCAAAATAACAAAATTGTGATCCACCTTCGGATAGTGGATATACAAAGCAAAACGGGAAACGTTGAGAAAAAAATTCGGATAGGATATCGGGTCGGGGTTTCCAAAATTTTCTTTGTTGAAAAATCATATACCGCTCGATCCTTATGGTCAATTGTTATTAGACTATCATATTGAGAATTAGTTATAGTTGAACTATAAGGAAAATATCTTGATGATAATTCAGGCTTTTATTAATTAAACAATCTTTAAAGGAAGTATTAATGAACCTCATAATGAAAACAAAGAGGAGGATCAAGATTCGAATGATCAAGAAGATCAGGAAGTGCCAAGAATGCATGTTCTTGTAGCCATTACTTTCACAGTTTCCTGGGTACTTTTTTGTGCGGCTCTTTTTAAGCATGTTGAGGTTCTGAAAATTATTTTGGAAAAATATTTTTGAATTTAAGGATTGGACTTATAGTAAATCGTTATATTTTGTTTGTATTTCGCTCTTGACTGTCGGACTTGGAGACGTAAAAGTATCTAGAAGAGGCTATATGCTTATATTTTTTGTGTTTGTAATGATCGGACTTTCATTGGTATCAATGTGCATAAATGTGATACAGAACTCCATCGAGGATTTTTATAAACGCCTGTTAGCCCAAACACTCGAGAATTACAAGCATGGTGATGCTTCTAAAATTGAACACAATTTTCTTGCAAAAGTATTACTTCCACTATTGGGAAAACGTAGAAAGGAGTCCATGATGCGTCAAATACGTGAAGAAGCTGTTAAAAGTGGTGTAGAATTGCCAAATACGTTTGATGGGATTTTTGATGGATCTAAGGTTTTTTGATTAAAATATTTGCGCATATCGGGATTGGGATAACAAAAAGAACATTGATTCTGAAACATAATAAAATGTACTATCAAAGATCCAGTGGGCGTAGGCCCAGAAATGAGTAGGGTAGCTGTTAGTACAAGGAAATATCCCGATATAACAGTCCCGATATAACTAAAATATTATCAGCAAATACTCAAATTAGTCTTGAAAAATTTAAGGAAGATACGAGCACTGAAAGCAATGTTTCTGATGTAGAAGTTGAGATCCGACTCCCGTCTCCGAGTTTATCTATGAAGACTGAAGAGGATGAAGAGTCTATCCATGAAAAACCTGCATTATTAGAGGTATTATCTCTAAATCTTCAAAATTTTAGCTTAAAACATGTTCAGATTCCTCAAGAAGGCTGGTTTCGTCAAAGACGTCCAAGCTTTCTATTAGACGAAGATCAAATGAGAATGATTCCATATGTTGATTCAGATGTGTTTTCAATGAATAATAACATTATTGACAATAATTACATTTATACAAGAGAGACGAATAAAAGAAACCATCAAATTGATAATAATAACAATGAGGAGGATGATGAGGATGATCTGATACCACATTTGAAAGTAGTACAAGGTGCTATTGTTCTAACTGAAAAAGGAGAACAGCAAATGGTTCATAGCATAGTGTGCTCAAACAGTCACTTACCTTAACTTTTCTTACACTTCTTCTTAGCATATTTTCTTAATTAATTCCCCTGTGGAATTAATATTTCAACCCATCCTTGATATAAGTAATTATTCGAGGTGAAGAACCCATTCTTGAGTTTAAAAACTGCATGGAGTTTGCCGTTCCTTGGCGAGGGAGGGGAATTACTGTTTCAACCCATTCCTAGCATGGGGAAGTAATTGAGATTGAGGAATTAAGGGTGGTGCGGGGGAATTATTCGAGGTAAAGAAAATTAGGTAAATTACTATCCTCTTCACTTTTCGCTCTATCATTAAGCCATTCTATTGCATTATCTATCAGTTTATTTTAATAATTTTGTATAAAATATATTTATTTTCGGGTGATATAAAATTTTAAAATTTAATTATTAATTGATCTTCTTCTTGCCCACGCTACTGCTAATTGTGTAAAATATTCTTCTGTTTGATTCACTCCACCACGAGGAAGTAATTCCAACCCTTGTACACTTGTTAATGAAACAGCTCGTTTTTTAATGTTGCTATCAAACCCATTATTTGTAATGGAAGTAGGAGCAACTTGGTGCCGTCTTAATTTGAAGATTAACAAGCATCTAAGGAATGAACGTATTTTTATTGCCAAACTGACAAAATTTCGTTTCAAATAAGGATGGCATCTGGAAAAGTAAAATAATTAAAATGTCCAAGACTAGATATAGAGCTGTCCAAGACCGAAATTTTTCCTCAAAAATGAAGACCAAGATATCAGCAATGTTGAGACTAAGACTTGCTACTGACTCACCTTTAAGGATCTAAAAAGGATACCGAGACCATGAGATCAAAATAAAGTGGAAAACATAAGAAGAGGTAAAGTCTCGGACAACTCTAATTGTATCAACCCACAAAATCATTGTCAATTCAATCAAAAAACTTGTGAAAGCAATAATTAACATATAAATTTGGTTGAATAATTGATAAGCAAACATTCCAGTAGTAATAGGGCCGAAAGCTTGGTAATAAATTGTCCAATTAACAAAAGTTCCCAAAGCAATATTGAAAAAGTGAATGGCCAAAATTGGTATTAGCTGTTTGGTTGTCCTAATATTTTCTGCCAGCTAATATAAGAATAATTTAAAAGGTGATTAGAGCTGATAACCTGATAACGTTCTGATAATGTCGCATTAATAAAAGAACGTCTAGTATATATTTTATCATTATATTTTCTTAGAGATCTAATTGCAATTAGCTCTATAATTGCCAGGACAAACATGATTGCCCAAAAGCAGAGATTGATAAAAGTTGTAGAGGAGGTTGTTGATGTACCATATACAGTGCCAAAAGTGAGCAAATTCTGTTTAATGTGAAAGCAATAATTTAATGTGAAAGCAATATGACTTTAAGAAACGGCCCTTAATTAAATCAGGATATCTTGAAATTTTTGCTCGTTTATCAGATTCTGCTTCGAATATCCTTGCAAAATTTTCAAAAAAATTCTCAAACCACAAAAAATAGCCATCCAAAAGTAAAACAAGGACCACGTGATCTCTCATATTTTCTAAATGAGAGAGTTGCATTTATTCTTTCAATGACCAAAATATGCGCGATAACATTTCTAAAGTAAGCAAAATAGCTAAAGATAAAGATCAGCTCATGTGTAGGACTCCACGTTAAATTATCATTGAATAACATTGTTAACAGCATAATACTTCGTGCTGAAATTTGGATTTTTAAAAATTCATCGAAAGCAAATTCTTTATTTGACCAACAATAAACCGAAAAATCGGGTCTGGAAAATATGATTAACCAAACCCTGGAGTATCGGTTAATGATCAGCAGTAATGTCTAATTTTCCAAGGATCATAGCATGAACTATACACCTATTGTCATGACTCAGGACAAAAAATTTACAAGATTGTTTAATAACCACATTGTGAACCAACCCAATTTGAAATAATATTTAACTTACTAATACTCCTCGCAAAAATACAAAAACTTTGAGTTAATAAAATAAATTTTAAATTTGGATGTAAAATGCTTGTTTTAATAATTAACAAAATATTAACTCCAGCAAAAGGAAAATTTAACAAAAAATGGCAAACTAATTCAGCGATAACAAGGAATAAAAGTGAATAATGTTGATTTAGATTAAGTACTAATCCATTTGTTAAATTTGCAAAGAATGGCATTTTTCTTGAAAATTTTTAAAAATTATTTAGATTTTTTATAATTAGTTGTGGAACACTCAACAATACTAAACACAATTTTTGAAAATTGGTTGGCTATTGGGTGGCCAACCATTTTTGGCCCAATCTTGGAAATTGGGGCCCATTCAATCTAAGTTTTTTGGGGAAAAATAAATATAATAGTACATTTGCATTAATAAAAACAATTGTTTAATAAATACAACTGTTTGAATTTTAATATTTGTTCAAGTGAGATAAAATTAATCGGACTTAAAATAGAATTAATTATTAAAAAAGATTATTATATTTTAAGGAAATTAGAAATTGAAATCATAATTTTTTTAAATTTTAAATAAAATTCTAAATTAAACCAACAATATTATAATTAATTGTAATGCGTGTTTATAAATTTATGAAGCAAACAAAATATTTTATACTCACATAACAATTTTAATTTTATTTCAAATTGAAAAAAACTAAACTTCAAACATGGCTTTTAAGAAAAAATGAAATAAGATTGTAATTAATAATTAATTTTTGTTTGGTATTTAGATTAGATATTGAAAAAAATTGAAAATTATAGTTTAACTAAGGGTGGCATCTTTTATTAATAATTAAATTTTGAATTGGTTGAAATCTTGAAACGAGTATTTTTGATCATTTCTCAGTCGCGATAGAAATTTTTTAAAATTATAATAATTAATTTTCTATGTTCTAAATGGGGAATAATTTTATAATTAATTATATACTCATAATTTAGGTATTTTTTAATTAAAATTAAATATTAAAGAATATAATGCCTTAAAAACACCTAAATAAAAAATACATAATTTTGGATCTGCAATAATCTCAAAAATAATTTTTTTATTTTTATTGAGAATATTTTTAGAAGAACGATGGCAGCTGCATTATAAAATAATTATTAAAAAGAATGTGCAAGTAAGAGAGTCTTTAAAAAAACTTAATAAAGTGCCAATTATAAATCTAATTTTTATTGGTTGCTATAGAAAGATTTGAGTAAATTTATCATAAATAATGTGAAAAAAACAAGCATTTAATTTTTTTTGAAAATTTTATTAATTAGAAAAATTCTGAAATGAGCAAGAGATCTGAGGGTTTAAAAATTATTTTAAGAATTTAAAGAATTGTAGTTTGGATTAACTTGGGAAGGATTAGGATTAGTCTAATTATAATAAAAAAATAATCTTTAACTTAACAAGAATAAATTTAATTTAAAGACAGAAATATACGAGGGTGGTCCATAGGTCTCGTAAAATTATCCTATGCAAAAATTTAAATTGTCATAAAGCGAGAAATTTAAAAGATTATTCTTCAAAGTAAGTAGATGATAAACAAAAGATAGGCTTTGCCTAAGATAACAGAAAAAACGAATTAACTTAAGAATCGCCCTAGTATAACTGTATTCGCTCAAATAGAATGATTAATATTGTCAGTATCAAATCCCATACTATTTTGTGGAAATTAAATTAAGCTTCGGGACAAAGCCAACATGTGTAAGGCACGAAAAACTTTAGAAATTATTTCTGAATTCATCAAATGGATATGGTAAAATTTTAGGTTTCCCATATAGTATAAGCGAAAGTAATTTAGAAAATTAAAGTTATTTAGAAGAAGGTATAAATGGCTTAAATTCTATTAGAGAAACTAAGATAACATTTAATAATAAACTAAAAAAATAATTATTAATCTCAAAAACTTTAAAAAAATTTAATATCCGGAAGGATAATTATTAGCTTCAACTCTATAATCATTGACAGCCGACAAAGTGCCATCAACTTCTCGTAAAATTCCATTTAATGATAAACTTGAAGAGTAATCTAGTTTGTTTAATTTAAAGCCTTTTTTGCTTAGATTTTCAACAATAGTCTAAAATATTGAAAAAAATTTTTAATTAAAAAAATTTTCTTAATGAGAGAATTGAACTTTTGCGTGCCAAAGCTAATTTCGTGTACTTAATTTTCTTTTAAAATACATATTTAAAGTTTTTAGTTTTAAATGAGGAAAATTCTAATTAGATTACGCACGAGAATTGTATTTCGAAAAATATCGACCACGATGTCTTAGATTTTTGTTCGATATCTCGTCTTAGCCCGGTGTTAAATAAACCAAAATAATTCAAAAAATTTCACCTTTGAAAAACCAGACTCATAACTGATTCCATGGTGATTTTTGTATAATCTAGGCATATCAACTGCTTCTCTCATAGTTTTGTTAAAGCTAAGAACTTGAAATAAGACGTGGGATAACGAGGAATATTTTTGAAGATTTGTTCCTCCACTTGCACCTATTGCGAGTTTTATCTGTTAAAATGATAGAGATTTGATAATTTTTAAAATTTTCCACCTTTCTACTTTCCCTATCATAAACAATTATTGGACTTGTCGGTGAAATTTGTCTATTATTTATTGAAGAGTTATTTAAATTTAATAAATTATTGTTCCATAAAATGCCTAAAATTGGTGATCGACGTAAAGAACCAAAACTAGAAAATTTTTATTAACAAAATTTTTTTTTCAAAATTACGGGGAATTAATTGAATGAGCTACTGAAATTGTATTTCCATCAGAATCTACAATATTTATCTGGGAACTACCAAGTTCGTGATCTCCTTCATTATCGCTTAGAAATTCCTTTGAAATTTTGACTTTAAAATTCAAAAAAATTTTTTAAGACCTCCTTAATAGGCATTTCAGACGTTGAAGAATTACTACCAAATTTTTGAATAATATTTTCAATAAATTTATTTTGAGTTATATTTTGTAGTAAGAATTTTAGTTGATCCTCAGAATTTAATTCTTCTTAAATTTCGATGATTAGGGATTGGAAAATTGAATTTTAAAATTATGACCTAATTCTGTATTAATATAGTTTTGTGCCATAATGAATTTGTGTCAATATTCATGATTAGTTGAAGTAATGTTTTCAAAGTCTGGATATAATTCTAAATTCAGGAACTTTTAAGTAAAATTTTAGGTAAAAATTCAGGAAAATTAGAACGATAATCAAGGAAAAATCAAGGAACGCTGAAAAATGCCTTGATCTGGACTCTGGATCCAGGAAAAATCAAGGTCTGGATCCAGCTACAGACCGCTCCTTAATTTTAACATTTAGAAATCGGAGCGTTCAAAAAGCTCGTTATCGATCACACACACAAATCCGTTTTTAATATTTAAAAATTACTCTGCAAAATAGCAAGAAGTATTTGAATTTTAACATATCCTGAGGAAGATTTGGAACCACAAAAAACCAGTTTCTGGTCAGAATAGCTATTGAGGAAGGGTTGCTCATCAATAACACTTCTGTAGCTATGCAAATCTTTACGAGTTATTAAGGCACCTTTAATTAAATTTTGTTATGAATTAAATATTTAATCACCGTTCTGAGTAAATTCCTCAACAATTTGTTTAGCTATTGCACCATTATTTCCATAAAATAAATTTATAGGGTCATTAGTTAATGCCAGCTTTTTTAAAGTTTCTGCAAGCTGTGGATTACGGATAATCTGCCCTTCACGAAAATACTCGTCATTTGATGGGATTAAAAATATGTTTCTTTAATGAAAATTTTAAAAAATTAAAGGTATGTTTAATATATAGTAACCTTATATCTTTATTTGTTTCATTACCAAATTTATCCAGAAATTCTTTTGAGAGTTTTTCAAGTGCTTGAGAGACTGGAAATCCTGTTGAGAATAAAATAGAAATTAGATATCAATCAGAAAACACAGAATAATCTTGGCGGTCGAGATAATACAGAGCAGAAAGGTTACAAGGCACTCGGAACTAATACACGGCTTCGGATATCGTTTTCGGTTCCGAATGGCTTACTTCATGTCCAACTCCTTGACCAACATCAGAATACATTAAAATTACAAATAATTCACCTTCATTAAGTATATGAACTGTAGGCATAATCAAATTATTCCAAGTAATCCTTCCACTCCCAAAACGCTTATAAGCTGTCCAGAGACCATGTAACTCTCCAGGGACAGAAATAGATTTATAACCTTCATTTAAAAAGTTTTTCTGAATATTATCAAGTTCAAAATACCATTGTCGATCGGATTTGTATCATTATTTGGTAGGGAAGGAGTTATTCCGAGTGCATCTATGGTTAAACACTTGCCATCGAATCTGTGAAAATTTGGAGATAAAATAAGGTAATTCTGAGTAAAATCACCTTCGAAAGAATGTCATTAAAAAGCCCCCTCCTAATCCAGCAGAAGGATAATTTAAAGCTCCAATACAAAAAGACACAGAAATAGCTGCATCAACAGCATTACCTCCACGTAACAAAACATTACTTTAAAAATTAGGAAAAATATTTCTTTCTAAAATTAAACGAAACCGGCCAATTTCCGAACAGATTACATTATCACTTACAACGGCTGCCTTTTTAAAACGCCCCGAAAAACTTTTTTGAGGGGCAGTTTCTGGCACTTCTGTACTTAATTCCAGCGTAGGGGGTTGAGGACAATTAATCTGTGAACCGAAAAATATTTTTAAAAATTTTTTTAAAATTACATTTTGTAAATTTAAACTATCCTCTTTATTATATTCATCAAATAAATAAAGTTTGTAAAGCAAAAATGCAATCACAAAAACAAGGATGAAGATAAGAAACATTTGTGAAGCTAGGACCCATGGTAAGCCTCTGAAATAAAATAGGAAGAAAATTATAGATTAATCTGATCGCTAAGTTGCTTATAAATCGGCATGGATCTGGAAATACCCGATTTTTTCAATGATTCAACTACAAAATCGAAATAATTTTCAGGGTACCTTGACATTCATGGAACTGAGTATCCGAAAGGTCAAGAGTAACAGATAACAATTTTAATTAATCAGAGTATCTTTCCTGAAATCATGAGTAAGGTTTTCTATAGTTTCCGAAAATAAGAAAATGGATAAAAATATAAAATATTTTATGGATAAAAATATTTTTATAAAAATATTGACTGTACAACATCCCCTATATTGAAAACAAGCAGGTTGTTCAAATAAAGAATTATTTAAAGACTAATATTTTTTTACTTTTTTCGTGTAAAAGCATCCATAGCATAAGCATTAGCTACCCCATTAGTACCATTAGAATTGCTTCTTCCATTAGTTACAGCTGGCACCTTGTTTGTAGGGGAGTTGATTGGTGTTGAACCTGGTCAGAAATATCAGATTTTAAAATAATTTTTTTCCAAACCATTATAATCTTCATTAACCACAGGTGTATTATCCAATTCATACATTTGTGGAGGTGTTAAACTCTTTAATTTTCCATTATTAATAGTAGCTACTGCCCCGTTTAGATTTGTGCCAAGTTGTTGGACATTGGAAGGAGAACGGTGATGATTATTCTCACGAAATTGAACATGAGGAAATGTTTGGCCAAAACTGTCAACTATTGTTGACATCTTGATTTTAGGGTAAATTTTATTTAAAAATTGTTTTTAATTTTTGATTGATTCAAAAAATATTTTTAAAAAATTTATAAAAAAAATTTTTTCAAAGAATATTTCCCCTAAACAACCTGCAAAGAGGAAATGAGGAAAAAAGGGATTTAGGAGAATCTTTGATGAATGAGCAAAAGTTAAAAGCTTCCAACCAGGTCAATGAGGAAAAAATATTTTTTTAAACCTTATGTCCCTCCAGTTTTTGCTTTTTTTTATTGCCCAATGTCCAAAAGCTATAATAGCCATTAGTTTACTAAAACCATCTTTCCTTCCATTAAGAAATAAATAAAAAAAAGATGGAAGACTGGCAATTAAAGAAGGATGGGGATGACGTGAAAAATGTGAAAAATAAAAAAATATGGGCCAGATTTTATTATGAAAGTTATGTTTTGGAGCTTAACATGGATATAATCCAGTAGTGGAATAAGATGAAAAATAATAAACAGGATGAATAGAATAAGCAAATTTTTGTTACATAAACAAGCACCGTTAAAGCAACCCTGTTAACAAGCACCCACCCTGTTACAACCCTTGATATTGGAACGTCTTTTATTAAAACTTAGGAAACAATGGGATTTAAGACCCCACCGGATATCAGGCTTTTTTTTATTACACAAAAAAAATTAGTAAAAGGCTACATAGGCAAGCAACCTTGATAAAGCTAAACAACTATGGCGCGCATGTAAGTTAAGACCACCCTGGATATGGACTCTCTTTTATTAAAACAAAGAGATCAAAAAAAGGAGGAATTTCTGAGGATTATTAATTTTATTGTTTTGACAAATCTACTTGTTTAACAGTCACAAAACAAGAAATAACTTTAATTTTATGTTTAGTAAATATATTTTATTATTGAGGGAAGTTTTGATGTAAATTTAAAGTAAAATTAAAATCTTGTAATATTGCAAAGACAATAAAGCATCAGTTGTTTTGCTTTGTTTAAATTAAATAAAGAATTTTAAAAGTTTTATGACATGAGAAAATATTTTAAACTATCTAATAGTGAAATAATTTAATTTAAATGCTAATAATTTACAATTCTAGAGTTTAAATTTTAAAAAATTATAATAAAAGAAATTTAATTTAAATCAAGTTTAGGATCACATTTTTGGTTAAAATCCGAAGAAATAATTTTAAATAAAAAATAAAATCCTCGAAAATCGTGTTAAAATATCCCTTCTACAATTCTAAACTTCGGGATAATCATGCTTCTCCTCCTTATCCGAAGGTTGCTGAATGTCTGAGGTGTGCTAAAATTGTATAAATATTCATTTAAGGCAAGAGATTCATTAATAGTTTTAAGAATGAAATAATTATTTGATAAATTCAAATAAAATTTTTAAATTTCAAAGCATTTTTGCCTGGTGAGATTGAAGAACATACAAATTTTGTTGGCGTAACGCATCCTCCGGAGCAAACGGAACCTTGAAAAAATTGGTTATATGCTCCAAAGGAACATCTTGATCTGATGGCTCCAATTGGGTTGAAAGAGGAGATGAAGGCTCAGGAGCGATTGTAAGCTTAGGAGCTGAAGGCTCAGGAGCGATTGTAAGCTTAGGAGAAGCAGATGGATGTTTAGGCACATGTTTACTAGTTGATGTTCCACCTTGAGGCGGTAAAATAGGTGAACCATCTTGTTTATTCTCTAAAATATTCAATTTTAAATTTAATAAAAAATTTTCTAACTACGGCGACGACGAAGACCTCCTTGACCACTTCGGGAAGTATGCTCCATAAAGTCTAGAAATATTTTAATCTAAAAATATTTTAATCCAGTCATTACCTCCAATCTCAATCAGAGAAAATACAATTAAAATAAATAATTTATATTTCATAATTTTATAAATTTTTTAAATAAATTGGTTATGAAATTTTTTAAATTTTAAACGAATGTTGTGTAGCTTGTCAAGAAGGGCATAACAGAGAGGTAATTAACAGGCTCCATGACAATTGTACAGTGGGACGATTGTACAGTGAGACAATTGTACAGAAGACAATTGTACAGTGGACAATTGTACAGTATTAAGAGCTTTTTAAAATAAATTTAATGTTAACCCAAAGTATCGAAAACATAAGATCAACATAAATTTTTTAAATTTTATTATACAACATGGCGAGGTTGTTCCAATGACAGAACAAACTTCAATTCGTTGAATGATCAGCGAAGTGGGTGATCAATCATGTGAGTGATCAACCTAGCAAGTGAAAATCGACAAAAGTTGTGCAATATTGAAATCGAAAACCGGGTGATGATCAACCAGAAGAGTGATCAAACGAGAGCGATAAACGACACAGATATGGATCACCTTAGTGATCAATCAGAATTCCCCTTAGAGATTAATTGATCACTCTCTCGGTTCGGTTGATTAATTGAAAAATTTGATCAAAATAAGCTTTCCCGTCATTGAACAACTTCCCAACGTTGTATATAATAAAATTTAAAAAATTTAATGTTGATTATATGGTTTCGATATTTTGGGTCAAGTTTTTTACCGATTATTGCAAAATTAAATTTCTTTTTAAAAAGCTCTGAATACTGTACAATTGTCCACTGTACAATTGTCTACTGTACAATTGTCTCACTGTACAATCGTCCCACTGTACACTTGTCGTGCCACCAATTAACATGCGCAATAATAATTATGGGGGAGAGGGGAGGGGAGAGGATAAGAGTGAAAGGGCATTAATTGATTAATCACGTTGGCATTTATGGATTTATTTTTTAAAGCCTTTTGAAGTCTTGATTAAAAGCCTTATTGAGTTTAGATTTTCAAGATTCTTAACAAAGGTTTTTGATAATAGAAGAGGAAAAACTAATAATAAAATAATTTATTTTTGACAATTAGAATTCATCAGTTTTAACTAGGATTTTTGAAAATTTATAGAATAAAGGATTTCGATTTAAAACAAATCAAATTTTGGTTTTGATCCTAAAGAAGAATAAAATAGAAGAATAAAATAGTCCTAGAAAAATTAAAATATCCCTTTTACAATTCTAGAAATACATGTAAATTTTCTTATCATTATCAGAAGTTTCTTCAGTGTTTGAGGTATCCTCCTCAACAAATGAATCCTTGAAGTGACCGTCTATCTCTTTCAAAGAAACCAGTTGATTTACAGAATCAGAAGGTTTAGTTGAAGGAGCTGAAAGCATTGGAAGGTCTGAGGGCTTTGAAGAGTGTTTAGGCACATTTTTGCTAACCGAAGGCCCCTCTTGAGGAGGGGAACTGTGTGAAGCTTTTTGCTTATTTTCTAAAATAATTATCTTTAAATTAAAATAATGTTTTCTCACTCGGGCGATGACTATGACCAAGTTTGGAATTATTCTCCATGCCATCTATAAAAATTAAATATTTATACATATAATTTAAAAATATTTAGAAATATTCACACCTGTAATCTCAATCGAGAAAAATAGAACTAAAATAAATAATTTATATTCCATATTTAATTTTATTAAAAAATTTTTTAATGAATTGTTTTTATTAATAAATTATGAAATTAAAAATTTTTGAAATGAATCGGCGGGACTTCTTCAAAAGGGCATATCAAAGGGAAAATTGATATGCCGACTCTTATTATGGATTTGATGGGGGGGGGGGGGGTTAATAATTGATTAATCATGTTGGATTCTATATATTCCTCTTTTTAAAGCCGCTAGGAGTCTAGACTTTTAAAATAATTTTTGATTAATAAAAGAGGATTCTGGTCCTGATCGATCTCTTGATCTCGATAACTATTTTGGTTCGGTCTGTCTCTCCAATAGTCCGATCTCTTGCGTTTTTCCGTCTTACTTGAATATGTCAAACACGGCAGAAAGGGAGAATAGAGATTGGCCTGGATCTGGATACGGACCTTGATTTTTCCAGGATCCAGAGTCCAGATCAAGGCAATTTCCTTGATTTTGATTTTTTCCTTGACCTTTATTTTAATTGGCTTCAAGAATCTGGTCAAGGTCCCCACTTACAATCTCGAATCAAGGCTGAAAATTAGTCTCAAATCAAGGCTGAAAATTATTACTTTTACTATTCCCTCTGAGTTTGGATATTATATTTTAAAATAAAAAACGGCTCTTTCTTTGTTGGATTACCACATTTATTGCCAGATACAATTGCGTGCCCACTTCCCTTTTATTCTTACTTTTTCATTTACTCCTTCCCCACAGCTTTTTCTCACAAACGCTTTCAACGACAAAAAAAATTTTTTTTCTCGCGCGGCATTTTTTACAGCAACAGCGATATGGCATTATTTTTTCTTTATTCCTTCATTTGATGGCTGGGTAGTTGTTCTTTTTAATTCTGGGCCAATTCAGACATTGCTTTATTTTTCCATGAGATTATGAATAAATCCATAAAATTTTTTTTATATTATTTTACTCCATAATTTTTTACTTTTATTTTTTTGGTGTAAGGGGAGGGGGGGGGGTAATATATTGGGGGCTAATATACATTATTTATCAAAATTTTGTGTTTGAATAATATTTTTATATCTCGGTTTAATTTAGACCCTTTTAAGAATGCCTATTGATATCGCTTTAACAGAAATTACTAAAAATCAGGTACATCACCAAGTACTGCTTGAACCCGATTAATTTTTAAAACAGGAATTTGGAAAATAATTGTGATTCAAATATTTTCCTAACTAACAATATTTGTATTAAGCGTATATTTTCATTTTCTAGACAATTTTTTATAATTTTTTTACATTTGAAAAAAGGGATAGCTGTCAATATTCATATCCTTTATGTCTCATCCAATTAAATTTTTTAAATTTATTTTATTACAAATGACATTTTATTTCATGTTGTATATCTAAGGAACAAGTTCCTTGTTTAAAACCAGTGAGCTTGGATAGATTGGATAATAAGACGTGGGATTCTAATGAAGATTCTGATTCAAATATATCAAGGATTGTGTATCAAGAATAGGACTGTGTTGAGAAAAAAGTCGGGTCGGGGTTTCGGACAGGGTTTCAAAATTTTCTTCGAGTCTCGGGGTTCGGGATTCGGGTCGTAGAAAAGTCCGGGTTTCGTGTCTCGGGTCGGGTGCCGGGTCGAAAAAAGTCCGGTTTGGGTAACCCGTCCCATCCCTCTTGTGTACTATTATATGAGGGATTCTGCTTAGTTCATTTCGATTTTTGGAAATATTTTTTCCCGAAATTTTTTGGCCATTTGGAATATAATATTCACCAAATTCTTAAGACAATAAAAAAATAAATTTTATTAAGAATATTTATGTGTGAACATTTAGACGGCCGTTTTCTTTGTTTTATTCGCTAGGAAGAATTGTCTAGGGATTTTATAAGGAAGCAAAAATCCCTCCGCAACTTTTTACTTAATTTTTTCTTCCTTTTTTTGGTAAAATAAATCAAAATATTGTCTATAAATTTAATTTATTATTCCCTATTTTTTAAATTTTTTAAACTAATTTTTAAAATTTAAAACTAGAGGTGACGTTAAATTTAAGCTTATTGTTGTATAAAAATAAATACAACAGGGAACAATAAAAAAATTAATTTTTAATTGACAATTAAACAACAAAACATCTTGGAATAATAATTAAAAATTAATTCATTAATTTAATAATAAAAATTAAATTCTAACCCTCACTTCCGCTCTCAAGCTTTAAAAAATAATTCTGTTTCCAACTACATTAAATTAATTTTCCATCTCCTTTTTAATACTTCACTGCTTTAATTTGCAGCAATTTTTTTCTACTTGACAAGCCTCTCGTCTCATTTATTCAACCTTAAAATGAGCAGCATCGTACCTCCTTCATTTCTGGCATTAATTGTCATTGTCTCTTCTATTTTTGGCTTTAAATCGTTGCTGTCACCTTCTCCGTTTAAATATTCCTCCTTCTTTACTTCGTTGGCACTGCCAATGAATTAATGGCATTTCGCTTTGGCCAACAGGCACACGGAAAAGGTTGGTGCTATTTTACAAGTGGAGGGATGGTTCTTATTGAGAATCTTCATTTTTATTTTTCTGAGGATAAGTTGAGATAAGTTCAAGGATTTTGAACTAGTTTATAAGGGTTAATAGCTGAAAATAATTTGTACAGGCCGGAAATCCAGTGCCAAACCTGACCCGTTTTAATCCTTTCCACTTAAATTATATCGAGAGTACCTAGCTTTACTAAATTACCGTTTTATCTTTTTTTGGGAATCCCATTAGGTAGAAATGGGCCAGGTAATGTCCAGCTAAGAGAATAATGTTTGAACTAAGAGAATCCTTAATTAAGTGATTATAGCAAAATTTAAATTTAGATAAATTTAATTATACCTTTCCCCTCTTTTAATAAAAGCCAACTTTTTTTACCTATTAACTAATAAATAAAAGTATTTCTAAAATTATTTTATGTTTCCTTAGCAATGTTTCTTTTAAACTTTACAATTGAATAACCTTTATTTTCAAAAAAATTTTAAAATATTGGTCACGAATACCTTTCAAATTTTTAAAATTTTTTGCTAAATTGTTGCGCAAAAATATTTTTTTCCAAGAATTTTATCAAAAACAAACAAATTTGTTTAATATCTAGAACAATTCTGTTATTTTTTAACATTTCTAGAGCTATTTTTAGCCAATTTCTTTTAAGAATAGTGTTGCTATTTTAATTTAAAATATTTTTTTTGTTAATTTAATATTCCAATTTTATTTTTTATTTATTTTTAGCCATTTAAAGCCTTTTAGAATCAATAAAAAATGAAAGAAATTTATCGGCACGCATCAAAAGGCGGCATTTTTTCTAAGCTGCGCGAATATTTCCCTGTTAATTGGATGGTATACCCACGGCATTTTTGCCTAGCCAAGTGTAATAGATTGCCCTTTTTCTTGCTTTATCTATTTCCTGACAGTCTTTTTAAATGAAAAATTCAATAAATAATTCTTTTGATTTATTGTTTTTATTAAAAATTTTTTTAAATTTTTTTTTGAAAAATTAAAAAAAATCTGGATTTTTAGTAAAATGCTTAAGTGATGAAAATTATGAATAAAATAATTATTAATGTTTATATTATCAAAAAATTGCTATTATTATTGCCTTTATTATTTTTCCCTTTTAATTTAATAAATAATGAGAAAGCCCTTTTTTGGAAGTTCTGCAGCTTTACAAGTTTCAACTACTGGACATTTTCATAATTCGTTACAGTTTGGAACTCACCGTAAGAAAAATATAAAACTTTTATTTTGGTAGAAGAAGTGCAAAGGTTTTGGGGATAATTGAGAGTGCCATTGAGGGGGGATGGCACTCTCAATGAGAATGAAGGGTGTCTCTCATTCTTAAATATAGAGAGGGATAATTCTGATAGGTTAGTTAAATCAAAAAATGTTGTGATATTATGGATTCAAGGTAGAATTTTTCATTCTCAGTTGGAAGAGGATTCTTAGCTAATAATACAAAGTGAAGGGTATATCTCTCAATCTTTCATTCTCAGTTTTTAAACCCTTCAAATAATGCAAATAGTTAGTTTCGCAAAATTTAGTTTCTATGGAATTTAAGGAATTTAAGTAATCTAAATAAGCATAAATCAAAAAATGTTATTTTATTTTCAACATTAAACTGTTATTTCCATAATATTTCATTCAAATCCTATTTATTCACATCCAATCTTTCATTCCTTTGTTGTAATAAATTTTGTCGGAATTTCTTTAACAAAAAAATTTAAAATGAAATAAAAATTGTAATCTCAATTTACAAATTTATTCGTTTTTCTAATTTTAGAAAAAATTCCCCCTATTTACTTCTCGAATTTTAATTTAAATTGCTATCAATTACTTACAGCTTTTCATTCTATTTTAGGAAATTTTAATTTTTTATTTAAACACGCACAATTAATTAAATTTTGGAAATGAAACAAAGCATTTAACGAAACATAATTTATAGGTTTTCTAAAATTAAAACAACCACGGTATAGATTGAACCATGGGATTTAGCAAAATTGTATTATGGGATGTAGCAGGATTAAATATCCCCTCTTTAACTCATACTTTTTACTTTTCTTTTAATATGCTGTATAGAGCCCGTACCCAGATTAGATCTCGATAAAAGAAATCTCGGTTGTCGATTTCGAAATTTATCTAAGATCTCGATTCTCGTATGACACTCTGTTACGACCAGAGGATCCGAACGATCGGAACGATTGTGTCGTGGTACGGGAGTTTCAGATTGTTCGGGGAGCAACATACTGTTTCGGCGAGGGGTTCTAGCCTATTTAATTAGATGTCTTGCTTATTTATTAATAGGTATTCAAATAAAAAACTTTTTTATTTGTATGTGGTTATAAAAAATCACAAAAATATTAGCATGATTTTTAAAAATTCTAGAAAAAATATTATTAAAAACTGGCATATTTTAATTGATTTTCCCATAGGAAAAATAATAGTAAATTATTTATATCCCCACGGGATTGCTTGATAAATAAAAAAATATTTTTTTAAAATAATAATAAAGTTTTTTTCATAACAAGCCTTATTCTCTCTCACACACAATTAATCCGGCTTTACTTTTAGGCATCTTCCTTTATTTACTGGCTTCCTTTCTTGATACTTTTCTCTCACTTTAACTAATTCCCCTTTTAGTTTCCCTTTCATTTTTCTCCAAATCCGGTGTGTCAAATTGGCAAGAAAATTAATCTTGTACGGAAAAAATGTGTTCACGTGTATATTTTTAGTTATTATTTTTCAAAAATATATCTCTTTTCCCGTCTTAAATCGATTTAAATTTTAATAAAATTTCGTATTTCCGCTTTTTTCACGCAATAAAAGAAGTACATTTAAATTTAATTAGAGCTTTTTATTATTGACAGACTTTGAGGACTGTCACTATTAATAAAGTAACTGTCCCCATTTTTCTTTGAATTCTTTCATTAATACTTTTATTTGCTTTGAAATACTTTTATTTGCTTTTACTTTAAATTTTTTTAGAAAAATGCTTTTTATTAAAAAAAATAAAGTCAATTTTATTGCTATTAGAGAAGCTAAGTAGCGACCCGACAATAAGAGGGACCTGAAGATGATCGTTCTCAATGAGATTTTGTTAGTCTTTAGCTAGGTAGCGCCCATGTTTGAGAAACGATTCCAAGAACTTGCCGGAACCCACCGTTCTCCTGCCTCAACCCCGGAACCCCCAAAATCTTTTTGGAGCCGCAGATCAGTTCAGGGGGATCTAGTTTCTAAAAACGATCCAGTAATAATTTTTATAACTTAAATTTTTAAATTAATTAATTTCAAGTCTTTCTCATTTCTTTATAAATCCTCTCCTTTCTCTATTTTATCCCAATTTTTATCAAATATTTAACTATAAAATTTTGGATTATCCTCCTCAAAATCTTCAATTTGTGTGTTTTATTTATATATGCCATTGTGGCCTTCGGCCTCGGCATTGAGGCAATCAAAGCATCATCTACATAATAAAAAGCGAAATAAAGGTGCTGCAGATTTGTTATTTGTTTGGGTATTAAATAATTTTAAATTTATATTTTAATCTTGGATATTTTTAAAATAATATTAAACTGATATTCAGTCCTTTAAAGGCCATACTCGTTTTAGTAAGTGTCTCGTAAGTTAGTAGGAGTAGCAGGCCAAAAATAAGAGCTGCATGAGGTACGGCATGCGAGCAAACACGAAATTTTGAGAGGCTGGTGGTATAATATACCCGAAATTAATGCAATTAAACCTCCCAGTCTCACATCGTGAAATAATCAGAATATATTCTTAAGGAGGTTCGTGAGTATAATAATCTCTCAATCAACCTACACTAATGAAAATTAAAAAAATTCTTCTTAGGCGGAGCACACGGACGCGAAACATCCCATTATCAACAAGCGGCTATCTTTGAGCTAGGCGCCATGATTCTTCAAAATATGTTTGGTGCTCTCTCATTTCTACGCTATCAAAAAGTGAGGAGCACTCTAGAATTTTAAATTTTGAATTAAAATTATTTTTAAGGACGACGACCTTGTTGATCGTCTATCCTATTTTTACACTTCCTCATTTTTAATTATGATGGCCGTTTTAGTTAGTTTTAAACAGGTGATTTTGAAAAGGGTAATTAATCCAAAAAAATTTAAAAAATTAGTTTGGAGGTCGTCCTCTTGAATGTTGGGTACCTGCTCAATTTACCTCTTCATGGGAGGCCTACACCGAAATGTTCTGCTGGCAAGTATATTTTCTTGGATAAAAATAAATTCACTAAAGAACCTTCCCTCCTTTAAAAAATTTTCATTTTTGAATTAAGGTCAGAAAATACTTACTTCGTCCCCGTAGACGAAGACATTCCCGAGGAGATTGCAGAAAGAGATTACCGCAAAATCTCTTATTACCAATGGGTGCCTTTCTTTTTGCTCATCCAAGCCTTTTTGTTTTACGGCCCATGTTTAATTTGGAGGTTAATGAGTGATAAATCTGGTTGGTATTTGAAAATATTTATGAAAAATTTTGAGAAATTTTGAAGGTATCCGTTTAAATGATATTGTACAAATGGCAACGGAAAAGGAGAATATTGAACCGGAATATAGTTTATAATTAATATATAAATATTCTGATTTTTGGATTTAAGGAATGAGAACAATTGAATCACTTGCTAGGCATATCGAAGCAGCTTTAAGGTTTGAGAGAGAATTTTTTGAGAATTGAATTAGCTATGAAAATAATTTTTAATACTAAAAGAAAAAGAATATTTCGAGAGTATGTATGATAATGAGGGTATGATAACAAAGACCCAACCCCAGTCTACAGTCTATGAAGACTAGAGCCCCTCCCGGACTCACGTTTATCCCCAAGAGACTTGATCAACTGAGCTTAACTAATTTAAAATGTTTTATATTTTGAAAAATATGGTCTTTTAGAATAGATATAGGATGGAGACAAGATTTCTTCCAGAATCACGATTATCCTAAAATTGATCATCGAGATATCACTTTTTATGAATTCTGGGTATCCACTAGTCCTATCTCTTACTAAGAATGCTGCCGTTTTTGGCTCAAGACTTTCTCAAAAAATCATTTAAAGGTACCAACATACAGCAACATCCCGTACTCAATACACACTACATCGGGTATTTAAATGCTTTAATCTGCGTTATTATGAAAGCTACGTGACTGGAATGTATTTAGTAATATAATATTTTTGCCACATTTTTTTTTTAATTTTAAAATTAATTTAAAGGCCACAAAAGTATTTTATGTTGGAAATGTTCTCACAAATTTATTACTTGTAAATAAATTCCTAGAAACTAATAATTACAGTATTTATGGCCTTGGTGTCCTTTATGATTTATTATTGCTTGGCAAGTCTTGGACTCAATCAGGCATTTAATTTGGAAATTTCTTTAAAAATTATCCTGATAGGGAAATAAATAATCTAACATATAAGTAGACTAATCTGATATTTAAGCTTAAATACCCTTGGAATACACTTGGATATGCTTGGGATATACCCTTGAATATTTATGTATATTGGGAGGACCCACCTATATTGGGAGTACTTCCACCTATGGTCACCCTGATTTTTATCTTGTATCTTAAATCGAGTAATATCTAATCTAGAGAATATCTAATAACAAGTGATCCTTTGATCCATTTTATTAATTTAAAAAAATTTTTAGGCAACTTCCCTCGTGTTACATTGGTAAAAATTTATTAATAATCTATTATTAGATTTAAAAATTATTTATAGTGTGATTTCGAGGTTAGAGTTTTGGGAAATATTCAAAGACACTCTGTCCAGGCAATTTTTAAATTAAAATTTAAAAAATTCAAATTTTAAAGTGTGTGTTAGTTATCAACATTTTTAATGAAAAAATATTCATTTTGTTATGGCTTTGGTTCTGTATTTTATTTTTTATCACTTTATTTGATGGCCTATATTGGTTTAGTGTTTCTTTGTTTCATAGAGATAGGTTTCGGTTTGTTTTGAGACATTTAGAGGTGATTTTTGAGAAAAAATTGTTTAATGAATGAATTTTGTTATAGCTTACTTCTGATCCAGATCGTCCAGAGCTTTTTAGAAAGGAGAAAAGAAAGCAAGTTGAACACTTTTTGAAGGCCTATTTAAAGGTTTCTTGAAATAATCGAAAGAATTTAATGGGATCACCATATTTTGGCATAAAATAGCTAGTTGCGAAGGATAGTCGTAATACCCGTAATTTTCAGAGCTAATACAAATGTCAAAAATTGGAGGTTGAACTTTTAACAAATTTTAGGAAATTCGAATTCCTATATTACCTTTAAAAATACCCCTCAACATGTAGCTACCGTAATCACTCATATCTCAAATGAATGGTCCTTTCCTTGGAGTGTAAATAATTTCTGAAAAAAATATTATCAATTTCTATAGATTTTCTAAGATATTTTTTGTCAAGGTAGATGGAGTCTTGGTGCTTAGAATGATAGCACTCCATGCTGGAGTGATGTATTGTACAGAAATAACAGATGCTTTATGGAAGAGATATCTTTCACAACACCCAGAAAATTTAATTGATGAGGATTCGGTGCTTATAAATTTTGCTCGGTATATTAAGAATACAGATCTAAATATTTAAAAATATTTTAAGTACCCAATCAATTCGAAGACGTATCGGCTGTAGTGCCTCATCTACTTCCCTTGCTCCAAATCACAATGGTTCTTCTGGCGGTAGTGCTGGGCGAAGAGTTATTCAAAGGAATGCCCACGCTCGTCTTTCACGTTTTCTTTCCTATCGTCAAGTACCCGCTGCTGTTAGAAATACCCGTGGTGCTGTAGTCTATCATCCAAATCCTCGAGGTACTGCTCCAGGCAATACTACAACTTCTAGTGGAACAACAGTTGAAAGAGGAAGAATTATTAATCGTTGCAATTCTCCCTTGTCTCAGAGGCATTAATATCCTAATTTTAAAAAATAATCTTCAATTAGTTCTAGAAGGATAGAACAAGAATCCTCTGTTGACGGAGCCCAGCAACAAGCAGTTGCAATTTTGTCTCAATCACGAGTCTATGAAACAATTCCTGTATCTAATACACAAGTGATTGTCACACCGTCGAGTAGGTGCGCTTATAAAAATAATTTTTAAAATTGATTAAAACAGAAAGAAATTTGTGACTAACTTAATTATTATATTATAGACCAAGCTCGAGACAAGACGAGGCGCTCACTAAATTAAACCGTTCAAATCTTACAAAGCAAGTATCCATAGGAAGTTGTTCTCAACCTGATAGGCCATTGAGACATTCAAATATTGCTTCTGATGATTTGGACGACAGTTTGTGTAGCTCAGAGAGTCTCTCTCACGATCACTCTTCGTCTAGTAAACTAACGAAGGCGATTGGTGTTGTTAAGGTAAAGGAGATATTTTTCTTAATTACTGAAGAAACACATCAAAATCCTTCAAAATCTTCTAATATTTTTAAATTTCCTTTAGAGCCCATTGAAAAAGCTGCGCTCTGCGATGTTGCCATCAAGCTCAGCTACAAAATCATCAGCTAAAAACAGCACCTCAAGTGATCTACTTCCTAGCAGCGACAGACTAAGCTTAACAAGAAGTGCAACACCTTCAGTACATCCACATGGTAGACATCTTAACTATTCAAATCTGAACTGAAATTTTCAGATAATTATCAAGAACATTCAACATCAACTACAAGTTCAAATCACAATAGAAAAATAAGTTTTAGTCTGTTGGATACTCATGTTGAAGGGAAGGAAACTAGTACTGGAAATAAAAGTGCTAGAGAATTAGCTGCATTAGAGATTAATAGATTAAAAAAGAAAAGCTGATATCTTTAGACTATGTAACTCTTGATAAAAATCAGGTACTTGTCTCTCTTAAAATGATTAGGTACCTGATTTTTGTGTTGTTATGTTCTTGCCTATGTTTCCCCTCATTTTTATCTGATCTCAACCAGTGCTGGGTATGGCGCCACGAGCTAGTTCATGACTCCGGCTCTGGAGCCGGAGTCAAGTATTTGTAAATTCCGGAGCCGGATCCAAAAACGACCAACACCCAGCACTGGTCTCAACTTTATCTTATGTCTTTCCTTGCTGTTTTTTTCAATTTTAATAAAAGTCAAATTATAATGAAAATTTTTAAGGTTACTCTATAGCTAAGTCCTTCTTAGCCCTTTTAGAATAAATATTGGGTTTGAATGTATTGTTTTCTCAAGGGATCTCATCTATCCTTACTGCTAAAGCCTTCCTAACAAACAAGTTTTATGGATGTTATTATTGCAGATATTAACCTAAAAATCAAATTTAATGAATAAGGTACTGCTAAAAAATTACTCGTGCCCTTGAAATATTAAATATAATTTAAAAAATCCAAAGTCGTTTAATTACTTTTTAAATATTTCATTGTTCCCCTCAATATATTTCCGGAAGAAATAAATATGTCTATATACTATTTGCCAGCCGCCAGCTGTCTTTCCCAAGGGTTTCGTGACATAGCGACGAGAATTACTACATAAAAATATATAATATTATAGTCCATTTTCTTCATTTTTCTTATTTTTTTCTCATTTTTTTCAATTTCCCCACCAATTTCATCGAACTATTCTTTCCAACTGCTTTTAGTTGTCTCTTTCACTTACTCAAAAAATAAACTCAAAATCTTAAGCGGTTAAAGCCATTTACTCCAAAATTTTCTCACACATGATAAAATTTTTGGAACTTATATATAAATATAAGTTCTGAATTCAGAATTCATAAAAAAATTCATAAAAACAGAATTCATAAAAATCAGAAAAATTCCATATCAACGAGCTTTTTAACGTTTATTGCTTTCAATTTTTTCGGGGAGGGGAGGGCTAGTTTATTAAAAATTATGGCGAGATTTCCGGTACGGGATTTGGCTCTGTCCAGTTTAATAGTCAAATGAATCTTTATTACTCCTATGAAAGTTTATGGGTCCGAATAAAATTTTATAAGTCCTATGTCTATTTATTAGTGAAGATTTATGAGACACTCCTAAACATTTATTGCATTCATAAACCTTGAATGTACTACTTACTAAACTTTCATTGGACTACTGAACTAGACCAGAGCCCGCAATTTAAAGTATCCGGGGGGGGGGGGGGGAGGAGGGTTTATTTTTTTTATTTTTATGAAGGTAAAATGTTGCCATTTTTCAAAACTAAATTTTAGTTATTTTAAAAAAGGAAGAAGAGTATAAAGCGGTTGCATATTTATGTGATATCCAATACTCTTAGTACAAATATTTTAGTGTTCCTACTTAAAATTTTTTTGTTTAAAAAGCATTGGCCATTTTTGCTAAAAATTTACTTCAAAAAAGTCAATTTATCATAAATTTTATTCAAATTATTTTAGTTTTTTAATAATGTATTATGAAAAACGTGCTTGCCATCCATATTGTAAAGCACCGGATAAACGTGATTTCCAAAGGTAATTTTCTAATCTGAATATATTTGGGTTCGGGAATATATTTGGGTGGGGATCACAAACGTGGAGTTGATCGGCCTACCTTTATCCCAAAATATTTATACTAAATAATACATATTTTAAGGAATATTTAAGGAATTTAAATTAAAAATATAGGGGGATATGTTAGAATAACAGTAGAGATTTAGAATATCTTTCTCTAAGACCTGATTTAAGTGGAATTTTCGGTCTTGATCAGCTTTAATCGGAACCAAAACTTAATTTAATGCTATTTATTTTCAGTTATAACCCAGAAAAGTCTTTTGAAGATTTTTATCGTAATTATGATCCGATGGTTGGTATAGGCACTGCGGCTATACTTTTATCTATTATCTTCTTAATTAGTGTAAAATCGTTTATAAGGTGGATAATTAGGAATTGGGAGAGCAGAAAATATGCAAAAAATTTTGCAGAAAAGGTTGAAAAAGTAAGGCTTTTTAGTAAAATTTATATGAATTTTTTTTAATTTTAGAGAGTAAGTTTTGTTGAAAATAAAACGAGGATGAGTGTTAGAAGGTTGGAATCATCGAAGAAAAATTCCACTAAATTTATTGAGACAATACAAAAATGATTTTATAATTATATTCAGTAAATATACTAATTGAAATCATGGGTTTTGATTTTGAAAGATCCCTCCACGTGGAGAGGTGAAGTAATAAGAGCCTCTCTCTGCTTGAGAGAATGGGTGTTCATCTTGAGAATGTTTCCCATATTGTTGATATAAACATGTTCCAATTAGAATATTTACGTCAATTAATTTATTATCTATTTTATTTATATATATATAGGATAAATCTAAAAATCAGAAGGCATTATACTATAGTAATAAATTTGACATTAGAATATGGCATCTGGCCCAATTCCAGCTCTTTTAACAGCTCTCAAGGCAGCTTCAATATCCAAAGGTCTGTAGTCTATACGGCCACATTTATGAATTGAAGTATTTGAGCTTCCGAGACCATGACCAGAATTATCAATCTAAAAATGAATTTGATGGATATGATTGATAATTCCTTATCAACGGAAGAACCCCAAAAAATTTCCTCAGGAGAAAGATCGGGCATTTTAATAATCCTGTTAATCAAGATTTTTTATAGATCTCGATCATACATAATAAAGTCCGGTAGATTTGTAATTAAAAATATGTTACGTTTCCAAAAAGTGAGAATTCTGCATTCAAATAATAGCTAGCATCCTCATAACTCGGCTTAGGCTGTACTTGATTCAGCAAAGACCAGTTCATTACCCATCCACAAAAAAGCCCTCCAAAAATAGCCGTAAGAAATGTTAGTCCAAGGCCAGCAAGTTGAAAGAAAGCTTAAAATTACTTGAATTTATTATAAATTCAATTAATCTAAACATTGGGTTCGAAGATCTCTATGCGCGCCAGGCTGTCCAGAGCCTTTCCATTGTGGATAGATTGCGCTATATTGCTCTACAAAGTTTGGGCCATATTCTGATGGTTCGTAGAGGAGTACAAAAAGGGCACTGAGGAACTTTACAAATTTTAAGGGATAAGCTAGAGCAGCTTTAGAACAATAAAATTAAAAGAACCCCAGCAAGTAAAGAAGGAAGTCCATGTAGTGAATGCGCACCACAGGTATCTTGTATGCTCAGCCGCTTTTCCAGGATTTTGGGCTGGAAATTTATTAATTATTTTTTTCCTTTATGTGTCTCTTACACCGTAACAAAAACATGCCCAACAACCGAAATAAGTGCGGCAGCTGCTCCAACAACAATTGCATGATGAGGGTAAAAAATAACATTAGCAAATGCACCTATAGCTATCCCACCAGCTAAAGAAGAGCTTTGAATATGGGCCATATTGAAACGACCCAAGTGATCAGCTAAGGAGCTAAGCATAAAAGTGGCGGTAGTACAAGCAGCCTTTGCTTACAAAAAATTTGTGTTTAAATTTTAGATGGTTGTTAAAGATAAACCATTGCCAAATAGGAATTTAAGAAAGCACGATGTCTCATTTCCGGTGTAGAATGAGGAATTGAGCCGGCATTGAAGGAGGGGAAGAATGACCAAATAAATAGTGTTCCTGTTAAGTTTAGGGATTCAATTCTATATTTTCTTGAATGTTTACCAAGCATGGCAAATAATTCAGAAGAATGCCCACTCGACTCATCATCATCAACCACCATTGTATTTTGTCTATGACAGACTTTGGCAGCAGCTAGGCCAAAGTAGGCACCAAAACAATGAACAACAAGTGATCGACCGGCATCGTTGATCTTTTAAGGTAATGAAACAAGTTTAAAATTTTGGGAGAGATCTCACAAAAAGGACATTGTAAAGCAAATGCTCGAGTAAGACAGTTATTGAGGTTTCTAGAAAGGCTAGGACAAGGAATTGAACGGGTGTCAGTCTGCCTAGAAGAACACCCATTGTAATAAGAACTGTAACACATGAGAGGTCTGCTTGTACCAATCTTGGATTAAAAAATAACAATTTTTTCTGAAATTTTTAAAAAAGGTTACTCATCAATAGAAATAGTACAAAGTCCCGTCTCTAAAAATTCGGGACTTAGAAATCCTCTCAACAATAGTGCATATTGCATAACAAAAGAGCAAAGCAACAAATTTATGGATAAAGCCGAGAGGCCATATTTCTTTAGAAATGAGAGGAGAAATCCAAAGCCGATTATCACCTTAAAAATTATTAATAATCTTAGTTGATTCCCCAAAAACCATTGTATGAATGTCCTGAAACATTGGATAATTGGCATGAACACGATTGTGTTTATCCTCCTCATGATTATGAAATTCCCCAAAAATAGCAAATAATGCTACAAAAATAGATTGAAAAACACAGGCTAATACAGAGAATTGTCTTCTTTGCATTGTGTTGCTCATACTGATACCTTGCATTTCTTTTTAAATTTAACCAAGTAAAAATAGTTTAAGGAAAGTTTACTTATTGTTCGAGAATTTGATTTAACAGTCGAAAATTATTAAAAAAATAAAAAAAGTTTTTTCCTAAAATCGGAAAGAATTATTTATAAGGAGAAGAAGGGTGCCTCGAGAGGAGCAGGCCAAATAAGGAACGGTGCCTTGAGAGAAGTGTGCTTCGAGAGAAGCAGGCCTCAAAAGGAACGGTGTCTTGAGAGAAGGGTGCCTCGAGAGGAGCAGACCAACGTACCACGATCCCAACGTACCTCAGAGCTATAATTCAAAATAGTCAATTCAGCTCGCCGAGACACGTTGAAACATATTAGAAAGTCCCCTATATCAGAAAATTTTGAACGAATTTATAGCTCTGCGATACTTCGAGCTCGCGGTAATTTGGGGGTTTGGGGCCTCGAGCAAGAATTATTACCTAAACTATTAACATTAAATAAATTCGGTAACTGAACTGGGGTAGATCGTTGCGTAATTTTAAATGCGCATATTGATTTCCTATCAATTTATTTTTAATTTACAGCCGCCGCTAATTCGATCTTTTTTTTTTTTTACAGCCGCCGCTAATTTAATTTACAGCCGCCGCTAATTCGATAATTTTAAATGCGCATATTGATTTCCTATCAATTTATTTTTAATTTACAGCCGCCGCTAATTCGATCATTTTCTCTCCTTCTTATAATTTGAAGATTTTGTTTCTCTCATTTTAAAATTTATGAAAATATATGGGGGCAACATACATTTTGCGTTGATTTTAGAAATATTAAGTGATAGGTATTAAATTTTTGGTGCACATACCTTCCCCTAATGAAAGCCGAAAGACGATTATTTAACGTTAAATTGCTTTGACATTTGAAAAATTAATAAAACTGATAAGGCGAAAATAAATTTAAAAATTATTACCAGCTGGTCAAAACAAAAATTGAGAGAAAAAGAACTAAAATAAATTTATCTAGAGAATTTAAAAATGGATAAAATAAATTTTAGATGGATATAATTTGGATTTTAAAATTCTGATTTGTGAAAAAAAAAAATTTTTTTTGAATATAAATTGAACAAAATTTTGTAAAATAAATTTAAATACAAATTGTGAATATTTAAATAATAAAATATAATTTCAAATAAATATGTATACCGTATATCCTTTAATAATTACTCTGGGTAATTATTGTTTCAAACTTCCGCTGGAGGGAGTAATTAGTCGAGTGAGGGTAATTATACGATGTTTAAATTTTGAACGTGTTTTAAGGCATTTGTTGGGGGGTAATTATTGTTTCACTCTATCGCTGTATGTGGTAATTAATGCAAGTGGGGTAATTATTTGAGGGAGGGCAATTAATACAGGTTATACGGTAACTACGAATAATAGAATATGTTAAGGAGGAGACTTGAAAATAAAGCCGAGGTATGTTTTGTTAAATTTTTGAATGAATCGCTGAATAAATTTTAAAAAATCCGTGGTTTCGGTTTCTTCATAACTCTAACATAAAATTTGGAAAATTTATAAACTTGAAATCAATCCATGTAAAAATACATTAGCTCCTGATTCTTCACAAAAAAATTATCTCCTTCAACAGATACTTCTTTAAGGGTTTGCAGAACAACTCGAAGAGGTACTGCGTCATATATTTGTTTTCGTCCGTCTTCTGAAAAACTGACACGCCTCTTAATCTCGTCTCCGGAAAATTTTAACTGAAAACATTTTTTGAATGCTTTTAATATAAAGGAAAATAGAGGTCTGATGACCGAGAGAGGTGACCGAGAGAGGACCGATCGAGCTTGAGATTGATATCTCAAAAAATAAAGATCCAATAATTTCGCGGTCAAATCTCAATTTCAAACAAATAATAGGTAATTGAAAAACAGACCCCTTTAGAGCTAAATATTGCGTCCAACAATGTTCCATCATTCGCATGTTTATTTGGCTTATACTTGTAGTAGTGGATAAAAACACAATTAGCTTTATCATTCGAAATAATTTTTTCTGCGACCTTCGGATCCATTTCTAAAAACGGATATTCATTCTGATCAATATATTCCACAAAAAGTGGAAATTTTGACAAATCACAAGAGGGCCTATTTGAAGCTCTATCATAAAAATGATGGATAAGATATGTAAGATCATTAAGCTCTCTCTTGCTCCATTTAATTTTTCCTTGAAAATTTCGTTTTCGTTTTTTAACCTCTTGTGTTTTTTCGACTTTGTTTCGCTTTTTTTCACTTGCTTTCAATGTTTCTCGTTTCATAACGTTTTGAGGTTCGTAATCAACCTTAACTTGAGTGTTGATACGGTATGTAACTTGTGGAGAATTTGGATTGTCTAAACTTTGAGGTGAATATTCAGCAGTGACATGAGTATCGGTATCTACTCGTACGGGTTTGAGAGAATTTGTTTGTGGAAAATCTGGTAGCGGTACATTAACCTTTTTCAATATTCCTTTTAATCCTCCAGTTGTGATGCTCGAATTTACCGAAGAGGTATTCAAATTTTGCGGAATATCTGTCGAAATATTTTCAGCAAAACTGGCAGATTTCTTTGCTTTTGTAGAAGCAGGCTTAAATTTTAATAATTTAATTAGTCTGATAATTAAATTACAAACTTTTTGAGCTACAAAAGTTGGCTTTATATTCTCTTTGTTTGTTCCGAATATTTTAGTAGTTCCGTTTTTAAAATAGTTATCATTTTGTTCTGAATAAAATATAATTGAACAATGAATTGAGTTAATCAGTTATTTATCATAGTAAAAAGTTGTGAGATCAAGGATAGAGATCGGATTGGTACAGAATTACTTCAGATTTATCGAGAAAGGTTTCGAGAGTACCGTGTTTGAGATTTTTCGGGATATCAACCCTTATCCCTAATTTTAATAATAAAAAGGCTATAGGTCATAATCTCTAGGATCGAGGTTGAAAAAGCCAAGATATCCGAATATTTCCGAGGATTCCTACAACCGATCTTCTAGCGATCCATGTTTTGCGTCGTTACCTTTTTTAGTATTGACATTTCCGTTAGCAACTGCTTGAAAATGGAACACTTGTTGTGGAACATTTTGAGCTGCAAAAGTTGGCTGTACATTTTCTTTGTTTGTTCCGAATATATTTTTAACAAAAGGATTTTGAAAAGGATTTTGAGAAGGATTTTGAAAAGGATTCATAGTTTTTTGAATTTTTGTTTGTAATGGCTAGAAATAATTGAGATTTATGTTTACTTAAGATTAATTTAGAAATTTTACATTAACATTAGGTTGTAAATTTTCTTTGTTATCATTACTGATATTTTGTTCTTGCGGTATACCAAACATTTTTGAATGGTCCCCTAAAATTTTTTGAGTAAATTGCCTAAATGCTTCTTGAGCTTGTTGATTCTTCCAAACTTGTTGTTGCTTCCAATCTTGTTGATTTTTCCAATCTTGTTTATTCTTCAAGATTTGTTGATAATTACTTACACAAACTCCTTTAATGGCAAGTTTGTACATTTCATCTAAATGAGTATCCCAAGGATATTCTCTTTTCAAATTATAGGAGTATAACAAAGCTCGAATTTTGCTACTTTCACCAGCAGTAATGCTAATCTCCTTAGTAAGAAAATCTTTTTCTTTATCCATATCCCCATTTTTAGAAAGTGTTGGATAAAATAAATCCGGTTCTTTTTCTTCTAAATTAGCATAATTATGAATTGAAAATTCTATTGTATCCTTCGAGAATTTCTCGTGCCGCTTTCTATCGCTGATTAAATGACTGCTTTCTAGCTGATATTTATTTTGAATATTTCCCTCCATGGATTCACAAATTTCTTTGATATTGTAGGATGAAAATGTTTTTTCCAACGCAAATTCCATAGGAACATTGCCTTGAAGTACATCCACCTGTCTTACTGTAATCAACGACTTTTTGGCAACTGAGCCTGGGTAATGAAGCAAAGACATGGAAAAATCGGTGTATTGTTTTATCCGTTCCAAATAGGGGATGTAGGACAATTGCTCCATCTCTTCCGTGTTTCCTGGTCGCCCAACAACCACATATGCAGGGGCAACTGGATCCTATATTTAATTCGAAATCTTTTATCTATGAAAGGATAAAAACCCGAAACGCCATAAAATCATGTTGATCTGTAGTATTGCCTTCGTTCACATAACGTGTAGCATTCCACCAATATTTGTGTGGGACAACTTTATTAACTTCTTTGTTCAGTTGAATTGGAGGGAACATTTCAAAGGCGTGTTCATGTCCAGATAAAACCAAATCCACATGATGGCGATTATATAATTCTTCAAGTCCATATTGGAGTTTGTATATTTTTGGATTGTTTGGGTCCGTTAATGGTATGCCATCTTTATGCTTTAATAGATTTGGAAGGATTAAATGGAATAAATAATAATCCCCTTTGTAAATAGTGATCAAGCTATCCTGGCACGTTACTTTGTCTCATACAATGAGCTGAGCTCCCTTCTGACTGAGCTCTTAGTCCGGTCTCCCAGACTTTAAATCTCTCGAACCGGTCTCTTAGCCCTTGGGATTATAAATCTACCAACATATTTGTTAAATCTGCATGTCTGTTTGTTTTTCGATGTACAATAAAAAGGTCGATGTTGAACAACAACGAGCCAAGGATACTTATCACGCTCTTCATTTGCTTTCTTAAATTGATAATTAAATTAGCGAAAGCTTCAATTGGAACACCTAATTACCTTCAAACTGAATTTAATAAATTCGTATTGTTTTTGAATTCGGGCAACATCCGGTATCCATTTAAAGGGTTCTTGTTTCGAATAGGAATAATAAAACTCTGTGCTCACACAAACAAAAAAGATGGGACCATATGTAAAGCTACAATTATTTTTGATAATTTTAATGATAAATTAGGTTATACTGATAATAATGATTTGTAGTATGGTTAGTCAGATTCCTCGGCATAAAAAAGCGCGATTCAAAATGTTCATATTGTGGATTAAAAAATGTTGAATCCGGGCCAGGCGGATCTGGTCTATTCTCATTCTTCTCCTCATTTTCATGGTTACCAGCAATTACCTAAAAAAATTCTTCAATTTATTCTTGATGGGATTTTCATACCTAGAAGTTACCCCCAAAAACGGAAAAAAAATATAATTCTTGGCAGACCCAAAAATGGATAGACCCAATTAAAGATACATAAAGCAAGATCAGGCAGAAGTTGGCGGAATCCCCTACTAGGTTAACCCTTTATTTAAGATCATGGTTAACCCTTTATTTTTATCATTATAAAATAATATACCAGATACGGCACATATGCCGCAACATATTCCATAATTGTCATAAAACGGTCTCCTAGATTGTAAAATTTACAATTTGATTTCTTCCCCTCGGAATGCCATGTGTGAAGATCATAAGCAATGTCACCTGATTTGATTTACTTAAACATCTCTAAGATTAAAAAACCTATATGTAAAATAAGCTGAACACTTTGCATTTTAAATCCACTGCTTTTTTTATCCAAATGCGACTTGTGAATAGGATGTTTCAATCTATTAAGCATTGGATGCTTTGGGTTAGTATTTCTGTGAACAAGCTCTATTAATGACTCGAATGCTTGGGGAGCAAGCTCATCATATTTGGGACTTCTCCATGACCGCTTAAATTGAAAAATCATTAATATGTATGTGTTCTGATATTCTGAACTGCATATTAGTATTTCGGAAACCTTTAAATTAACATAGGAATTCATTCCCTTAGAAGGGTAATTTAGAAATCTCCTATCTATTAGAGATCATCCCATCATATCATTTATCATCTTATCCATCATCATCTATCTTATCTCCTATCTATTAAATCATCATCCCATCATCTATTAGATCTTACTATTTATTAGAGATCTTATTATCATTTATAAGAGACTATTTATTGTTCAAGATACACCTGAAGGTATATCTACTATTAAAGGGTTCATGTTATTATTAGTATTATTGGTTCCAGGCATACTTCAGAAACGTAATAAAGTATAGATAGTCCAAATTTGGTGTCCAAACAGATTATAAATAAATTGTTCACCTTATCAAAAACAGCACCAGGCTTTTTCAATCCCAGATCACCAAATATTGCAATTGTAAAATCAAAATCGCCGGGGTTTGACCAAGGAAACATGAAAAAATTGAAGACGTCTTTCCTTTTTACTTTTTTACAATGGCGAGGATCATTTCCCTCAGAAAAAGATTGCGGGATTTTACAATCTACCCCGCGAATCTGGGAAGGTTTGAAATATCCAACACGGTATTCTGTCAAATTTTTATTTAAAAAATTTGATTTTCATTAGATTAATTACCATATCTTTTAGTTTCAACCAACCCTGTAAGGGTAACTCGATGAATATAACGAGTTTTTAATTGTTCCAAATTCGTTGCACACGAAGTCTAAATATTTTTAAAAATAAAGTCCCTATCTAAATTTTTTATTACTTCAATTGTGTCAAAATATTTGTGTTTAATAAGCTCTGCCGTCGATGATTTGATTGTTTTTCTCTTGTTTCCGAACTCCCAATAGTCAACAAATGTGTGCACACCTTTCGTATATCCTAAAAACGGTGTTTTTGGTTAAACATTGAGCAGATATAAAGCTTATATTATTTTTTTATTAATAATGTTTATATGGAAAATTATCTAAATGGGTTTGTGACATCGGGAATGATAAAAGAATAAGTTAACAGGCTTATAAATCAGCTTGTTTGGGATGTAAATTCATAGGAAATATCTTATATTCTTTAATAATTACACTGTTATTATTATCTCAAACTTCTGCTAGAGGGGGTAATTAATTTAGAAAGGGTATATTCGAGTTTTGAATTTGGGACATGCAGTAGGGCATTTGGGGCATATACTTATTATCACATCTTCCCCGTTGGAGGAGATAGTTAATCAGACATGTTGATTATTTGAAAGAGAGTTATTCGAGTTTTGAAATTATATTGTGTGAGTGTAATTAATGTTTTCTTGTTGGAGAGGTAATTAATAACGAAGTGCGGTTATTTGAGAGAGGGTAATTATACGGTAAAAAGAGAGATAAATTAATTTTGATAATTCGTCAAGCCGTTTCAAGCAGCCACTTGTCTGATAAGTGAGGGTAATTCAATATTATCTTTTATTAAATTAGACGGAGGTCCAAAACATACTTGCATCATAAAGAGTTAACCATGTTATACTCATCTCATTCTCTTTGCCTGTAAGTGCCAAATGAACTTGCTGGGGCATTGAAGGATCTGTTTTTGAAGCTCCGCTTTTTAGATGTAGGAAAATCAAAATCAAAAATCTATCAAAATATTTACAGGAAGGGGTAAACGGAACAAGCGAATTTTCTCTTTCATGTTCCAGGGTTTACTACAAATTTTGAATTTTTTAAATTTTTATGGGGGAGTTTTAAATTAATTTTAAAAATAAAAGGTGGGTAATTAACATTGATTTAAAATAAAATTAATAAATGCCCTTGTAAAATGACGAATGGCGAGGGAATTGGCGAGAGCATCTGACAGCCGCGTGGTGGAGAGAAAATTTTAAATGCCCGTCAATTTAAATTTTTTTATGAAAGGATGAGAGGGCAATCAAGGCAGATTCTCGATGGCATTTAAAATCGATATTTTAAATTAAATTTAGGGCCTATTAGAGTCTGATTTAAAATTGTTTGGGAAGGATGGAAGTGTTGTCTAAACACTGATTTATAGAAAAGTAGACTTAAAGGGATATATAACTAAAAGGGATTTCTGGTAGAAATTCCAATGCCATTTGATTGGAACTGATTGGAACTGATTGGAACTGATTGGAACTGCTTGGAACTCATTGGAACTTGTTGGAATTGATTGGAACTGATTGGAACTGATTGGAACTGATTGGAACTGCTTGGAATTCATTGGAACTGATTGGAACTGATTGGAACTGATTGGAACTGATTGGAACTGCTTGGAACTCATTGGAACTTGTTGGAATTGATTGGAACTGATTGGAACTGATTGGAACTGATTGGAACTGCTTGGAATTCATTGGAACTGATTGGAACTGATTGGAACTGATTGGAACTGATTGGAACTGCTTGGAACTGCTTGGAACTCATTGGAACTTGTTGGAATTGATTGGAACTGATTGGAACTGATTGGAACTGATTGGAACTGCTTGGAATTCATTGGAACTGATTGGAACTGATTGGAACTGATTGGAACTGCTTGGAACTCATTGGAACTTGTTGGAATTGATTGGAACTGATTGGAACTGATTGGAACTGATTGGAACTGCTTGGAATTCATTGGAACTGATTGGAACTGATTGGAACTGATTGGAACTGATTGGAACTGCTTGGAATTCATTGGAACTGATTGGAACTGATTGGAACTGATTGGAACTGATTGGAACTGATTGGAACTGCTTGGAACTCATTGGAACTTGTTGGAATTGATTGGAACTGATTGGAACTGATTGGAACTGATTGGAACTGCTTGGAATTCATTGGAACTGATTGGAACTGATTGGAACTGCTTGGAACTCATTGGAACTTGTTGGAATTGATTGGAACTGATTGGAACTGATTGGAACTGATTGGAACTGCTTGGAATTCATTGGAACTGATTGGAACTGATTGGAACTGATTGGAACTGATTGGAACTGCTTGGAATTCATTGGAACTGATTGGAACTGATTGGAACTGATTGGAACTGATTGGAACTGATTGGAACTGCTTGGAACTCATTGGAACTTGTTGGAATTGATTGGAACTGATTGGAACTGATTGGAACTGATTGGAACTGCTTGGAATTCATTGGAACTGATTGGAACTGATTGGAACTGATTGGAACTGATTGGAACTGCTTGGAACTCATTGGAACTTGTTGGAATTGATTGGAACTGATTGGAACTGATTGGAACTGATTGGAACTGATTGGAACTGATTGGAACTGATTGGAACTGATTGGAACTGCTTGGAATTCATTGGAACTGATTGGAACTGATTGGAACTGATTGGAACTGATTGGAACTGCTTGGAACTCATTGGAACTTGTTGGAATTGATTGGAACTGATTGGAACTGATTGGAACTGATTGGAACTGCTTGGAACTGATTGGAACTGATTGGAACTGATTGGAACTGCTTGGAATTCATTGGAACTGATTGGAACTGATTGGAACTGATTGGAACTGATTGGAACTGATTGGAACTGCTTGGAACTCATTGGAACTTGTTGGAATTGATTGGAACTGATTGGAACTGATTGGAACTGATTGGAACTGCTTGGAATTCATTGGAACTGATTGGAACTGATTGGAACTGATTGGAACTGATTGGAACTGCTTGGAACTCATTGGAACTTGTTGGAATTGATTGGAACTGATTGGAACTGATTGGAACTGATTGGAACTGCTTGGAATTCATTGGAACTGATTGGAACTGATTGGAACTGATTGGAACTGATTGGAACTGATTGGAACTGCTTGGAACTCATTGGAACTGATTGGAACTGATTGGAACTGCTTGGAACTCATTGGAACTTGTTGGAATTGATTGGAACTGATTGGAACTGATTGGAACTGATTGGAACTGCTTGGAACTGATTGGAACTGATTGGAACTGATTGGAACTGCTTGGAATTCATTGGAACTGATTGGAACTGATTGGAACTGATTGGAACTGATTGGAACTGATTGGAACTGCTTGGAACTCATTGGAACTTGTTGGAATTGATTGGAACTGATTGGAACTGATTGGAACTGATTGGAACTGCTTGGAACTGATTGGAACTGATTGGAACTGATTGGAACTGCTTGGAATTCATTGGAACTGATTGGAACTGATTGGAACTGATTGGAACTGATTGGAACTGATTGGAACTGCTTGGAACTCATTGGAACTTGTTGGAATTGATTGGAACTGATTGGAACTGATTGGAACTGATTGGAACTGCTTGGAATTCATTGGAACTGATTGGAACTGATTGGAACTGATTGGAACTGATTGGAACTGCTTGGAACTCATTGGAACTTGTTGGAATTGATTGGAACTGATTGGAACTGATTGGAACTGATTGGAACTGCTTGGAATTCATTGGAACTGATTGGAACTGATTGGAACTGATTGGAACTGATTGGAACTGATTGGAACTGCTTGGAACTCATTGGAACTTGTTGGAATTGATTGGAACTGATTGGAACTGATTGGAACTGCTTGGAACTCATTGGAACTTGTTGGAATTGATTGGAATTGATTGGAACTGATTGGAACTGCTTGGAATTCATTGGAACTGATTGGAACTGATTGGAACTGATTGGAACTGATTGGAACTGATTGGAACTGCTTGGAACTCATTGGAATTCATTGGAACTGATTGGAACTGATTGGAACTGATTGGAACTGATTGGAACTGATTGGAACTGCTTGGAACTCATTGGAACTTGTTGGAATTGATTGGAACTGATTGGAACTGATTGGAACTGCTTGGAACTCATTGGAACTTGTTGGAATTGATTGGAATTGATTGGAACTGATTGGAACTGCTTGGAATTCATTGGAACTGATTGGAACTGATTGGAACTGATTGGAACTGATTGGAACTGATTGGAACTGCTTGGAACTAATTGGAACTGATTGGAACTGATTGGAACTGCTTGGAACTCATTGGAACTTGTTGGAATTGATTGGAACTGATTGGAACTGATTGGAACTGATTGGAACTGCTTGGAATTCATTGGAACTGATTGGAACTGATTGGAACTGATTGGAACTGATTGGAACTGATTGGAACTGCTTGGAACTCATTGGAACTTGTTGGAATTGATTGGAACTGATTGGAACTGATTGGAACTGATTGGAACTGCTTGGAATTCATTGGAACTGATTGGAACTGATTGGAACTGATTGGAACTGATTGGAACTGCTTGGAACTCATTGGAACTTGTTGGAATTGATTGGAACTGATTGGAACTGATTGGAACTGATTGGAACTGCTTGGAATTCATTGGAACTGATTGGAACTGATTGGAACTGATTGGAACTGATTGGAACTGCTTGGAACTCATTGGAACTTGTTGGAATTGATTGGAACTGATTGGAACTGATTGGAACTGATTGGAACTGCTTGGAATTCATTGGAACTGATTGGAACTGATTGGAACTTATTGAAACTTATTGGAACTTATTGAAACTTATTGGAACTTGTTCGAACTCATTGGAACTGATTGGAAATTATTGGAACTGCTTGGAATTCATTGGAACTGCTTGGAACTGCTCGGAACTGTTTGGAACTGATTGGAATTGATTGGAAACTTCCAATCTATGACATAGAAAAAAGCAAAAAAGTTTGGTGAATCTAAAAGATGAAGCAAAGCTTAATGACAAAAACAAAAAATTTCGAGATGATAGACGGACCCTATAGAATCTTTCGAATTTTCCTTAACCAAATTTTGGATCACCCTAGAAATAAAGTTGATAATTTTGCAAATTAATAAATTATTAATTACAACAATTAATATTATAAAAAAATATTTTGAACTTAATTAACGTTGACTGGTTGAACAGGAATAATGAGAGATTTTTTTTATAATTTTACAATTTATTAAACTGGATTTGCATTAATGCTTTTCCTTTGTGTTTTTATGTGTTCGTCTCTTTATTGTTTTTTATTGTAAAATATGCTATCACCGTTCGTTTCAAATCAAAATTGTGCAATGGCCCTTAGGCTATCGGTTACCAAATTTTTTTGTTTTTATTGTTCTTTTGCTCATTGGTCTGCTAATTTGGATCAAAGTTCGGTTTTGATTTTTCTTTTGTTCTGTTTAACAAAAAATAAGTGTAACGTGTTTTGGCTTTAACTTTGTCCATATATAAGGATGTTCAATCTGTTGTTTAAATCATCAACTTTCCTCCTTCAAAACACATTCAAAACCCTCAAAAACACCAATAATAATGTCTTCAGTTAAGTTTTCAACCCTTTTTGCAATCCTCTCAATAATCTTCATTGTGGAATTGCCTTTGTCTCAAAGCTTCCTTTTCGGCGGATTAGGAGGTGGTGGAGATTCTAAAGGTTGCTGTTGTTGCTGCCCACAACCATGTGCACCACCACCTTCTCCAGCTCCATGTGGCTCGCCCTGTTGTTGCTGCAATCCTTGCGGAGGAGCACCTCCTCCTCCTCCAGTCCCTGCTCCATCATGTGGAGGTAATTACTGAAGAGTGGACTTGTTTCCTAACTATTTTTTTCTTATTTAGGAGGATGTGGTGGTGGTTGCTGTGGTCCATCTGTGTCATTATTTGTTAACTGTGGATGCGGTTGTGGTTGTGGAAAATAAGGAGAAATTGGAGAAAATCGAAGTCAGATCTATAGCTTATATGTATTTAGTGGAAAGGACAAATTAAAAATATTATCTTTGCCTTATTTTCGCTTTAGAAATTTTTGTAAATTTGTAAATCGTAGAATAATAAAATTAAAAAAATAATATTTTAAATTTATTTACAAATTCTTTGGAGTACAGCAAATAATTCAAATATTAAACAAAAAAAAATAAAATTAAAAAAAATTCCTCATTCCTTTAAAACCATTTTAGAGATCCATCACTCCCTGAATTGCTCTTTTTTATCTTTTCTAAAATTTTTCTGAATATCCTCCTTGATTATTATTGTTGTTATTGTGACGGTTATTGTTGGCATAAGCTGCCTGATTGTTATTTGGAGGATTACAATTGGCATTACTTGAGCCACAACAGCCGGATGAACACAAAGGTGCAGGAGGAGGAGGGGGTGGAGGTGGTAGAGGAGCGGCCGCAACATTTGAGGAACACGAGGAACATCCAAAACTATTACCTTAAAATTATTTGGGTTAGAAAATGGATTTTATTGGGCCAATTTTTAAAAATTACCGAATGTAGGTAATTGAAGTTGTGGAAATTGTAGAGGTTGAAGTGGAGGTAAAGTAGGTAAAGCAGGAAATGCTGGGGCACATAGAGGAGCTGGAGGTGGGGGGAGTTGTGGAGAGCATACAGGAACGGGTGGTGGTGCTTGTTGTGCTACAGGTTGGCAATTACAGCTTGAAGTTGAGCAGGCTCCTCCGCCTGTTCCGCCCAAAATTCCTCCGAATCCAAGAGGAGTTGCTGATTCTAAGAATAGAAATATTGTAAGGAAGACTAATAATGTAGAAATTGGTTTAGAAGTTGAATGTTTGCATTTTTGAAACATTTTTAGTGAATGGATTTTGAGGGAAATGTTAAGGGAAATCTCTTTTGTCTTGTTATTTTCGATTAATTTTAAAATGAATTTTATCGTGTAAATTTCACTCTTTAAATGATCCAACTTTCATAACCTTGAATATCATTCTTATCAAAAAGCTGCTTTTTCTTTTGCTAGTTCCGGTACCCCTCCTTCTTCCAAAAAACATCCAAAAAAGTAACATCTTTCGTCGTACCATCCACCAGCTTTCATTTAAATTTTTTGCTTATTTTTTTTAACTTTTTTTTCTATTCTATCAAAAAAAACGAACATAAAAACCAGAAAATAATTAGTCATCTACCCACATTACTTTAACTTCCAGCCGTTCGTTTTTTATTTTATTTTTTGCCGCTAGCTTTTTTTCGTCATAAAAAACGGCGTATTTTACAGACAGACGTTATTGCTGAACAATATGTCGCTTTAACCTTGAAAATAATTTTTGTTTGTTATTTGATTTCATCGGAAGGATCATGCGCTTGTGACGATGAAATAAATTTTACGAAAAAAATGTAGAGAGAATTTGGACAAATTGGATATTTTTGAGACATTTTTGAAAATTATTAAACAAAATTTATTATTTTTAAAATAACTATGTTCCTGTTTTCCCGAAAAATAAGACCTAATAAAGTTGTCCCTATAACGAAACTTTGCTTTAAATGCCTTAAATATTGAGAAGGATCCATAAAAATTTTTTCTGAACTTATCTATCAACATCGATAGGAAAACAAAATGAAATCAAGGTCTAAAGTTTCCCGATCACAAGATCACAAGATCCACAAATCAACGAAAAACCTAGAGTAAACGTCTTGAAAAGATATCTTCGACCCCGTATATTCCTAATTAAAGTTTCATTTTATAACTTCCTCAAAGCACTTTAAATTTTCTAAAAATATAGTTGTTTTGTTCCTTTTTGTGATAATAATTTATCAAAAATCGTAATTTAATCAATTACTGATAATTAAAAAAAGATAAAAAATTAGTCGCTATGTCATATATTTGTTCAATAATTAACAAAATAGTGTACAAATATGGATTACAAAAATATTCTTGTTGGAATAGGAAATCCTCTTTTAGGTAGAAAAATAATAATAATATCATTATTATTAAATATAATTTAAGATATCACAGCAAATGTGGACAAACAATTTATACAAAATCACAGTCTTGAGGAAAATGGTTCTGTGCTTATTACAAAAAAATATATGGACGAATTGTAAAAATAATTTAAAATTATTAATAATTAAAAGTAGTAATCCCAAGATCATATTAATTAAAGTTCATTCATTATTCTTTAAAATATTTATAATTTTAAGTCCTTAAAATTAAAATGTTTTCGAATAGGTTAGAGATCACAGAGTATGTTACACTTCTCTTGTCTTACATTTGAAGTTTAGTATAACTAAGTAGAGTTCATTCTTTACTTAATATTTTAGTATTCAACTCTATAATGATCTAATTTATCAATTAATATGGGATCCTAGTGATAAGGACCTCGTTCACAATTTTCGTGAATCATATAGTATATACTCAATTTTGATCTGTAGATCTGAAAATATACTCAATCTTGATTTGTAGAATTGACGAGATTCTCAACTCTCAAAGTGATCCAAACATTGAATATACGCCTGGAGGCACAATACTTAATACAGTTCGGATTTTTCAATGGACAATGAACAAAATAGTCAACAAGGATAATAAAGTATTTAAAAATGATTCAAAAATTCCGATTAAAAAATAATTTTTAATTAGCCAAATACTCATTTTGCAACATTTTTTGGTGCTGTAGGAAATGATGAATATTCAGATATATTGTCAGAATGTCAAAAATCAGGTTTACGTATGTTATGTCAAAAAATTGAAGATGAATATACTGGAAGATGCCTAACGTTGATAAATGGCACGAAGAGGTTTTTTGAATGGTTCCGTGACTTTTGCGCCGAGAACATTTGCGCCGCGACTTATGCGCCGCGACTTTTGCGCCGCGACTTATGCGCCGAGCGACTTTTGCGCCGGGGGACTTATGCGCCGCGACTTTTGCGCCGGGCGACGTTTGCGCCGCCACTATCATTAATAATTATGAAAAACTACAGCCGGACCTCACTATAGAAGATGTAGGATAGATGGAGATCTTCGGATATCAAGATCCGGATCCTATATCCGACCTAAAATTGTCGGCTATCCGGCCTTTTTCATATCCGGATATCTGGACCCGACAACCCTACACTATAGTGACCCTCTTCTGGCAGAAAATCATGCCTGAATAGAGGTAGCAGACCAAATATCCCGATCCGAAAAAGTCAAGTTCCTTGAAGATGACCCCTCTAGGGGGTCGGTTGTACTTCCTGAAATTCCTTCAGCTCCTGGATACCATTTTTAAGGAGTACACTATAATTAGGTCCGACTGTAGATATTATTTTTTTAAAATTATTGCGGCGCAAATGTCGCGGCGCATAAGTCGCTCGGCGCAAAAGTCGCGGCGCACAAGTCGCGGCGCAAAAGTCGCCCGGCGCATAAGTCGCGGCGCAAAAGTCGCGGCGCAAATGTTCTCGGCGCAAAAGTCGTGATACCTTTTGAATATAAGTTAATCGGGCTTAATTGTATGGCAAGCCGATGCCCAAAATTTTTCTTGGAAAAGCCACGACCCGAACCCTAAAGGCTCTCCCGCGACAACCCCCGTTCCCTGCCACTCCGTTACAGAAGACTCGGATTGCTACCCTAGTTTCAATCTACATATGTTAATTTTTAAAAGGTCAATGTGTGCCGATCTTGGCGCAGCAAGCAAATTTAATTCGGAATTTTTGGAAACCCGTGAAAATTGGTCGGTTATTGAAAATGCTACCGTTTATTACACCTCAGTATGCGTTTAAAAATATTTAAAATTAAAAAATTAGGCCCATTTCCTCAATGTTTCTCCAAGATGTACAATGCGGATATGTGAATATGCTTCTAGCAAGAATAAAAAATTTATTTTCAATATGGGAACTGAATATTTGGCAAAGAAATTTAAAAAGGAAATTGAGATTATTTTAAAATATTCCGATTTAATTTTTGGTAATTAAACTTAATTTAAATTTATTAAAATTTAAATTTAAGGTAATGAAGATGAATATAGGTCATTTGCAAACGAAATGAATTTTGATAAAAAAGAGGATATTAAAGATATTGGATTAGAAATGGCGAAATATGAGAAAGTAAAATTGAAACTTAATAATATCCTGGATACAAAGAAGGGATCCCAATTCACGATTTTCTTGAATTTTCAATTCACGCCCCAAAAATAGTTGAAAATTCAATCATTTTCAGACATAGTGAATTTTTTATCCAAGTCTTGAGGTTCTTTGTTATGACTTTTTAAGAGTATATAAAAATATATGATCTAGAAAATTATGCTAGTTGTACTGAGCTGGAGTAAATTATGCTCACAGTCTTCTCCAGGGATAGTCAACCCCAGATTTATCACACTGCCCTAAACAAAGATTCGATACACAGAAATTCCACAAAATTTTTCCTGTTTTTCACTAGAAATACTTCCAAAACTAACATTTCATTCAAAGGTTAGCAGCTTAAACCAAAGAGTGATTGTAATAACTAGAGATGCATTACCATTAATAGTGATCAAAAACGATGGGCAACTGATTGAATACAAAGTTAAAGAGATACCAAACGGAGCATTAGTTGATTCCAGCTGTGCTGGAGATGCGTTTGCTGGAGGTTTAAAAATATCGGAAATTAATATAATTTTAAAGGTTTTATTGCTGCATATGTTTGTGGCTTCAAATTAGAGCAATGTATTGAATGGGGATGTTCTGCAGCAGAAATGATCATTCAAAGGAGAGGGTGTAAGCTTGATTAGTATTTTGATTAGTGTAGAAATTTTTAAAATTATTCTCAAGTATTAATTCCAAAAAAAATTCATTTTATCATGAAAAAAATAATTTAAAAAACTGAAAAATTTACTAAAAATTTAATGAAATAGCTAATCGAAATCTATAAATGATTCTAGCTAATTTTCTACGAATCAGTTCAATGTTTCTTTCAATCCGTTCCATTTAAAAAATCAGCACCCCATCTGGAAATAATTTTTAGTATTTAAATTAATAAAGCCTAAATTCTTGATTTACTTTTTAACGTCATTTTTTTTGAGGTATTTTTTTAAGTTTTTTACAATTCTTGGGGTTTGTTACAGCTTCATGCATAACTTTAGCAAATTCATCTTTGTCAGTAATATCCGTTATCTGATAAAAAAATATGGATTATTCCGGATTATTTGCTAGGAAACCCGGCCTATAATCGAGATATGGATATTAAAATTCAAAAAGCTCATTCGAAACGACGTATCTGATTTTTCCAAGAAGCTAAAATTCGTACTATACCAGCCTCATTCTGTTAAAAACGGTTAAAGTTTATTATGTATATTTTATGAAGCCAATTTAAACCTCTAAATGATATACCCCCATATATGGCTATAATTAACTAGGGAGCCTGGCCTGAGAATACCTTTTCGAGTATTCTCTCCGTGATTAGATACTAATTGTGGGTAATAGTCGAATGCTATTTGTTAAATTATAGATCAAGCAAAACGCTCAAAATGGTCAGGGAAACGGGAAAAAGAAGGGTGGGTCTGAACCAGACTTTTACCAATTGGTTTTACTTTAAATCTGTTTAAACAATGTGGTTACCAAATGATATTTACCACCCAATCCATTTTCTAAAAATTGATGATGAGTTCCAGCACCTTCAGAAAGGATAAGAGCAGCCTTCGAATTACTTAAAATCATTTCTTTAGCTACCTTTATTTTAAAAATAATTTTTTTTGAATTTTCAAAAAATTCCCAAACCAAATTCATTCCATCCTTTACAGGTGTCACAATCCCAACATCCATAGCTAAATAGCGCAAAACTAATAATTCTCGTTTCATACCGTCCGTACGGATATCAATAGCCTTATATCCTTTTTTTATTATCTGCCCGTCTTCTCTTTCATAATTTTCTCCGTAATCTTGATTAATTTTGAGTACCTTTTCTCTACATGCACTCTAATTTTAAATAAATTTTTAATCAAAAAATTCAAGTTCCTACCTGATACCTGCTGTAAGTATGTATTTTTTGTCGGTTTAATGGAGCCAATTGATAAAACACATCCTTACCAATTCTATCGGGATACCTTTCAAGATATCTTTCGTAGGCTTCTAATCTCTCCAAAATTCCTTTCGTGTAATCAAAACGTTCAACACTAAAGAAAAGTTTACCGCCTTCTAAGCTGTTTTTCATTGTCTGAATTTTAAAATTTAAAAATATTTTAGCAGAGATAGTTGCTACATATGACTTTCTTTCTAGTAATGGACGTTCCCTCTTGCGCATTCCATTCCATGGAAAAGATCCCACACTAAAACAATGTTATCTTTGGATACACCAGAACGTACCGCAGAGCTATAACTTCGTCCAAAATTGTCGAATCTGAGAGGCCCTAGTATAGTTTGATTCAGCTCGTCGAGATGCATCGAACCATAACAAGTCTATTTGAACGAAGTTATACTATTTTGAACGAAGTTATAGCTCTGCGGTACATCGAGTCGCGGTACGGTGGCCTGCTCCCGTTATCTTTAAAGGATATAACAACAGAAATCTAAGTTTAATAAATGTAAGTTTTTATTCCTAGTCTTAAGTCTCTTTCCGAGACGTTAATATATGATGATATCCGAGGGATTTTTGTTTGACTTATTTTTTAAAAAATTTTAGTTAATAATTTACATCATTTTTGAAATCTTCTGCTGCCTTTTGGACACTTTTCTTTTTAACAAGATTACCAAAATATCTTGTCTCGATACTTGCAGGATAAACACCTAAATTACATCCATTAATTGGAGTAATTCCATCAGCAAAAACATTGAAAATATTGTCATTGTATCTTGGGGTAATTTGAATGTAGAAACGCTTAAATAAATAATATTTATAAATTATATTTGTCAGAATTAAAGAATATAATGCTTATAGAGTGATTTAAACACACCTGAATTTATCCTTATGGATATATCCAGGTTAAAAGCTTTGCTAAAGAATGAGGGTTGACTAACTAACTTTACCCGAAGACCTATATTTTAGGCAATCCCACAATATTGTGAGTATTATATGTTGGCTAGAAATTCTGATTCGGGACACCTTGGCAACGATAAAATTTTGTTAAGTAAAAGTAGAGTATTAAAGATACCGTTTTTGCAAGTTCTATAAAATTATAGCGATCCTTATTCGTTTGAAATCCAACTTTGTCAAAGCTCAATATTCCAGAAATTATTTCATTAGTCAATTCTTCTAAATTAGCTTTAACTCCTTCTGGCAATTCTACGGGCAATCCTCCTGAATTTTCTGACGCGTTTTCTTGCAATATTTCTGTTAATTTTTCTGCCAAATTTTCTGGGAATTCGAAAGGTGTATGTAAAAAGAAGCCTAATTTCATAGGTTTTACTTTATCCTGAATAATTTCAGGGTATTCCAATTCTCGTAAATACTTTCCAACAAATAATAAATGATAGTCATGTATCCAGGTAAAATCATTTTCCGTTCTGTCTAGATCATTAATTTTTTGGGCAAACATGCGATTGAATTTTCTATAATCTGTAATAATGAAAACATTTACTTGTAGAAATGTTTAGATAGCTGGTAATATCATTAAGATAGGCAACAGATGGATTATTATTTTCATTTATTAACTAACAGATTGACTAACTGCTTAAAAATAGGCTGACCGAGAGTCCGCCCGTTACTACTCTTAGTACAGTCATGATCTTTCCTTTACTCTTATCGAGATCTTATCGAGATTAAGATTATCATAGGTTTGAGCATTATGAAAATTATTGTATTTTGTATACCGTCGAGAGCAAGACCGGTTTCTTTATTAATCAAAACATTTCGATAAATATTATGAAGCGCTGGCCATAAAATACAATTGCTAATTTCTTGGTAATAATTAGTAAATTTAGGCAATTCAATCAAAACCTTTAAAATTTTTATTTTTTTATTTAATTATTAAATAATTACTGTTTCTAAACCAAAGCGTGATTCCGATTTATGATCTTCAATCGCTTGAAGCTTTGGGTCTGGTTGTACAGAAGAGTCGCTTGCTTAAATATTATGTTCATTATTCTGATAAAATTTTATTATTTCTAATTTTCTATTGAAATATAGCTCCAATATAAGATATAACCTTGGAATTGAAAAAATTTTTGTGTTAGTATTTCAGCTTAGTATCTTAATTGGGGATTAATTCTTAAACCTCCACTAATTGACGAATCAAATTCTTATAGAACTTATTTCAATTTAAAGTATTTTATTATTTTGTAAAGTTCAGGCTACATATATTTAACTTAATTAAGAAATATTTAATTACGTGTAACATGAAAGACCCAAACATTTTCTCTGTCACTTTCCATTACTGGCATAACAGCTGAAACAAGACCTCCAGAAGCCTTATTTTTGATTTTATTAGAAATTATTGTATGTAAAATTAAATAATTATCATAGGTTATTCTCGATGGAGGGATTTATTCGAGTTTTAAAATTTAAAAGGGCAGTATGTCTCTCCTTATAGATCCCCCGCTTAAGCAGTTTTAAATATTGATATTTGAACCATTCTTGATTTAATCTGAGAGGGGCAACTATTCGAGAGAGAGAGAGAGAGGGTAATTATTTGAGCATATACGGTAAATAAAATAAAAGTTTTATTCAAAAATATTTTGGAAAATTTATATTTGGTCTTTAAGTCTTTTTTTAATTTTTAAATTTTTTTATCTTAAATACCTGCTCAATATGCCATCCTTGTTTAATTGGCTCTTTTTCGGGAGTTTTAATGTCTACATTCTTGCAACCTCCAAAAATTCTACTTAAAAGGGGTTTCTTTTTTGGTTTATCCTTTTTGTAGAGAGTAGGCTTATACTCTTCCAAATGAAATGGAGGGGCATTTGATGCCAAAATTATCCTCCTTTTTACTGAAATTTCTTGATGCTGGGATTCTTCTCCTTCACCATACTGGCATTCCTCTCCTTTATCATACTGGTATTCCTCTCCTTCATGATACTGGTATTCCTGTCCTGGGTAATATCCAGCTAAAAATTCATTATAGTCTTCTAACTTTAATTCTTAATTAAAAATATTTTTGAACAAAGGTCAATTAGTATCCCAACACAAAACAAACTTAACATAAGAATGTGAAAAAATTTTCTGCTAGTTTTAGGCAAGTGGCAGAAAGTCTTTTCATTTATTAGTGCCACCCATCTCAGGATATTGTCAAGAATTTTGAAGGATAAAAGTTTTGAGAGCTTTGTTGTTGCCATATCCGGGGAGGTCTAAACAATGAACATCCTTTACATTGTAAGGATGCTCCTAATGAGAAAAAGAGGTATCCAACGATGTATCCTTTTGTAATTCAAGCTTATCATTCTAATAAGGGATTTACATAAATGACTTTTGCATTAAAAAGTTATTGTTACTTGAAGTGCTTGGAACATCTGAATAATGCATTGTTTCTGTTATACAAATAACACTAAAAAATATTAGCAACCAAAGTAAACAAGGAGGATGCTTCACTGAGGGCATTTTTCTGAATTATTTAATAAATTTAAAGTCATGTTTTATATAAAATATTTTATAAAATTTTTAAATAAAAAATTAAAATTAGGGAAAATGATTCCTTCCCCCTCTCTAAAATCGGCTATTATAAGGAGGATAGTGAATGCTAGAGAAGAATGGCAGGGGAAAATGGCAGGCGGAAATGGCAGGGGGATTCGATTTTTTATTCTTCGATTTTTTTTTCTATTTTAAGACTTTTATTTGCAAAATTGGGATAAGGATTTTACAATTCTGCAAGAATGGAAACGGAAGCCATGCTAATACGAAGTTAATAGTTGTTGAGTTGGATTGCTCGGGAGTAGCCCAAACTTTCGGACTCCAAATTATGTTAAACAAGGTATGCGGTAGCTCTCACCTCTCACTTTTCTTGCAATTTCAGGAAGATTTTTTACTTGATTTTTAAATTTAAATTAAAAAATATTTTTTTATACATATTTGTCAGCATTTTCTTTCTTTAAAAAAATTAATAAAAAATTTTTTATAAAATTTTTATTAATTAAAATTATTTCCGGAAATAAAAAAATATTAAAAAAAAATTTTTTTTTTAAATTTATATAAAAATATTATTGAAAAAATATAAAAAAAGAGTTCACTTGCTTAAAATAAATCCTGGACGATAATTATAGAACAAGTAAGAACATTAATAATAAAATATTTTATTTATTTATTTTTAAAGTTTTTGGCAGATGATCAATCTTGGTTTTTGATTCTCTATTTTATTTTTCTTACATGTGAAAGTCCTTTCCCCATTTTTTATTTATTATTAAAATTAGGGGATAAACATTAAACATCTTTAAAAGGATTTTCACGTGATATTTTTTTCACTTCCCTTCCTTAATTTCACCGCTAAAGCAAACATTTAAAGGGCAGGAAAGCCTTGCAAAAAAATAGTTTTTAAAGATAAAAAAATTTCTTGGAGAATAATAAAAGAAAATTGAAAATTTTGAAAAATATAAATTTTGTTTGAAGCATAATCCACCTAAAAAGGATAATAGAAATTTATTCTTTCTATATACGACTTATTTTAATATCATTTAAAAGCACAGACATTGGGCTATAAATGGTGTTGTTAGGATAGAACCAACCTATAGTTAAACTTTTAATTGTGGAATAAATTATGTTGAAAAATATAATTTTTTAAAGGATAGGTATCCTTTTAAAGGATACCTATAAAGGTGTCTACAGTTGTATAAAACTCAGTTTAATATATTTTTTTGCTCAGACAATGAGCTATAAAAAAGTTTAAATTATATCTATATACACAAATTCTTCAGTAAAATATTAATTCGTTAGCTTTATAAGCTCAAATTTAAATAATTCATTAATTCAAGAATTTTATTTTTTGTTATCCTCCAAAGTGACTTTATATTAGACGGGGTCATTTAATGCGAGGAGCCATTTTTAAGGATTGAGTCTATCCCTTAAAATTTGAGGTCTTAAAATTGAAATTTTTTATCGCAACAAATACTCAGTTTAATATAATTTGAACGATATCTCCAACCCTGAACGATATCTCCATACACTTTTAATCCCTATAATCCGACGTTATTTTCCTTATTTGTCGAAATTGAGTGTTGAATATGTTGAATATGACTCTGATTATGACTCTTGAAAATTCTAAATTATTAGAGGTTCAAATGACTGAATTTTGGCATTTCAAAAGAAAGTCTTACGACGAAAAGATCCTTAATTTTTGACTAGATATTTTACAATAACTAAAAAGCTTTTCTAGTTTATAAGAAAAATTGATAAAATTTTTGAAAATTAAAGTTTTTAATGAAATTGATAATAATTTAAAATAATAAAAATCGTTTTTTTTACGAAAGATTTCCGAAAAAAGTTACAAAATGGAGACAAAATCACAAAATATAGGTTACAATCTATAATCTCAATTTTATATATTGAACAACGGATTTGAAAAATAACAACGGAGTTGAGCTTATCTCACTTTACTATTTAATGTAAAAATAGATTGTAACCTAAAAATCCACCCATAAATATAAATAATAAATAGCAGTTTACTTTAAAAATAATAAAAAAAATTTTTTAATCAAATATGAATAGCTTTCTCAGAACTTTTTCTTTTAAATCAGAATTTTTCTTTACAAAATTAATTTTAATTAATTTTTCTTTAATTTTCCATACAAAAACTCATTGCTCCATCTTTAAATTTAAAAAATTTTTTAATAAATTTTTTTCTCCCAGCCTTCCCTAGCTATTAAACTTACTTTTCAACACCGTTCTCTTTGAGGTATGTGCTAAGTTCAGCAACTTTTTTAGGTTTAGTAACAGCTTCATGCATTACTTTAGCAAATGCTTCAGCATTAGTTATATCTTTAACCTAGTTAAATTTTAATTAGATTTATGCAGTTAATAAACAATAGTAACGTAAAACACCGTATTCACACCCTATTCAGTAACGTACACGATACGGAATACCGATAAATAGATCAGTATACTATAGTTAGTACAGTACCGTCTGATTAGTAATTATAAAGCCCAACAAGCTAAGAGGCAACTCAGAAAGAAATGAGGAAATTTTGTAAGACCATCATCTCTCATCTCTAATTAAATACAGTAATATTATAAATCACCTTTATATTCACGACAATCGGTCATTCTCTAATACCGTAAATCCTCTAAAATAGACCCCGGGGCTTATTATTTTCGATCGACCTCTAGAGGGGCATATTTTAGAGGGAGGGGGGCTTATTTTGGAGGGGGGGAGGGCCTATTTTAGAGGATTTACGGTAAGTTAGTCAGCAATAGTTGACTACTAGTTAGCTAATCTAGACTATATCTTGTTTGAAATCAGTTATCAAGAGCTAGATTATTCGTGATATCGAGCTCGAATCTTGTTCGATCATCAAATCCTGTCCTTAATTAATAAACTATACAACATACCAAATGGTAATTGTCACTCAATTTATTTTCTGTAAATTGGTGATGAGTCCCAGCTCCTTCGGAAAGGATAAGAGCAGCATCTGGATTACAAACAATCATTTCTTTGACTACCTAATTTTTAGAAAAATAATTTTTTAAATTAAAAAAATCCTCTCAGACCAAGTTCATTCCATCCATTACAGGTGTAACCACACCAATATCCATAGCCAAATAGCGTTTAACTAACTCTTCTCGCTTTACTCCTTCAGTTTCAAAAATTATTGCTTTATAATCTATTTCTTTTCCGTATTTATCTTCCAAAATTTTTTTAAATTTTTTGTTGATTTCTTCAGGTATTTCTTTAATTTCATCCTATTTTGGGAAAATATATTATTCGAATTTTTAAAATGATTTTAAAAAATTTTGTCAGAATCCCACTATAGTGGCTAAATGGGCTCTTATAAGGGATACTGCTTCTTAGGCTTTCATTTTTCGTTTTTAAAATCTGTTAGTATTTTGAATTACCTTCAGGTTATTCTACTATTTATAACAAGGATACCGATAAAAGGCATGTAGGTCCTAAGTTAACAGCAATGTGAGTCCTAAGTTATTTCAGGATCGGGTCTAAGATAAAAATAAACTTTTGATAAATATATGATCGAGAAGATCTTTAGTTATGGTTATTAAGTTGAATATTTTTCGAGATTTGATCTTGATCGATCATAAGGGATCTTTTTATAGGAAAAATATTTACTTGATATTCTTTAAAAGATCCAATTCCACTTCGATTATTTTGTGCTATCTGGTAAAAAACATCCCTTCCAACTCGATCAGGATGTTCGTCGAGGTATTTTTCAAAAGCTCTAAGTTTTTCCTTAATTCCTTTGGTATAATCAAAACGTTCAACGCCAAAGAAAAGTTTGCCTCCCCCCAAAGTGTTTGCCATTTTCTGTAATATTTTTAAGAAATAAAATCATTATAGTTAGGATTATCAGACTGATGAAGAAAGATTTTTAATAAATAAAAATATTAAAGGGATTGAAAAACTCTTAACTAATACCCTTCTCCCTAATTTACGGGAGGAGATAAAGGAGAGAGTACGAATAACATGATGTCTCAGCGGGAGCTGGAGCTCACCCGATTTATCACACGGAGTTCTCCCAATTTTCCATCGATTTCACATAGATTTTCCATGGATCACTTAAAATATTCCTAGTTTATATAGCATATTAACACCCAAATCTCATTCTTTGTTGAAGATAAACAAAATTTTTAATAATTATTTTAAACATAATTATAGTAAACGCTCAGGGACAATTCCAAAGTTTCAGCCTACTAGCCTAATTCAAACAAAAGCCTCCAATCAAATTAAATAATATTTATTTTCCAAATTAAATTAATCCAATAAATAAAAAGCGAGCCAACAATAAAAAGCCAAAGCAATAAGTAAGAGCCAACCAAAGAACCAAGGAATGGAACCAACAGAATAGAGCTAATGAGAAAGCAAAAGCTAAGGTGGGTTTTGGAAGGGAGATTATATAGGCCAAAATAGTAGGCGGGTAGACAGAGTTAAAAAATAAACAACATTCCAAAAGTGGACAGAAAATAGAAATTAGTGAATGGCGGTTGGTACAAAAAGTAAATTAAAAACAGATGCGCTTAAAGAATTTTAAATACAAAAAAAAAGAAAGTTAATTTAAAAAAGTTAGAAATAGAAAAATTTCTTAAACATAAAAGAATTAATAGACAGCAGGTGCGGGTAAAAAATAAAGATTGGAATTTAAAGAAAAAACTAATTTTAGAAAAATAAACTTAAAAAAATTAAATTCTAATTGTCGCCTTTCGCGACATTCCCGGGCCCCAATTGTTTTCTTTCTTCTATTGTTTCTTTCTGTCATCTCGGATCATCATAGCATCAGATTGTCTCGCGCGCCATAAAGTGAATTCCAGTTTGCCCTCTATGTCACTAGTGTGGGAAGCGTCCACGTATGAAGCTCTAGTTTGCGGTCTTTCCTTTTTTATCTTTGATCGTTTCTTTGGCACGCGCTCTCGTATAGGCTGTTTTCCTTTTCTTCCACTTCCAGCATCGGCATCCAATGCCTCCAATAGCTACAATCGTTCGAAAGTTTTCATGGCAAGATCGGCAAAGAGTAAGCACGGAACAAAGTCCAAAAAACGCGGTCAGAGTGACAAGTGCCCAAAAAACAGTAGGGCTAGGATTGCACGAAGGGTTCACTATCATGTCGACGCCAAATGGGGAGTCCAGTAATAAACATTCATTTAAGGCCGGATACGTCATCTCTGTCTGAAACATGTCTCGTGAGCTCTTCCAAAATTTGGCCACAGAATGATAATCGGTCCAAATCATCTTAGTGGGCAATTCGTATGATAGATTCTGTACGTCGCAACATATTTCTATTTTTTGGTTTCCAATTAGAGCAAGGACCATTATTCCCATCAATGTGCCATGAATTAAACAAATAGAGCACGATTTAATTGCCACAGTGATATTTAGCAGACAAACAAGACAGAGTGCCACCATTGTACTTGCTTCGAGTTTAGCTTCAGGCCACGTGACCATAGGATACGGTTTTACAGCTTGTTTTTCCACTTTTGGTTTGGTTTGAGAGGGATTTTCATCTTTTTTGCTGTCCAATTCGAGCATCAGAGTGCCATTCATATTCTCATTACTTTCTATCTCTCTTTCATTTATTTCCTCCTCCATTTGCTTTACCTCGAGGGGGTAAAGTCTGCTCACTGGCCGGGTGACAATTCTTCCGTTAGCCATTTTTATAGATCCACTAACATTAAGCTCGGTTGCTTTTCCCATAGGCCAAAGGTTTCGTGTTCGGAAATCTTCCTCTACTAGAACAACTTCACCAACGGTGGGTGAAGACACAGTTTGTAGCCTGGCTGGCGGCAAGCGGGTTTCATCTTCCCATTCCTCGGATGAGTCAAAATTCAGAGAAATTGTTCCACGTGGTATTAAGAGGTCAATAGGCAGCGGCGCATCAGTTTCTCCAGAAAGTGTTGAGATTGAACGTTGGTTTCGTTTATCTTTTATCTCAGCTGTAAAGGTAGGGCCAGTTGACTCGAGACTCCGGACATCCTCAACAGCGTCAGGCATTGGAAGATGTTCATTGTTACTCGCATGCACTGCTACCAGAGACATAGAATTTATTTTCGAATTGTGTCCAAAATCGCTCTCGCCAGCTGTCATTGTTCCAAAGACGGTTTGAATAGAGTACAGGCCTGGTAAGATTTCCTTCTCCTTCGATATGAAGAATTTCCAAAATTGTTTGATTCCAATCATGATATCTGGTTTCTCTCTCACAATTTCCAAGCTATCGACTCCAGTGCGATTATAGAAGAATTCATCAAAATTTATCATATCAAATGGAGTGGCAATTTCTTCGGTACAATTTAACGCAATTTCTTCCCAGTTCCCATCGGTTCTTTGTATTTTAACCATATACGTGGGTGATCGGATTTTTAGCGGGTTAGACGAAGCTCCTCCAAATCCATGAATCTCCAATTGATCAATTTCGCGGCCTCTAGGCGGGTTGAGTTTTTCCACTAAACGGCGAGAAACAAAGCTAGTCTGACTTCCAGTATCAAAAAAGACATAAACGGGAATTCTTTCTTTACGTCCTCGAGCAGTAACCATCAATCTCTTTGTCATCAGGTAGGCAGTGGGCTTATTCTTAGCCTCCATTACAGTAGCAACCACGGAATTTTCTTTAGGCAATGGCAATTTGGCATCACATCTTGTCTCATGATCAATAGAGTGCGTTTCGTCCCTCCTTTCCCATATTGACTGAGTAGATTGTCTCGGTTTAGCAACTGGTTCAAAACGATTAGGCTGACAGAACGTTCTCTGAGTATGTTCAACAAATTTGGGTTGAGTTTGATTCCTTCCATCACGAGAAAAGCATACCAAAAAGTGATGACGTCCCTGGCATTTACTACAGCGACGGTGGTTCGGGCAGTCAATGTCTCGGTGACCATCTCTTAGACAGATTAAACAACGGTCCTGTTCCAATAAACGGTCCTTTCTTGCTTGTGGATTTCCATACTTAGTACATTCGCTTGGGAAGTGAGCCCCTTCTTGGCACAAAGAACAAAAGAGCGTTTTATATTGGCTGGCCACTGGAAAAGAACGAGTAGGCTCTGGCCGGTAAAATGGTCGTCCATTTCTACGAGATTGACCTTCAGGCTCCTTATTAACGGTACATCTCTGCACTTCCTCTTCTACTGATATGAGCAGGTTGAGTTCTGATCTCCAATTTTCTATCTTCCAAATTTTCCCGGCCATTCTTTCTTTTTCAATCAACCTGGCTAATATTCCTCGAGGTAACTTTTCCTTTATAGTGAATATAATCCATGAGTCGTCTTGGATCCCGTAATCACTCAATTGTCGGCACACACGCTCAATTGTATCCAGAAATTTCCTTAGTCCCATTACTGAATCATTCGCTGGCGCGAGGTGACACAGTTCTGCCTGCAAGGATTCCTTTAATGCTCTAGAGTCTCCATATCGCGATTGTAATAATTCCACCACTCGAGGATAATTCTCATTCGTCGGCATGTATCCAGCAACAACGTTTAGGACTGGCCTCTCAAGAAGAGAGAGTAAGTAGTTCATTTTTAGCACATTACTATAGCTTGGTTCATTATCGACAGTCGACGAAAACATCTGCCAAAAGGTTGACCAGTCTCTTGCATCCCCAGAGAAGCGCGGCAAGCGAAGTAGCGGCAGGTTAATTCGTGGTTGAGGCGCGTGGTATCCAGACGTTCCTGTATTGTTCCTCCTTGCATTATTCATTTCCAGCTGATTCATTCTAGCATTCAAATTTTCTATGCCAACATTATTTATTTCCTCATTCAAATCCACACTATGGTTATTCTCACTCAGCGCAGACTGTCTAGAGTTGGTACGAGAGCGTTCCAGGCTTTTGATGGTTTCCTTAATCATGTTCAAAACCTCACGAGCAAATTGATTTTGGTCCAAAAAGTGCCTTTGTGAAAGTGGAACCTCTTTTCCATCCTCAACTCTACCAGCTTTGTACGGGAAGCTCATGTACACAGACTCTTCGGCCATTTTCTGCGGTGCTTCCAGGCTGTCTATATAACTACCCCATTTATCATCCAATTCAGCAATTAGCGCTATGGCAGATTCCAGATTCGCCTTTTCCACTCCTAATTTTCCAGCGGTGTCTTCATCTACATCTTCTTTCATAATTTGAGTTGCATTCTTCGTGTAAGCTTGTATGGACTCCAGAGCTGTGGTAAGGCCTCGTCGAATACGTCCAGACATAGTTGATAGCCAATTCAGTACAATTTAGAACAAAGCAATAAATTTCCAATTAGTTCCACACAGTGACCAGGATGGTTTCCCGGCCGTTGCACCAAAAAATTTATAGTAAACGCTCAGGGACAATTCCAAAGTTTCAGCCTACTAGCCTAATTCAAACAAAAGCCTCCAATCAAATTAAATAATATTTATTTTCCAAATTAAATTAATCCAATAAATAAAAAGCGAGCCAACAATAAAAAGCCAAAGCAATAAGTAAGAGCCAACCAAAGAACCAAGGAATGGAACCAACAGAATAGAGCTAATGAGAAAGCAAAAGCTAAGGTGGGTTTTGGAAGGGAGATTATATAGGCCAAAATAGTAGGCGGGTAGACAGAGTTAAAAAATAAACAACATTCCAAAAGTGGACAGAAAATAGAAATTAGTGAATGGCGGTTGGTACAAAAAGTAAATTAAAAACAGATGCGCTTAAAGAATTTTAAATACAAAAAAAAAGAAAGTTAATTTAAAAAAGTTAGAAATAGAAAAATTTCTTAAACATAAAAGAATTAATAGACAGCAGGTGCGGGTAAAAAATAAAGATTGGAATTTAAAGAAAAAACTAATTTTAGAAAAATAAACTTAAAAAAATTAAATTCTAATTGTCGCCTTTCGCGACAATAATTTACTTCGTCTCGTAATTTTTTAGCTTCATTAATAATTTTATCGTTTTCGGCAATACTAGTAAAATCATTAATTTTAATTGTAGCTGGGTAAACACCCAAATTACATCCATTTTTCGGTGTAATATTTTCAATTTTTAAGTTAATAATAGTATATTCTTTAGTTTTTTGTACATTTTCGTCATAAAAATACTAAAAATTAAAAAATATTTTTGTCAATATCTTACAAACATTCAAATACCTCTGCCCATTTCACAAAAATATCGCGATCCTTGTTTGTTTGGAACCCAACTTTATCAAAACTCAGCATTCCTTTTATGATTTCTTCAGTTAGATTTTTAAATTTTTCTTCAAAATTCTCGAATTTTTCAACAAAATTTTCTGTCAATTCAAAAGGTGTATGCAAAAAGAATCCCAATTTCAAAGGTTCCTTAGCCTTCATCAAATATTTCTTATTATTTATCAAATGCCATTTTGTTCTCTCCAAAGGTCCTTTACCATTTTTTGATTCAATTTCTCTCAAATACTCCCCAACAAACAGTAAATGATAATCTTGAATCCAAATAAAATCATTTTCTGTTGGATTGCTTTTAATAATTTCTTCGGCAAATTTTTTATTCACTTCTCTATACTCTAAAAAATGTGGTAATTTTATTATTTCTAATCCAGAGTTAGAACTGGGCCTAAGTTTATCACTCTGTATCTGTTAGCTAACCAAAAACAATTTAATTTTTTATTCCGATCATTTACTTATTATGATACCACGCCCTAGCAAGTGCCTAAATCAAACAACCATTTTTTTATTTTGAACCTATAAGTAACGATAATAGATCTCTCAAATCTCTAACTATTTTTAATCCGTTCAAATGATCCTTACAATAACATACCTTCAAGATTTGTATCGAAATCTTTATTTTTAACATAAACTTTATAAAGTATATTGTGAAATGCTGGCCATAAAATATTATTGCTCATTCCTTTGTAGAATTTATCAAATCTTTCAATGTCGATTAAAACCTTTAAATGTAAGGGTTTTTGTTCAATACTCAGTCAATCAGGGAAAACTTTTAGCTAAACAAAGAAAAATCCCAAAGAAAAGAATTTCTAATTTAAAAAAAAAAAATCCCAAAAAAAAATCCCAAAAAAAAAAATCCCAAAAAAATCCCAAAAGAAACATCAAGGAAAACAATCAGGAAAACTACTAATATTCCTAAATTTGTAATCCCCCAATTTTCAAACTAAAAATTGAACTATCTTTCATCTCCAAAAATTTTTAAAGATTTATTAAATGAATAATTTCCTGAAATAAAGCCTGTCGCCAACTAGTTAGCAAAGGAAAAAAAGGACCTAAGAGTGGGCCATCTGCTGCTAATTAACATCTAATTCGCACCGAACCGCTGGGATGGCCGAACGGATTAGGCTGGAGTTTGGAGAGAAGGGGATCTGGATCGAAGGACTGCAGTCAACCCCAATTTTTCATAAGCACTAATTTTGCTTTTATTTCAGATAAGACTGTATTTATTTAAATTACCGGAGATAAACCAAATTTTGACTCTTCAGAATTTTTGTATTTTTCAATAGCAAAAAGCTTTGGGTCATTTTCTGCAGTAAGCTTGTATGTTTCTTCAGCCGTGAGATTAGGTTCACTGGCTAAATAATTAAATTGTAATATTACTCGACAACTTTTATTTAGAAAATTTTAAAAATATTATCTCAACTACTTTTGTAGAATCAGGGATTTAAGATTTTCGTCTTTGTTAATACTGTAAGGAAGAGAAAGATTAGGCTGGCTAGCATTTAAAACCCGGTAGCTCAGTCGGTAGAGCACCTGAGCGAACCTGTGACCTCCTGGCAGTGCCAGGACATCACAGGATCGAAGCCTCCACGGGATTGAAATTTTACCTCGCTCTAATACCTGGGCGAACTAGGAACTACTTTTTTCGAACTACACTAGTTACTCATAGGATGTCCAAGTATTCGAGTTTTGAGATTTAAGTGTACGATAAAGCATTTTGTCGGCTTATCTTTAAGCCTCTCATTAGTCGGGGTAATTAACTTGATGGATCACGTTTGTATTTTTCAATATAAATTATTTTATAAATTTTAAATATTTACGTGTTACATGGAAAACCCAAACATTATTTTCATTTGATTTAATTACTGGCTCAACTGCCGTAACCAATCCACCAGAAGCCTTTTTTAATTAAAAAATTAATTAGAGCTAATTTTGACATAAAATGCTAAAATCCCCTTTAATTTAAACTTACTGGTTTAATTATCCATTTCTCAGTCTCATCACAGACTTTTGATTTTTTAATACTCTCATTAGGTTCTGATTGGCGTTGTCGCTTTCGATTCGAATGAGAAACTTGATTTAATAGCCCTGTCGAAATTTGGTCATCCTGACTTTTCTGAATGTTTTGTATCACTGGAAAATCCTTTTGTAACTTTTCCAAATGGAAGGGTGGCGCGTTTGATGCCAAAATGATTCTTGTATATTTGGTAATTGAGGATGTCCCTTCTGTTAAGGCTTTCCTTTCTGTTAAAAATTAGTAAAGAATTTGTCTGTTAAAAATTTTTTTAATTTATTATAGCTGGTCACTGCGACAGACACTTGCTTAACCCTCTATGTGATACCCTTATTTAAGTTACACTCGATATTAGCTGAAATCTTTTCTAATAGAGGGCGCCTCTTTTAGCTAGGTCCGAATGTATATAAAAATATTGGGGTAGCTAGCCAAAAATTTTCAATTAAAAATTAACTCACCAAGAACAGAACGAGGGCTTCCTCGTTCTTTTCCTCCAATTGCAAAAGGAAAAATTAAAAACAAAAAAATTAAAATTTGTGGAGGATTATGATTGAAGAATTTCATTTAAATGAAAATAAAATTTAATTTTTAGCTTTTTCTAAATTTTAAAAGATTTTCTAAATGGAGAAAAAAACTTTAATTTGAAAATTATTTAATTTAAATTTTTTTTAATTTTTAATAAGAAATTTTTAAGAATAATAAGAATAAGAAATTTTTAATAAGAAATTTTAATTTTTAATAAGAAGCCATTAACCAATCCACCAGAAGCCTTTTTAATTAAAAAATTAATTAGAGCTAATTTTGACATAAAATGCTAAAATCCCCTTTAATTTAAACTTACTGGTTTAATTATCCATTTCTCAGTCTCATCACAGACTTTTGATTTTTTAATACTCTCATTAGGTTCTGATTGGCGTTGTCGCTTTCGATTCGAATGAGAAACTTGATTTAATAGCCCTGTCGAAATTTGGTCATCCTGACTTTTCTGAATGTTTTGTATCACTGGAAAATCCTTTTGTAACTTTTCCAAATGGAAGGGTGGCGCGTTTGATGCCAAAATGATTCTTGTATATTTGGTAATTGAGGATGTCCCTTCTGTTAAGGCTTTCCTTTCTGTTAAAAATTAGTAAAGAATTTGTCTGTTAAAAATTTTTTTAATTTATTATAGCTGGTCACTGCGACAGACACTTGCTTAACCCTCTATGTGATACCCTTATTTAAGTTACACTCGATATTAGCTGAAATCTTTTCTAATAGAGGGCGCCTCTTTTAGCTAGGTCCGAATGTATATAAAAATATTGGGGTAGCTAGCCAAAAATTTTCAATTAAAAATTAACTCACCAAGAACAGAACGAGGGCTTCCTCGTTCTTTTCCTCCAATTGCAAAAGGAAAAATTAAAAACAAAAAAATTAAAATTTGTGGAGGATTATGATTGAAGAATTTCATTTAAATGAAAATAAAATTTAATTTTTAGCTTTTTCTAAATTTTAAAAGATTTTCTAAATGGAGAAAAAAACTTTAATTTGAAAATTATTTAATTTAAATTTTTTTTAATTTTTAATAAGAAATTAATTTAATAAATAATGCTTCGAATCGCTTAACAATTTCCTTTATATTAACTATAAAAATGGGGTGGAAGGGAGGGGAGGTGTGGGGAGAGGGAGGGAGCCGGGAGGGTGGAGAGGGAGAGAGGGGGAGAGAGATTGTGCGGATTGCGGAAGCTTCTCGAAGGGAGAGGGAGGGGAGAGAGGAGTTACGGATGACCGGAAGTGCCTCTCTCTTCTTCCCTTCGACTTCATTGTAATATATTCTATTGTCTTTAAAATTTTTATTGTAAATATATTTATAAAATAATTGATTGACAATCAAAAATTAAATTTAGAAATCATTTAAAATAAATGGAGATTAAAAATTAATTTTTAATTTTTTAATTTCTTGGAGGTCTGCAAAATTTATTTTTCAAGTTCTACTCCAAGCTCCGGCTCCGGCCGAGCCTTCAGCTTCCCCATAGGGTGCTTAACTTTTAAAAATATAAACTTAACTGAGTAATCTAATTCTGGAAAAATTTTTAAATGGGATCTGATATAAGTAAATTTTAATTAAAATGTAAAAACTTTTGCAAATAAATTTAAATATTTTTAAAGCAACTATTAAATAATAAAAAATTTATTTTATAATTTTTTTAGAAAATTCAGAGTGCCTCTTCGACTTATAAAAAATATTTTCCCTTCCCTCCTCCTTCCTTCCCTCCTTCCCTCCTCCTTCCTTCCCTCTTCCTTGCCCTCGACCTTAATAACCCCCTTCTCCCTCTCACTCCATCTCTCCTCCTCGTTCCACTTCCATTGTAAATAGTTTTTTATTGTCAAGCAAAAATTTTAAATTTTTTTGACAGAATAATTGATTGGAAAATACAAATTAATTTAAAAAATTTAATTAAAATAAATTAAAATTTAATTTAAAATTTAATTTTTAAATTTCTGAGAGGGCTTTTCAATTTATTTTTCAAATTTTCCAACTACTGGCCCCATACGGGTTTCTTTGGTTAATTTTTAAGTTCCCATCTCCACTGTCGTTTATTATTTATAAGCTAGGTTTTTTAAAAAGTTCAAAATTAGAGGAATAACTGATATTGAATATCCGATTAGTCCAATTAGTTTTCAAGGAGAATCATTTAGAAAGGCATAGAAAGGCTATGAATTCAGAAATCTCAAAAAAAAGATTTTTGTTTAAAGGGGAATTAAGAGGATACCGTATATGCTCTAATAATTACCCTGGGTAATTATTGTTTCAACTATGGTTGTAAGGGGTAATTAATAGAGCATATACGGTATGTTCAAAAAGTAATGGGGTAGTTTTGGTGATTTTACTTTGAAATTGCGCTCATCGTGTTTAACGCCCTCTCACTTTTTTTTTGCAATTTAAGGAGATTTTTTACTTTGTTTTTAAACATAACTTTTTTTTATTTAATTTTTATTAATTAATATTACTTTCGGGAAAGAGGAAAAAATTAAAAAAAAATTTAGATTAAACAGTTCAAATAAAAAAATATTTTTTAAAAAAATCATTAAAAGAAATTTCTTGATTAAAATATTTATTTTTAAAGTTTTTTTGGCATTTATCAAGTTTAATGTTTGATTATCTATTTTTATTTATCAATTATTAACATGTGAAAATCCCTTCCCCATTTGTTATTTATTATCAAAAGTAGTGGATAAACATTAAGCATTTTTAAAAGGATTTACACGTGAATTTATTTCTTAAGAGGGCAAGCATGTAGAGGCCCTCTACAAGCATGTAGAGTGCAAGCATGTAGAGGCCCTCTACAAGCATGTAGAGTGCAAGCATGTAGAGGCGCTCTACAAGCATGTAGAGGGCATGATTGTAGAGAGGGCGAAGAAGCCCTTACAAAAAAATAATTTTTAAAAACGGAAAAAATTTTTGAAGTTTTAAATTAATAAATACAAAATTAAAAATAAATGGAAAAATAGAATTTTATATATAGCGTGACAAAAAATTAACTGGGCACTTTTCATTTAATCATAATTTTTTAATACTAATATTTTCGTTGATTTTCCACTCATTTTGTAGCCCTAACAATTTTCTTTCATGGCTTATAAGCTCGGTTCCATTATTGAACTTTATTAAAATGAGTAATACAGAAATTTATGCAGTACATATGTACAATACTTGATTTAATCATTAAAAACCCAGAAATTGGGCTATAACTGGTGTGGTCAGGCTAGAACTAATTTATAAATAAATTGTTAAATTTTGAAATTAAATATTTCAAATAATATATTTTTGTGTAAAGTGTACTATAATTAAATGGATATGTATGCTTTATTTACAAAACCTATTTTAATAACAATCGGAGACTAAGACTTGGTCTATAATAGAAGATAAATTAAATTTTTATACTTTATACATATATTTTTAATAAAATATTAATTTAAAAAATATTATAAGCCCAAATTTAAATACCTAAACAAAAATATCATACAACTAGATAGATCTAATAAATGCCATTCTAACCCTAAAAAAGTTAAATGAAAAACACAAAAAATATAAACATATCATCAAAAGCTGCCTCCAAGATTATTCAATCATCCAAAAACTCTTCACTCCATCTGTAAATTAAGTCAAATATATTTATAATATTATAACATCAATTTCGAAGCCGGTTTTATTTTAAAATCGGTTTAGGTCTCTATTTCAATCCCGATTTCATCAAATCCCGATTTTATATTGTCCAGTCTTGGAAAATCCATGGGATGGGATATGTAATAGTAGAACCATCTTAAAAAAGGATCAATAATCTAACTACCAATTGTCTGATCTCTAATCTACTACTAATTGCCAGAACTTTTATCTGGCAATAAAATAGCTGGTAATATCTAGATAGCTGGTAATATCATTAAGATAGGCAACAGATGGATTATTATTTTCATTTATTAACTAACAGATTGACTAACTGCTTAAAAATAGGCTGACCGAGAGTCCGCCCGTTACTACTCTTAGTACAGTCATGATCTTTCCTTTACTCTTATCGAGATCTTATCGAGATTAAGATTATCATAGGTTTGAGCATTATGAAAATTATTGTATTTTGTATACCGTCGAGAGCAAGACCGGTTTCTTTATTAATCAAAACATTTCGATAAATATTATGAAGCGCTGGCCATAAAATACAATTGCTAATTTCTTGGTAATAATTAGTAAATTTAGGCAATTCAATCAAAACCTTTAAAATTTTTATTTTTTTATTTAATTATTAAATAATTACTGTTTCTAAACCAAAGCGTGATTCCGATTTATGATCTTCAATCGCTTGAAGCTTTGGGTCTGGTTGTACAGAAGAGTCGCTTGCTTAAATATTATGTTCATTATTCTGATAAAATTTTATTATTTCTAATTTTCTATTGAAATATAGCTCCAATATAAGATATAACCTTGGAATTGAAAAAATTTTTGTGTTAGTATTTCAGCTTAGTATCTTAATTGGGGATTAATTCTTAAACCTCCACTAATTGACGAATCAAATTCTTATAGAACTTATTTCAATTTAAAGTATTTTATTATTTTGTAAAGTTCAGGCTACATATATTTAACTTAATTAAGAAATATTTAATTACGTGTAACATGAAAGACCCAAACATTTTCTCTGTCACTTTCCATTACTGGCATAACAGCTGAAACAAGACCTCCAGAAGCCTTATTTTTGATTTTATTAGAAATTATTGTATGTAAAATTAAATAATTATCATAGGTTATTCTCGATGGAGGGATTTATTCGAGTTTTAAAATTTAAAAGGGCAGTATGTCTCTCCTTATAGATCCCCCGCTTAAGCAGTTTTAAATATTGATATTTGAACCATTCTTGATTTAATCTGAGAGGGGCAACTATTCGAGAGAGAGAGAGAGAGAGAGGGTAATTATTTGAGCATATACGGTAAATAAAATAAAAGTTTTATTCAAAAATATTTTGGAAAATTTATATTTGGTCTTTAAGTCTTTTTTTAATTTTTAAATTTTTTTATCTTAAATACCTGCTCAATATGCCATCCTTGTTTAATTGGCTCTTTTTCGGGAGTTTTAATGTCTACATTCTTGCAACCTCCAAAAATTCTACTTAAAAGGGGTTTCTTTTTTGGTTTATCCTTTTTGTAGAGAGTAGGCTTATACTCTTCCAAATGAAATGGAGGGGCATTTGATGCCAAAATTATCCTCCTTTTTACTGAAATTTCTTGATGCTGGGATTCTTCTCCTTCACCATACTGGCATTCCTCTCCTTTATCATACTGGTATTCCTCTCCTTCATGATACTGGTATTCCTGTCCTGGGTAATATCCAGCTAAAAATTCATTATAGTCTTCTAACTTTAATTCTTAATTAAAAATATTTTTGAACAAAGGTCAATTAGTATCCCAACACAAAACAAACTTAACATAAGAATGTGAAAAAATTTTCTGCTAGTTTTGTGGCAGAAAGTCTTTTCATTTATTAGTGCCACCCATCTCAGGATATTGTCAAGAATTTTGAAGGATAAAAGTTTTGAGAGCTTTGTTGTTGCCATATCCGGGGAGGTCTAAACAATGAACATCCTTTACATTGTAAGGATGCTCCTAATGAGAAAAAGAGGTATCCAACGATGTATCCTTTTGTAATTCAAGCTTATCATTCTAATAAGGGATTTACATAAATGACTTTTGCATTAAAAAGTTATTGTTACTTGAAGTGCTTGGAACATCTGAATAATGCATTGTTTCTGTTATACAAATAACACTAAAAAATATTAGCAACCAAAGTAAACAAGGAGGATGCTTCACTGAGGGCATTTTTCTGAATTATTTAATAAATTTAAAGTCATGTTTTATATAAAATATTTTATAAAATTTTTAAATAAAAAATTAAAATTAGGGAAAATGATTCCTTCCCCCTCTCTAAAATCGGCTATTATAAGGAGGATAGTGAATGCTAGAGAAGAATGGCAGGGGAAAATGGCAGGCGGAAATGGCAGGGGGATTCGATTTTTTATTCTTCGATTTTTTTTTCTATTTTAAGACTTTTATTTGCAAAATTGGGATAAGGATTTTACAATTCTGCAAGAATGGAAACGGAAGCCATGCTAATACGAAGTTAATAGTTGTTGAGTTGGATTGCTCGGGAGTAGCCCAAACTTTCGGACTCCAAATTATGTTAAACAAGGTATGCGGTAGCTCTCACCTCTCACTTTTCTTGCAATTTCAGGAAGATTTTTTACTTGATTTTTAAATTTAAATTAAAAAAATATTTTTTTATACATATTTGTCAGCATTTTCTTTCTTTAAAAAAATTAATAAAAAATTTTTTATAAAATTTTTATTAATTAAAATTATTTCCGGAAATAAAAAAATATTAAAAAAAAATTTTTTTTTTTAAATTTATATAAAAATATTATTGAAAAAATATAAAAAAAGAGTTCACTTGCTTAAAATAAATCCTGGACGATAATTATAGAACAAGTAAGAACATTAATAATAAAATATTTTATTTATTTATTTTTAAAGTTTTTGGCAGATGATCAATCTTGGTTTTTGATTCTCTATTTTATTTTTCTTACATGTGAAAGTCCTTTCCCCATTTTTTATTTATTATTAAAATTAGGGGATAAACATTAAACATCTTTAAAAGGATTTTCACGTGATATTTTTTTCACTTCCCTTCCTTAATTTCACCGCTAAAGCAAACATTTAAAGGGCAGGAAAGCCTTGCAAAAAAATAGTTTTTTAAAGATAAAAAAATTTCTTGGAGAATAATAAAAGAAAATTGAAAATTTTGAAAAATATAAATTTTGTTTGAAGCATAATCCACCTAAAAAGGATAATAGAAATTTATTCTTTCTATATACGACTTATTTTAATATCATTTAAAAGCACAGACATTGGGCTATAAATGGTGTTGTTAGGATAGAACCAACCTATAGTTAAACTTTTAATTGTGGAATAAATTATGTTGAAAAATATAATTTTTTAAAGGATAGGTATCCTTTTAAAGGATACCTATAAAGGTGTCTACAGTTGTATAAAACTCAGTTTAATATATTTTTTTGCTCAGACAATGAGCTATAAAAAAGTTTAAATTATATCTATATACACAAATTCTTCAGTAAAATATTAATTCGTTAGCTTTATAAGCTCAAATTTAAATAATTCATTAATTCAAGAATTTTATTTTTTGTTATCCTCCAAAGTGACTTTATATTAGACGGGGTCATTTAATGCGAGGAGCCATTTTTAAGGATTGAGTCTATCCCTTAAAATTTGAGGTCTTAAAATTGAAATTTTTTATCGCAACAAATACTCAGTTTAATATAATTTGAACGATATCTCCAACCCTGAACGATATCTCCATACACTTTTAATCCCTATAATCCGACGTTATTTTCCTTATTTGTCGAAATTGAGTGTTGAATATGTTGAATATGACTCTGATTATGACTCTTGAAAATTCTAAATTATTAGAGGTTCAAATGACTGAATTTTGGCATTTCAAAAGAAAGTCTTACGACGAAAAGATCCTTAATTTTTGACTAGATATTTTACAATAACTAAAAAGCTTTTCTAGTTTATAAGAAAAATTGATAAAATTTTTGAAAATTAAAGTTTTTAATGAAATTGATAATAATTTAAAATAATAAAAATCGTTTTTTACGAAAGATTTCCGAAAAAAGTTACAAAATGGAGACAAAATCACAAAATATAGGTTACAATCTATAATCTCAATTTTATATATTGAACAACGGATTTGAAAAATAACAACGGAGTTGAGCTTATCTCACTTTACTATTTAATGTAAAAATAGATTGTAACCTAAAAATCCACCCATAAATATAAATAATAAATAGCAGTTTACTTTAAAAATAATAAAAAAAATTTTTTAATCAAATATGAATAGCTTTCTCAGAACTTTTTCTTTTAAATCAGAATTTTTCTTTACAAAATTAATTTTAATTAATTTTTCTTTAATTTTCCATACAAAAACTCATTGCTCCATCTTTAAATTTAAAAAATTTTTTAATAAATTTTTTTCTCCCAGCCTTCCCTAGCTATTAAACTTACTTTTCAACACCGTTCTCTTTGAGGTATGTGCTAAGTTCAGCAACTTTTTTAGGTTTAGTAACAGCTTCATGCATTACTTTAGCAAATGCTTCAGCATTAGTTATATCTTTAACCTAGTTAAATTTTAATTAGATTTATGCAGTTAATAAACAATAGTAACGTAAAACACCGTATTCACACCCTATTCAGTAACGTACACGATACGGAATACCGATAAATAGATCAGTATACTATAGTTAGTACAGTACCGTCTGATTAGTAATTATAAAGCCCAACAAGCTAAGAGGCAACTCAGAAAGAAATGAGGAAATTTTGTAAGACCATCATCTCTCATCTCTAATTAAATACAGTAATATTATAAATCACCTTTATATTCACGACAACCGGTCATTCTCTAATACCGTAAATCCTCTAAAATAGACCCCGGGGCTTATTATTTTCGATCGACCTCTAGAGGGGCATATTTTAGAGGGAGGGGGGCTTATTTTGGAGGGGGGGAGGGCCTATTTTAGAGGATTTACGGTAAGTTAGTCAACAATAGTTGACTACTAGTTAGCTAATCTAGACTATATCTTGTTTGAAATCAGTTATCAAGAGCTAGATTATTCGTGATATCGAGCTCGAATCTTGTTCGATCATCAAATCCTGTCCTTAATTAATAAACTATACAACATACCAAATGGTAATTGTCACTCAATTTATTTTCTGTAAATTGGTGATGAGTCCCAGCTCCTTCGGAAAGGATAAGAGCAGCATCTGGATTACAAACAATCATTTCTTTGACTACCTAATTTTTAGAAAAATAATTTTTTAAATTAAAAAAATCCTCTCAGACCAAGTTCATTCCATCCATTACAGGTGTAACCACACCAATATCCATAGCCAAATAGCGTTTAACTAACTCTTCTCGCTTTACTCCTTCAGTTTCAAAAATTATTGCTTTATAATCTATTTCTTTTCCGTATTTATCTTCCAAAATTTTTTTAAATTTTTTGTTGATTTCTTCAGGTATTTCTTTAATTTCATCCTATTTTGGGAAAATATATTATTCGAATTTTTAAAATGATTTTAAAAAATTTTGTCAGAATCCCACTATAGTGGCTAAATGGGCTCTTATAAGGGATACTGCTTCTTAGGCTTTCATTTTTCGTTTTTAAAATCTGTTAGTATTTTGAATTACCTTCAGGTTATTCTACTATTTATAACAAGGATACCGATAAAAGGCATGTAGGTCCTAAGTTAACAGCAATGTGAGTCCTAAGTTATTTCAGGATCGGGTCTAAGATAAAAATAAACTTTTGATAAATATATGATCGAGAAGATCTTTAGTTATGGTTATTAAGTTGAATATTTTTCGAGATTTGATCTTGATCGATCATAAGGGATCTTTTTATAGGAAAAATATTTACTTGATATTCTTTAAAAGATCCAATTCCACTTCGATTATTTTGTGCTATCTGGTAAAAAACATCCCTTCCAACTCGATCAGGATGTTCGTCGAGGTATTTTTCAAAAGCTCTAAGTTTTTCCTTAATTCCTTTGGTATAATCAAAACGTTCAACGCCAAAGAAAAGTTTGCCTCCCCCCAAAGTGTTTGCCATTTTCTGTAATATTTTTAAGAAATAAAATCATTATAGTTAGGATTATCAGACTGATGAAGAAAGATTTTTAATAAATAAAAATATTAAAGGGATTGAAAAACTCTTAACTAATACCCTTCTCCCTAATTTACGGGAGGAGATAAAGGAGAGAGTACGAATAACATGATGTCTCAGCGGGAGCTGGAGCTCACCCGATTTATCACACGGAGTTCTCCCAATTTTCCATCGATTTCACATAGATTTTCCATGGATCACTTAAAATATTCCTAGTTTATATAGCATATTAACACCCAAATCTCATTCTTTGTTGAAGATAAACAAAATTTTTAATAATTATTTTAAACATAATTTACTTCGTCTCGTAATTTTTTAGCTTCATTAATAATTTTATCGTTTTCGGCAATACTAGTAAAATCATTAATTTTAATTGTAGCTGGGTAAACACCCAAATTACATCCATTTTTCGGTGTAATATTTTCAATTTTTAAGTTAATAATAGTATATTCTTTAGTTTTTTGTACATTTTCGTCATAAAAATACTAAAAATTAAAAAATATTTTTGTCAATATCTTACAAACATTCAAATACCTCTGCCCATTTCACAAAAATATCGCGATCCTTGTTTGTTTGGAACCCAACTTTATCAAAACTCAGCATTCCTTTTATGATTTCTTCAGTTAGATTTTTAAATTTTTCTTCAAAATTCTCGAATTTTTCAACAAAATTTTCTGTCAATTCAAAAGGTGTATGCAAAAAGAATCCCAATTTCAAAGGTTCCTTAGCCTTCATCAAATATTTCTTATTATTTATCAAATGCCATTTTGTTCTCTCCAAAGGTCCTTTACCATTTTTTGATTCAATTTCTCTCAAATACTCCCCAACAAACAGTAAATGATAATCTTGAATCCAAATAAAATCATTTTCTGTTGGATTGCTTTTAATAATTTCTTCGGCAAATTTTTTATTCACTTCTCTATACTCTAAAAAATGTGGTAATTTTATTATTTCTAATCCAGAGTTAGAACTGGGCCTAAGTTTATCACTCTGTATCTGTTAGCTAACCAAAAACAATTTAATTTTTTATTCCGATCATTTACTTATTATGATACCACGCCCTAGCAAGTGCCTAAATCAAACAACCATTTTTTTATTTTGAACCTATAAGTAACGATAATAGATCTCTCAAATCTCTAACTATTTTTAATCCGTTCAAATAATCCTTACAATAACATACCTTCAAGATTTGTATCGAAATCTTTATTTTTAACATAAACTTTATAAAGTATATTGTGAAATGCTGGCCATAAAATATTATTGCTCATTCCTTTGTAGAATTTATCAAATCTTTCAATGTCGATTAAAACCTTTAAATGTAAGGGTTTTTGTTCAATACTCAGTCAATCAGGGAAAACTTTTAGCTAAACAAAGAAAAATCCCAAAGAAAAGAATTTCTAATTTAAAAAAAAAAATCCCAAAAAAAAATCCCAAAAAAAAAAATCCCAAAAAAATCCCAAAAGAAACATCAAGGAAAACAATCAGGAAAACTACTAATATTCCTAAATTTGTAATCCCCCAATTTTCAAACTAAAAATTGAACTATCTTTCATCTCCAAAAATTTTTAAAGATTTATTAAATGAATAATTTCCTGAAATAAAGCCTGTCGCCAACTAGTTAGCAAAGGAAAAAAAGGACCTAAGAGTGGGCCATCTGCTGCTAATTAACATCTAATTCGCACCGAACCGCTGGGATGGCCGAACGGATTAGGCTGGAGTTTGGAGAGAAGGGGATCTGGATCGAAGGACTGCAGTCAACCCCAATTTTTCATAAGCACTAATTTTGCTTTTATTTCAGATAAGACTGTATTTATTTAAATTACCGGAGATAAACCAAATTTTGACTCTTCAGAATTTTTGTATTTTTCAATAGCAAAAAGCTTTGGGTCATTTTCTGCAGTAAGCTTGTATGTTTCTTCAGCCGTGAGATTAGGTTCACTGGCTAAATAATTAAATTGTAATATTACTCGACAACTTTTATTTAGAAAATTTTAAAAATATTATCTCAACTACTTTTGTAGAATCAGGGATTTAAGATTTTCGTCTTTGTTAATACTGTAAGGAAGAGAAAGATTAGGCTGGCTAGCATTTAAAACCCGGTAGCTCAGTCGGTAGAGCACCTGAGCGAACCTGTGACCTCCTGGCAGTGCCAGGACATCACAGGATCGAAGCCTCCACGGGATTGAAATTTTACCTCGCTCTAATACCTGGGCGAACTAGGAACTACTTTTTTCGAACTACACTAGTTACTCATAGGATGTCCAAGTATTCGAGTTTTGAGATTTAAGTGTACGATAAAGCATTTTGTCGGCTTATCTTTAAGCCTCTCATTAGTCGGGGTAATTAACTTGATGGATCACGTTTGTATTTTTCAATATAAATTATTTTATAAATTTTAAATATTTACGTGTTACATGGAAAACCCAAACATTATTTTCATTTGATTTAATTACTGGCTCAACTGCCGTAACCAATCCACCAGAAGCCTTTTTTAATTAAAAAATTAATTAGAGCTAATTTTGACATAAAATGCTAAAATCCCCTTTAATTTAAACTTACTGGTTTAATTATCCATTTCTCAGTCTCATCACAGACTTTTGATTTTTTAATACTCTCATTAGGTTCTGATTGGCGTTGTCGCTTTCGATTCGAATGAGAAACTTGATTTAATAGCCCTGTCGAAATTTGGTCATCCTGACTTTTCTGAATGTTTTGTATCACTGGAAAATCCTTTTGTAACTTTTCCAAATGGAAGGGTGGCGCGTTTGATGCCAAAATGATTCTTGTATATTTGGTAATTGAGGATGTCCCTTCTGTTAAGGCTTTCCTTTCTGTTAAAAATTAGTAAAGAATTTGTCTGTTAAAAATTTTTTTAATTTATTATAGCTGGTCACTGCGACAGACACTTGCTTAACCCTCTATGTGATACCCTTATTTAAGTTACACTCGATATTAGCTGAAATCTTTTCTAATAGAGGGCGCCTCTTTTAGCTAGGTCCGAATGTATATAAAAATATTGGGGTAGCTAGCCAAAAATTTTCAATTAAAAATTAACTCACCAAGAACAGAACGAGGGCTTCCTCGTTCTTTTCCTCCAATTGCAAAAGGAAAAATTAAAAACAAAAAAATTAAAATTTGTGGAGGATTATGATTGAAGAATTTCATTTAAATGAAAATAAAATTTAATTTTTAGCTTTTTCTAAATTTTAAAAGATTTTCTAAATGGAGAAAAAAACTTTAATTTGAAAATTATTTAATTTAAATTTTTTTTAATTTTTAATAAGAAATTAATTTAATAAATAATGCTTCGAATCGCTTAACAATTTCCTTTATATTAACTATAAAAATGGGGTGGAAGGGAGGGGAGGTGTGGGGAGAGGGAGGGAGCCGGGAGGGTGGAGAGGGAGAGAGGGGGAGAGAGATTGTGCGGATTGCGGAAGCTTCTCGAAGGGAGAGGGAGGGGAGAGAGGAGTTACGGATGACCGGAAGTGCCTCTCTCTTCTTCCCTTCGACTTCATTGTAATATATTCTATTGTCTTTAAAATTTTTATTGTAAATATATTTATAAAATAATTGATTGACAATCAAAAATTAAATTTAGAAATCATTTAAAATAAATGGAGATTAAAAATTAATTTTTAATTTTTTAATTTCTTGGAGGTCTGCAAAATTTATTTTTCAAGTTCTACTCCAAGCTCCGGCTCCGGCCGAGCCTTCAGCTTCCCCATAGGGTGCTTAACTTTTAAAAATATAAACTTAACTGAGTAATCTAATTCTGGAAAAATTTTTAAATGGGATCTGATATAAGTAAATTTTAATTAAAATGTAAAAACTTTTGCAAATAAATTTAAATATTTTTAAAGCAACTATTAAATAATAAAAAATTTATTTTATAATTTTTTTAGAAAATTCAGAGTGCCTCTTCGACTTATAAAAAATATTTTCCCTTCCCTCCTCCTTCCTTCCCTCCTTCCCTCCTCCTTCCTTCCCTCTTCCTTGCCCTCGACCTTAATAACCCCCTTCTCCCTCTCACTCCATCTCTCCTCCTCGTTCCACTTCCATTGTAAATAGTTTTTTATTGTCAAGCAAAAATTTTAAATTTTTTTGACAGAATAATTGATTGGAAAATACAAATTAATTTAAAAAATTTAATTAAAATAAATTAAAATTTAATTTAAAATTTAATTTTTAAATTTCTGAGAGGGCTTTTCAATTTATTTTTCAAATTTTCCAACTACTGGCCCCATACGGGTTTCTTTGGTTAATTTTTAAGTTCCCATCTCCACTGTCGTTTATTATTTATAAGCTAGGTTTTTTAAAAAGTTCAAAATTAGAGGAATAACTGATATTGATATCCGATTAGTCCAATTAGTTTTCAAGGAGAATCATTTAGAAAGGCATAGAAAGGCTATGAATTCAGAAATCTCAAAAAAAAGATTTTTGTTTAAAGGGGAATTAAGAGGATACCGTATATGCTCTAATAATTACCCTGGGTAATTATTGTTTCAACTATGGTTGTAAGGGGTAATTAATAGAGCATATACGGTATGTTCAAAAAGTAATGGGGTAGTTTTGGTGATTTTACTTTGAAATTGCGCTCATCGTGTTTAACGCCCTCTCACTTTTTTTTTGCAATTTAAGGAGATTTTTTACTTTGTTTTTAAACATAACTTTTTTTTATTTAATTTTTATTAATTAATATTACTTTCGGGAAAGAGGAAAAAATTAAAAAAAAATTTAGATTAAACAGTTCAAATAAAAAAATATTTTTTAAAAAAATCATTAAAAGAAATTTCTTGATTAAAATATTTATTTTTAAAGTTTTTTTGGCATTTATCAAGTTTAATGTTTGATTATCTATTTTTATTTATCAATTATTAACATGTGAAAATCCCTTCCCCATTTGTTATTTATTATCAAAAGTAGTGGATAAACATTAAGCATTTTTAAAAGGATTTACACGTGAATTTATTTCTTAAGAGGGCAAGCATGTAGAGGCCCTCTACAAGCATGTAGAGTGCAAGCATGTAGAGGCCCTCTACAAGCATGTAGAGTGCAAGCATGTAGAGGCGCTCTACAAGCATGTAGAGGGCATGATTGTAGAGAGGGCGAAGAAGCCCTTACAAAAAAATAATTTTTAAAAACGGAAAAAATTTTGAAGTTTTAAATTAATAAATACAAAATTAAAAATAAATGGAAAAATAGAATTTTATATATAGCGTGACAAAAAATTAACTGGGCACTTTTCATTTAATCATAATTTTTTAATACTAATATTTTCGTTGATTTTCCACTCATTTTGTAGCCCTAACAATTTTCTTTCATGGCTTATAAGCTCGGTTCCATTATTGAACTTTATTAAAATGAGTAATACAGAAATTTATGCAGTACATATGTACAATACTTGATTTAATCATTAAAAACCCAGAAATTGGGCTATAACTGGTGTGGTCAGGCTAGAACTAATTTATAAATAAATTGTTAAATTTTGAAATTAAATATTTCAAATAATATATTTTTGTGTAAAGTGTACTATAATTAAATGGATATGTATGCTTTATTTACAAAACCTATTTTAATAACAATCGGAGACTAAGACTTGGTCTATAATAGAAGATAAATTAAATTTTTATACTTTATACATATATTTTTAATAAAATATTAATTTAAAAAATATTATAAGCCCAAATTTAAATACCTAAACAAAAATATCATACAACTAGATAGATCTAATAAATGCCATTCTAACCCTAAAAAAGTTAAATGAAAAACACAAAAAATATAAACATATCATCAAAAGCTGCCTCCAAGATTATTCAATCATCCAAAAACTCTTCACTCCATCTGTAAATTAAGTCAAATATATTTATAATATTATAACATCAATTTCGAAGCCGGTTTTATTTTAAAATCGGTTTAGGTCTCTATTTCAATCCCGATTTCATCAAATCCCGATTTTATATTGTCCAGTCTTGGAAAATCCATGGGATGGGATATGTAATAGTAGAACCATCTTAAAAAAGGATCAATAATCTAACTACCAATTGTCTGATCTCTAATCTACTACTAATTGCCAGAACTTTTATCTACCCATTGTTTGATCTATAATCTACTAAGTGGGCTTTTATTGAGCTACTAATTGAGCTACTAATTAAGCTTTTAACCTTCACGGATAATTTTTAGGAATCGAGAGGATATCGTACGATTGATGGGATTAAGTGACTGAGAAGTTGATATATTTTTTGGTACCATTTGACCCCCGACTTCCTATCGCAAAGTAATATTCGTTTTCTTGCAAAACGACTTTGGGCCAAGTTATAGCCAGTCAAGCTTACAGTCCTCGGGTGTGTTTGTGATCGACCACCATCTCCCCCTAGGTGGTTAAGTTATCTATTAGAATCCGTTCATATTTTTTCTACAACTATAAAGGCTTACTTATCAACACTATGTTTTTTGAAATATTCTCTAAGTTTTTCGCCCCGTATATTTTGCGCTTCTTCAGACAATACTGTAGAATCGTGCAAAACATTGGCAAAATGTTCAGAATTTTTAATATCTTCGACCAAAAAATAATTTCCACTCAATCCATTCTCTTTAAGTTGATGATGAGTGCCGGCACCCTTCGAGAGAACAAGAGGGGCACTCGGGTTAGAGGCTATCATTTCTTTCGCTACCAGATTCATTCCATCCATTACAGGTGTAACTACACCAACATCCATAGCCAGATATCTAGTAACTAGTTTTTCACGTGGCACCCCTTCTAATTCAATAATAAAGGGTTCATATCCTTCTGGTATTTTTATATTATCTTTTCTTCTAGTGGATCCTTCTCCAAATTCTACTTTGATTCTTTCTTTGATTTTTAGAGAGTTTTTCTTACAATAGAATTAAATTTATAAAAGTATTTTTATTTAATATTAAAAAAAAATTTTTAAGTGCTTGTCAATTGCACTCTTCGGTCTTAGCTCATTTATATCCACAAGCACTTTGCACGTGAAGAAAGTACATACACATGGTAGTTTAATAAATTAAAGATTGAGAAATCTAAAGCATGGAGGATAGCTTTTCACGTGAATGAAATAGCAAACTCAATCAAAACAAAATTCAATGAGCTCCCCCTTGCTATTTCAGGTAAATAAGCGATAGTCTCCAACCCCCTCCCCCCCCCCCCCATCCCCATCTCAAAAAATTCTCCTCTTGGACATATTTTTGTACAAATTTTTTAAATCTTTTACTTGATAATTCTTGTAGTTTTCAATATTTCGACGATTATATGGAGCTATTTGGTAAAACACATCTCTGCCAATGCGGTCGGGGTATCTTTCAAGATACTTCTTGAAACCTTCCAATTTTTCATAGATTCCTTTAGTGTAATCAAAACGTTCAACACTGAAGAAAAGTTTGCCGCCTTCCAGAGTGTTTGCCATTATCTGAGGGGTCATACGACACTTGCAGATATGACATTTGCAGACCCGACATTTGCAGACGACTTTTGCAGATCGACATTTGCAGATATCGACACTTGCAGATATGACACTTGCAGATCAGACATTTGCAGATCCGACTTTTGCAGATATTAATTTTTGAAAAAAAATTTAAATTTTATGAAAATTTAAAAAACTTTAAAAAGACCCGTACCAATTCGTCTCGACGAGCTGAGTCGAACGGCATCACTCTTTTTTCCGGAGATTCTCTTTTTTGCGGAGATTCAAAATGTTCAACGTAGACCTATGGAGCATCGGCAAGGCGCTTGTGCAAAACCTCGCGCTTCGCGCGGGGTTTTGCGGCACGCGCCTCGCGAGGAGTCAACGGTCGCTGGGCTCTGGGCTCGTAACATAATCCTATTCCTATCATCGATGAGATGGGCATCCCAGGATTCCTCCGCAGCAGCAAACACTCCACGGTGTATAGTTAAGGTAAAGAAGAGAGCGAAATGGGTATAATCTGCAAAAGTCGGATCTGCAAATGTCTGATCTGCAAGTGACATATCTGCAAGTGTCAGTATCTGCAAATGTCGGGTCTGCAAAAGTCGGGTCTGTAAGTGTCGGGTCTGCAAATGTCATATCTGCAAGTGTCGTGACACGATCTGAGGGGCGAAATTATTTTTATTAATAAAAATGAAATTATTTCTAGAGGGTAAATTAATTTAAATATTTAGTATCCTAATAGAAATCCTGAGCAGTGTGATTAAAAGAGCATGAGCTTCTATTAGAGATAGGCTTTTATAAGGGGTGGGCTTCTATTAGGGAGGCTTTAATAAGGCTGGACTTCTATAAGAGTTGGGCTTCTATTAGGGGGGAGCTTCTATTAGGATACTTACTTTTTAGCGGAAATATAAAATCCTATAAATTATTAAAATTGAACAGAATTATGTATAGAAGCCGCCTGAATCCATACCCCTTTTACATTAGAGCCGAAGCCATTAATCGGGAATAAGCCAAGTATCAAGGGATAGCTACATTATTACTTCTTAATCCTATACCGCTTTTATTTAAAATTTAATTACATTTTCTCTGAACTCTTTAGCTTCTATCATAGTTGATTCCAATTCGGCAATTTTAATAAATTCGTTAACATTTATGGTAGCCGGGTAAACCCCCAAATTACATCCATTCACAGGTGTAATATAATTATTTTTTAAATTAATTATATTTTTTGGTTTGTATTCCAATTTTAAATTGAATAAATTAACTGCCAGCTTTATAAATTTCTGTCTATCTTTATCTGTTTGGAACCCAACTTTGTCAAAATTCAAAATTCCATTAATTATTTGAACCCCAAATTCATTAAATTTTTCAGTAAATCCTTCTGCCAATTCAAAAGGAGTGTGTAAGAAAAATCCCAATTCCATAGATTTTTTACTTTTAAAATTTTTTTCGCTTTCCATTTGCCTCAAATAAAATCCAACAAACATCAAATGATAATCTTGAATCCAAATAAAATCATTTTCTGTCCTTTCCAAGTCAAAAATTGTTTGGGCAAATTGTTTATTTACGTTTTTATAGGCTGAAAATTAATAAATTCAAGTTTTGATTCAAGTCCATGTCAATTTTAGAGTTTTAAATGCCACAAAAATTTGGGCCCTAAATGATTCTAGCAAGATACCGCATAATGGAAGGAATGAGGGAAGGTATAGGCTCTCCCGGCAATCGACCTTGAGCTCGAGAAGAGCACATGAACATCCTAGGCCAGAAATCTATAGATAATCCTTTCAGAGGTCCAATAGATTGAGGTTTATCATAGCTTTCAGAGGTCTATCATAGCTTGAAATATCAGTTTTTACCCACCATTTATGGCCTCATTGAACACCCGCTCATTGTCATGAATTGTAATATTCTCCTGAATATTGTGTAATGCTGGCCATAGAATGCAATTGCTTATATCCTCATAATAATAATGATACGTCTCATCATTAATTAAGACCTTAATGAATAACTTTTTTTGATTACTACTTGTCAAGAAATCTTTATACCGATCTCAACCCAAAATATGATTTTGATTTGTGTTCCTCAATGGCTTTAAGTTTCGGGTCATCCTCTGGGGGAAGATTTGAATTGCTAGCTGAACAAGATTTTCATTTAATTCTTTAAAAAATAAAAATTTACCTGTAACGTGGAAAACCCAAATGTTTTCCTTGTTGTTTTCCATCACTGGCTCGACTGCTGAAACAAGCCCTCCAGAAGCCTTAATAATGAATATAGTCAATGTCGGTATATATAGTCAATCTCTCTCTATACTTAATTATTTACTGACTAATTACCCCTCTATATAAAGATCTCCCCACCAATCGCCTCTCTATCTGACTTGCGATCTGATTTTTCCACCGGCCCATAACTGATTTCTCTCTACTTAATGATTGGATTGTTATAATCGGTCTTAATTTACTACATGTATCATTGTCTTCTAGGAAATAGCTCCGGAAATTTTGGAAAACTTCTCGAATATTGTTTTCTCAGAATATTTCAGATTTTTAATTAAATTTAAGAAATTTACTTGTTTAATTATCCATTTCCTGGCAGGCCCAATCTGGATGATCGATGCTTTCCTGGTAATTAATCCTTCCTTCATTCTAAGTATATCCCCTTCTGATTTAACATTTTTAATATTAAATTGGCTTTTTTGAAGTCTTTGTTTCACTGGATAATCTTTTCTAACCTCTTCCAAATGGAAGGGAGGAGCATTCGATGCCAAAATAATTCTTCTATTTTTGCTATTTATTTTTGTTTGTTTCAACAATGCTTTTTTAAACTTTAAAAATGAAACAGTTGGAGGCGCCGAAAAATGCCTGTGATATTGAAACAAATTGGAATCAGAATTGATTCTGATAGGCCTTAATGCAATCGGTGTTGTTTCAATTTCAAGAACATCAAATAAGAGAAGGATTATGGGTAAAATAAAATTTTTGATTGAAGGCATTTTTTATCTGAATTTTATTTTAAAATTAAGCTCAAATTTTATTCAGTTAATAATAAAAATAATGGATTTATAGGGGAGAAATATCCAACTCGCTAGAAACTCTCACTAGGCGAGGTTTAGGATCTGTTATAAGAGAGGTTGAAAGCAGAACCCCGATAGGTCAATTATTAGAGGACCTTTACGTGGTGAGCCGCAGTACCAGCATGCCTGGAGGTCTCAGGATCGATGCCTGCTTAAAGCTAAACTTTTAACTTCCCTTACTGGATATATTTCTATTATATTTTAAGACTCGGAATCAAGTTGCCCATCTACGGTAACCCTGCTTATCATTAAATTAAAAGATGGATAAGCATTTAACCCTTTCCTTAAATTATCTTTTATCCCAAATTTTAATTAAAATGAATAAATAAAATAATTTCTCGTTATTTAAATATAAAATTAATTTAATATTCACGTGAAAAAGAAATTCAAAAAAGCGGTCTTTGATATTTTACATGTTTATTTCATATGTTTTTCTTAATTTTGAAATTTTTGTTATGTTTAGATTGGGTAAAAAATTCGTTAAATTTAATTTAGAAATAAGTGTTGGACTAACTCGAAATTAGTTTTCAATCTCCCTTGAGAGAGTGATTCTATCAGAAGGGGCATTCAATGGAGTGTTCAATTAGCGAAAAGATTCGAAAAAACATGAAGGAGAACTGAAAAATTTGGAGTTTTATTTCAAACGGACAGACTAGAGGCTTAAGGATTTATTCGAGACTACCCTCGCTTAATTTTTGGGAATTTAAAAGATTGTCAGAGATAAAAGGTCGTCTTTTCTCTCAAAGTGATTGTTTTCATGCCCTTTAATGGTAATTAATCATTAAATGATTTTCTTTAATCATTTTCGCCCTTAATGGTTTTTGGCCATGCCCTTATTAATAGTGCATGTGAAAGATTTTTTATTGCTTTATAATGAAGAAATAAACAAATAACATAACAAAGATCGGTCAAATTTTCATAAAATATGCATGTGATAAACACAAATTTATAAGAAAATTAAAAGAAAGTTTAATGTTTAGGTAAACTTTTTCAAACTTTCAAGAAAATATTGACTAAGGTTGAGATTGGTTTCAGAAATTTAAACGCTAAAACAGAAATTCAAAGACCCAAAGACCGTGCCGATCAAAGAATGAGATAAATTAGGAGGAAATAAATCTTTTTTTCAATCATCATCCAAAGGGCTATTCTATTAGAGTGGGTTCTTTCAGGAATAATTATTATAGGAATAATTCATATAATTCATATATTTTGGGTATTTTTAGGTCAGTAAATTAAATATGGACAAAGTATAGAATAAAATTTTATAAAGCTTATTTTTGTTGTTTGTATACCTGCTTAATAAGATAGAAAACATGGCCAAAACAACAGAATTAAAAAATAGGATTGGAAGGGATTGATTTACGTGGTGTAATTTTTGCTTTATTTTTTAACTTTTTTTATTTTTTTAACTTTTTTTATTCTTAATATTTTTAGCTTTTTAAACTAACTTTTCGTAACTTTTTAAAAATTTCGTTTAAATTCAGTCTATAGAGTACAAGTTGTAAGGTGGTTCAACTACATTTTCAAAAACTTTATAGAAACATGAAACTAATTGTATTTATATCAAGGAACATTATCAGCATTTTTAATGATGTCTTTTCTAACTCTATCGCTCATTGAAAATGTATATCATGAATGATTTTTATCAAAATTTAAATTTATTAAAATTTAATTGAAAATAAAAATGCTGGCGAAAAAAGAAATATTAAATTTCCACTTTTTAAAATTTTAAAAAAATTTTAAATTATCGATGTTTTCTTCTTTTGTATTTTAACTGGTGAGGTATTTCTATCTGAACCATTATTTGCTGTCCCTCTCCTTAGCCTTGTGAAGAGTGATCCAAATGAGAATTTTCGTTCTGAATGTCTTTAATTAATTAGAATCTTCAAAACTTTTTCTAAACTCACTCTGATTTTCATTTTTTATCTTCATCTGACTCTCCTCGTTTTCATTTTGTTTGCTACTACCTTGATCTTGACTCCCAAAAAATTTTCTTTTTGTTACAGAATCAACTATCAGCTTTCCCCAAAGCTCGTCAGGCTTGCTTTCTGGGGCTTCCAATTTACCTCCAATCATTCTTCTGCCATCTGATTAAATTTTAAAAATTTTATTTATTAGCTATATAAGTATAACTTCATTATGAGATACCCTTTAGCTCTCTAGGTATTTCTATGTCTCTAGGTGTTTCCAGCCCCCTCGTATTTACTTATTAGAGCCCCATGGAGCTCTATTTTTCAACTGTCCTTCTAACAGGGGCTATATTAAGGAGGGGGGCTCTAATACAGACAGGGGCTCTATTTTTCAACCACACTCCAAAACTGACTTTATTAGGGAGGGAGGGGGCTATAACATGCAAATATGGTATTTTAGATTGAGGAGCATTTTAAATAGGGGAAGACGTAGTGGGAATCCAGGGTGTGTGTAAGACCACTGAGAGGACTGAGTGGTTAGCCAATCGCCTTAAAACCGGATGATAACTCGAAGAATATCTAAACTAAGGGATATCCCATAATGAAGTCTATTTAAAATTCCATACCAGGCGTATAAGTAATTTTTGGTCGTTGCTTAACTTGACTAAACACTTCCAAACCACGTCTTTTATTCATTCTTTCCTCATCTAAAGAGACAGTGTCACTTTCTGATCTGTCTAATTTAGGGGAGTTTGCACCTGATCTTGATGAATTTAGTTGGCGTAGGGCAGAAGGTGAAGCTGAGTAGAACTCAAAGTTCTCCAAAAAATTTAGGAAAAGTTAATTATAAAAAATTTGATTTGATATTTTATATTTATTTTAAATTTTTCAAAAGGCGTAGATTATAGCTTACATAAAACTTAAAAGCTCGCTTTAAGATCACCTTGTAGATTAAAAAATCATAGCTCCTTAACGAGGGGTATCTTAAATGAGGGGTTATCTACGCGACCATTCAAATTCGAAAAACGATCAAAATTGGATAGGATGGTTTTGGAATGCTAATCTCATAGTGGTTCGATTTTAGTAAAACCCCTTTGTTATGTCCTAAATCCTTCCTATCTTTTATCAAAACTTAACACCTTTAAATTTCTATTTTTCTAAATTTGTATTCATGTTAGTCCATAATATTTTTATAATTATTAAAATAAAATTTAAAGGCATACTTCAGTAGGGCAATTCATCATTCCAAGCATTTTGATTTATATATTTAATTAAAAAATATTGTAATAAAAACAATTATTTACTATTTTTGACTTTAAAAATTAGAGTTTAATAATTTTTTAAAAATTATTAGAGTATTTTTTAAAAAAAAATTTTTGGGGGGAAAATAATTTTAAAAAATATATGACAGACATTTATTTAAATAAATATTTATTTTATATAAATTTCCGATCACAAAAAACTTAATTTAGTAACACGCCTTCAAGTGACGTGTATAATTTAATTAAGTAAAATTTTTGGACTTTCAATTCTTTATATTTATGTGGGGAGAAAAATGTGAATCAAATAAAATTTCAAAAAGAAATACCGAAATTTTATTATGAAAGAATTTGGCGAATTTTTTGTGACGTTTACTGGCAGTACTTTAATATTATAGGGGGTTATGACGATTTTTGTTATTCTGTGAGAACACTTGAACTTTTGTAAAAATAAATTATTTGTAAATACTAGTCATGCAAAAATTTTGGAGATTTTATTTACCGAATAACAAAGACTATATTAATTAAGAAGATGTCAATAGGTATACTTAAAGTTTAAAAAATGGGGTTTCGTTATGTTCCGGTTCGAGTATGAGAAGACGTTATGTGCTATCATGTATGCTCTACTAATTTCAACTCAACCTTATTATTTGAAATTATTCGAGGTTGTAACTATAATTTCAAAAAATTCCAGGAATTTGGATTAATCGAGAATGAAGGGGATTAATTGAGTAAATATGGATGATCATTCATCCGCTTATACATGATCAGTGGGTGATCAGTACCTATACATGATCATTACCTATCTAAAAAGCCTTAATGATCATTCATCTACTTAGAAATCCTTATAGCTTAATTACATATCATATGGATGAATCAAGAATTAAATAAAAATGACAGTTAATGACGAAGGATGATTCGAGGGATTGAAGGAAATGATCAAGTAAGGAGCTCTATTGGAGCTATCAGAATTTATATAAAAATGGCAATAAAATTAAAAATAATTTAATAAATGTCTAGACTTGGATAAATAAAAATATATCAGTTAACATTAATGTTAAACGCAAATCAATGTAAATTGATAATTTCACAATCTGTCAATTAAATAAATAAATATATTTTTTGTTCTAGAACAAATTTATTTAAATAAAGGGTTGTAAAAAGAGAAAAATTTTGTGTTAATTGATCAAGTCATTCACAATTTTATTTTTAAAGTGAGTCAAGAGAGAAATTAGTTATTCACCAAATTACTTAATTTACCCATCAAATGGTTGTTAATAATTTACAAATATACTACAATTTTTAAACAAAAAATTCTTTCACCAAAAAAATTAGAAAGGAGAGGGAGGGAGTTAATCAATCATTTTATGAATTAAATCATTTGATCAGTAAAGGAAATATAGATTTTTATTATTTTTTATTAAAATTATAATAGTAAAATAAGTTAGTAAATTTATTAGATCATATGAACACTAGGTTATTAAACTGTAGATTTTTATAATTCAGTTTTTAAAATCTGTTATGGTACAACAAGGAGTAAAAATAACGTAGGGATTTGGTCCTTACAGTTGATGTTAGTTTTAGGATTTTTTCCTAAAGACTAGGGATCGGTTCCATCTTTCGTTTTTTAAACTCCTCCCAAAGGCCTTCATGCTGATCAATTTGTATAGCCTCGGAAACATACCTAGCTGGAGCTAGTTATAAGCGAATAGTTGGATTTCTGAACATATTTTGGTATTGTTTCCCACCATCATAAATTTGTAAGTTAATTATAGATTAATAATTTTATTGTAATAATTAAAACAAAGTTTATAAAAATATATAGACGACCGAGTGATCTGATCTTTGCTAAATTTATTTTTGTTATTGTTCCAATATTTCTTTACTTTTTTACTTGGCGAATAAATGAATAATAATTTCAAATTTAAAAGAATTTTTGAAATTTTTAATAAAAATAAAAACAGCTTTTGTATAAACAAAAAGATTTAATTCTAAATATTTAGACACTTTGCAAAATTATGTTTGACGAATATTATTTTTAACTTAAAAATATTTTTAATTGATATAACATACATAAATAAAATATTTTTTGCATCGATGAATGTCCTTAATTATTAAATTTTTTAAAGTTTTTAAAAGAATACTTGAAAAACAAATAAAGCTTATGGAAATTCAAATTTGGTGTTACTCGAGTAAGAGCGAGGTCCTTTAGGAATGGGCTTATTGGCGTATATTATAGTCAGTAATTGTTATAGGATCAAATCAAAATAGGGTCAAATCAAAATCTAGCAAAAAATTTTTCCATAATTTAATCATTATTCACAAATATTCTTTTCAAAAAAGCATTAAACATCAAAAAACGGCTGACTCAAATTAAATACAAACAATCATTTTTTATAGGGAAATGAGGAAAAATGTTGCGCATCTGTGTTTGTCTCTCTAAAATGTACATAGATATATTTAATTAAAAAATATTTTTTTAATTCTTCCATTTGTCAAAAAAATATTTTTTTAACCAATTTTTATTTTATTGGTAAATTTTCAGATAAATCTCATATTTTTTGGGGTTACTCTAAAAATTATTGAAAGTGATATAGGCTTGGATCTGATCCAATTAAAAGATTTCGGATACAATCGGAACGGGCCCCTTATCTTTGTCATAATTTTATTCGAATTATAGATTTTTGGATCAGATCAAGCTTATATCTTAGAGAAATAAGGGTAATTAATGAACTCTTATCCATTCTGTAATTATAAATTCAAAATCAGACTTGGTAATGGACATGGAATTTGGGTATTTGGATATTTACGGCGGATACAGGAGGATATCCACAGGCATTTTAAAATTATCTGTATCCGTATTTATTACCAAGTCTGTCCAAAATACTAATTTGGTAACGGACCAAAAAGATTTTTTAAATAAAATTCAAAAATAAAAGTTTATCAAACACTTTCTTCAACAGGTGTGGCAGCAATAAAATATACTTAAATTCATCCAACTAAATTCCATGCCACACCCAAGTTTCAATTTCTTGATTCAAAAGGAATTACCAAAAACAATTAAAAAAGCTGCGCATTTATAACTCCAATTTTCTTTTTCATTTTGTTGTCCCGCGTTGTCATTCAAAAACAAATTTACGAGCAACAACAAAAATATTTTTACTCCCTCCCCCCCCCCCCCGATTTTTCTAATTTATGTATTACAAGTTTAGTACTTTTCCGCAATCTTCTTTTACAACAATTTTTATTCATAACCCCTGCGCGCTCTTTTATGCTCAAATCAAATAAATTTTACGACTACTGTAATGCTTGGAGATAAAAAAAATATTTTTTGATTAATTAATTTAAAAAATTATTGAAATATTTCTGTATTTTAATTAATATTAAAAGCATATATAGTAAGGTTCCGGTGCAAGCCGGAGAAAAGTAGTGTCGGGTTTCGAGTCAATAAAACCCCCTAGGTTTCGGGTAACCCGACCCATCCCTGTTTCGGATCAGCTGACCTAAAAGGCTTTATAATTCTTCAACTGCCTATCCTTCCTTATTCCCTCCATTATACTTTAAAATATTACTACTCCTAAGATTTATTTTCAAGATATTTCAAAAATATAATGGAGAGGATAAAGTATAATGGAAGGGATAAGTATAAAAATCCCTCCAAAATTCATATTTTCGTTCATTTTTAAGCTAATTTTTAAGGTAGTTTATCAGATTATTAAATTACTATGAAGCCCATATATTCCTCTATTATTTTATTTTTTAAATTTATTATTTTACTGTTTATTTCTTCATTAAACAGTTTTGAATTTTCTTCGTTTAAAGAATTAATTAGCCTTCAAAACCCTTCAAATACACGCTCATATTCAAATAATAATTTTAATTATAAGCCTGAAAAATTGCTTAAAGTATGTTCAGAACTATACAGAAAGAGTCATTCCTTTAATCTAGAGATCTCGGGACAGTGAATTTTAAGTTAGAATCAGTCAGGGCATAGTTTTGAGAGATAGATCCGAAGATAGTTTCTGAGCCAGAGCTGATTTTCAAATTCCAAAGCCTTGCCAGAAACAAGAATTTTAAAACTCTGTAGCGCATACCCAGCGCTTTTTAGGATTTCAAAATATTTTTTGGACCGATCTAGAATACCAATAAACTAATATACTAACCAACAATCAAAAAATTCTCACCCAAGACAAGGCCTTTCCAATTTATTTTCTAAATTGAATATTAATTTAAAAGTCTGGGAGGATCTGACCAGTAGATATCTTCACAAATTTATAGAAAAAAATTTAAGGGATGCCCAAAAGAATTAACACATATAAACACTTTTCGGCAATTTCCTCTTCTATGCAAAACACAGCCAGCATTAGCTATTGTAGCTTATGAAGTTTGGTTTTTATTTAAATTTTAAATTTGAATTTATATTAGGGTATTTTGGAAGCTATGGATGAGTGTAGACAACAGATGAAGTTTGAACGTTGGGATTGTTCTCATTCTGGGACTATATTGCACGAACCTGCAATTACTAAACATTGTAATATTACTTAGGTTTTGAGTCATAAACTTGAGTTTGTGAACTTAAGTTTTTAGGCTTTGGTGGATTCTTTAAGAGGGATTTTGGGTTAATATAGCTAAGTTAGAGAAAGATGTTCGACTCTCATTCATATTCTCCTATCCATAGGGCCGAAGCCGTGCTGAATCCATACCCAGAATATAGAGGAATATTGGGAGGGGAGTATATTTGGACTTCCTAGGAAGAGCTTCAGGGTTGATCAGGTCCTTCAGCAATTCCCCATACTCAAATATACACAAACACACACCAGCTGGTGGAAATTCCTATTTAACAATTTAACACAAGTTCATAATATTTACTAAACACAAAACTAACTAACTGACAATAAAAAGGCGATTGAAATCAAAATGTGTGAAAAAGGGGAGGGATTTAAAATTGCATGAAATAGAAATAAATGGGATATGAATACAAACTCCAAAAGCACAACCTCCGAACATGCTCAATACCGGGTTCTACCTTACACGTCCCTTTCCCCATGAGACCGTCCCTGGTCTCTATCTAGACTTTTCCGACTCTAATTTCTCTACTTTTAAAAACATTTTTCCTTCCTACTAGTAACCTGACAATTTCCCTTTTCATACCGAATCAATAAGCTCTCTGATGCCTGGCTTAGCCTATTTTCATGATGTTTTCTCTTTCTTTTACTTTCCATGCTCTTCGAGCATCTCTCTTTCCTTTCCTTTTGGACCGTCCCTGGTCCACTCTTATTTTACATTTTCCTTTCAAAGTTGCTTATTGATTCGTGTATTTCTTTACATGGTCATTTTCTAGTAGTTGGGTTATTTTTCTTTAAGAGTTTAGAAATTATTGTGGGTAAAGTCTATATATTTCTGGGGTATTCCTTGTTTTTGGCTAACCTAGTATGAGCATATTCATTAAAATTTTAAAAACGTGTTTTAAGTGGGATAAGGATTGGAATTGTAAAAATGCGTCAAAATATTTAAAAAAAGGATCCAGAGATTACCTAAGTAAAATTAAATAACAAATAAATTTGTGGGAATGTAAATGGCTAAAAAAATACATTCTTATGAAATTAGTAAGGCTGATTTAAAAGTGGCAAAAAATCAATTAAATGATCTGACAAAAATAAATTTGGGTAAAATTTCAATTTGTGTAAATATTAAGTAATGTGAAAATTGGCATTTGGGATTTAAGTAAGTTGAATAAATAGTAACAAAAATTATTCTAGCATTTAAAAATAAGGTTGGGAGAATTATATAAATATTAACAAAAACAATTTTTGAAAAATCTTAAGTGAGATATGGAGGGAAGTAAAATTGAATGTAAATTGGCAAACAAAATAATTAATTGAAAAATAATGAATTAATTAATTAATTAGAGCAAATTTTTAAAATCATAAAAAAAAATTTTTGAAGGGTTTTAATGAAATTTCTATATAAGTTGAAAATTTTGTGTGTAAAAAAATGACATTTTGAGAAATTTTGGAAAGAGAAAAAAAATCTATTTGACAGGCATAATTGATATAAAATGAAAACATGAAAATAAATTTAAATTATTTTTAAGGCTTAAGTTATAAGAGAAATTCTGGGGTAAAAAAAAACAATAATTTAAAATACATTAGTGTGTCCTAGTGTTAATATTTTAGTAAATTCAAAACATTTAAAGAAAAATTGTGGAAAGGGGGAGGTGGAGAATGGGAAATTTGTCTAAAAACAAAAAAAAATTTTAAATAAATACAAATAATATGGGGGACAAATTGTATGTGTTTAAAACCTAAAAACATTCAACTCATTCTAACAAATTAAATGAATAAAAATAAATTAAAAAAAAACAAATTAATTTAATATTTTCCTCTTCCTCTCCATGAGTCTTTGCGCCAAGTTCCATAATTGTTTTCCATGCATTCGCGAGCGATGTGTCCATGGCCTCCACATTTGTAACATTGCTGCATTTGATCGGTTCTAACAAAAGTAGTTCCTTGCCATTGTTGCCATACATTGGGTGCTTGTCTCTTCCTAAAATTGGGAGTATAGTATGTGGTATTATTTATATTTAAATCATTAAAATCTCTTTCAAACCAATCTTCAGCTCCACTAGTACTTGGTCCATCTCGTCTCCAAGTTTCATTTCTAACCATTCCACTCGTTGAAGGTTGTTGTTGTTGCTGCTGTTGGGGAACCACCTCATCAACAAAGTTAGCTACAACTCTCCCACTGGCGGACAACAGCTGGCCAAACCTATCACGTTTACAAGAACCACTTCGGAGGACATTCAAATACTCTTGACCAACAACCATTGTAAAATCTGAAGCACGATCAATAAACCTGCTCCATACTTTACCACCTCTCAACGTCTCGATGTCACCGACGAGGAAAAGTCCATGCTTGGCACGACTCAAGGCAACAGTTGCACGACAATCATCTCTCAAGAAGTCCGAGGAATCACCAAGGCCGCCACTTCTGTTGGAGGATCTCGTAGTGACAAGTACGACAACATCACATTCCTGGGCTTGATACCCATCAACACTAACTACCAAAACATTCCAATTCAATTTTTCAAACTCCTTTTGGATGCATTCCTTTTGAAACAAATATAAACAAATAACGACGACGGAAATATTTGGCGAGACTTTTTCATACAAGGAGGAAATCAGTTGAATTGCCGAAGCAGTTTGCTCATCATTGGTGAGAGAATGGGAAATAATATCCTGACGACAAGTTCCAACAATATTTAGTAGCACAATCGGACAATTCTGCATTGGTAGGGGGAATCGGGAGGTTGTTAACAACGCTCTTTCATCCTCACCTCTGCCTGCCTCAATATTTTCTCCATGCGACTCGTAGGAAGCATACGAGACAACTTCTACCAAAAGAGGGTGCATTCTATAGCAGACAGTCAGTCTAGTATGCTTAACCAAAGTCGACAAGACCAACTGTTCGACCATGCTCTCCAGGCCAAAGCCATAGTGGAGACACTTAGGTAAGTTCTGGAGATGAACACCAAGTTGGTGTTGGTCTCCAGTGACCAACACCTTTTCAAGTTTAGGAAGACGACAAATAAGATGAGCGAGCTCAGTAAAACTTCCTTGAGTTGCCTCATCAAAAATTAGAACTGATGTATCGAGCAACGAGGAATTCACCATTGCCTCTGCCATGGATGACGTGGCAAACACAATGCGTAGTCTGGAGAGCTCTGCAAGGAGAGACCCCATCTTACATTCATTGGTTAACCTTGGCCTACGTTCAAAATTTTCACAATATTGGTCGATTTCTTTCATATCAGAGTTTCCAAGATTCCTCAGAACTTCCTCTGACTTCAATTTGGTGACTAACATATGCTGCCGAAGCTCGTTAATCATACCAAAATACTTATCTTTAGCATAACCCGAGAAGAAAGCGACAGCTCCTGAACGCTCCATCTCAGGGCTACCTAATACTTCTTCCAACTCACGAGCTAACTTTGCCAAAGGCAAGTTCGCTGCTGTGATAACTGCTACCTTAACATTAGTCACAATGGACAACATTATGGCAACAACAACAGACGCTACGTGCGTTTTTCCAACTCCAGGCGGAGCCTGTTGGAACACAAATTTACAACCCTCTTCCAACAAAATTTTGGCCGTTTCCTGCTGTTTTCTATTCAATAATCTCATTAATGGGTGAATCCTTTCAACTGCCGAAGCATCCCAGTCATCCACATCATCATCGACTTCGAATTCTCTGGCCAGTAAAGCACGAAGAAGTCTTCCTTGGTTAGTGTCTTGCAAGGATAAGGTTGATGGCATATTTAAATCAAAGCACTCGCGACGACTCTCCAACCCTTTAAACAAAAACGGATGAACTACAATGAAACCTCCATCCTTGGCAATTTCTAACTCTTCCTCGACATCTCTGTTCTTTCGCTCCTGGACATTAACAACCCTCACACTAACCCAAAAGTCAAATTTCTTGTTCCCGAAGGACTGGACCTGAGAAACCTCGATCTTTCTAATGACACCAGATGCAAAACTTGGAAGATGCATCTCTGACTTCAAGACTACTTGGTCATCTTCGTTCCAAACATCCTTCAAATTTTTCACCTTTGCACTGTCAATCTCAGTAAAACCTAGACGAAACAGTTCATCAACAAAAATAGCAATGCCTTCGAACCTATTTTCAACAATTTTCCTTCTTTCATCTTCATACGAAAAACCAATTGCTGCACTCATTATACCTTCAGACAATTCAACTTCATTCTGTGTCATTTCAGGTAACAGAGGGTAAAATATATTTTTTCCATTCCTTTTATATGGCCAAGGCCCGTGTGCTTCTACTGTTCCAAGAGTACCCATTCCTTGTTGAATGACTTCTTCAGAACCAATTTTGTATTCAGTCATGTGTGGGAGGACATACGATTCATCGACAAGAAAGTTTGCAGGTAATTTAGCGACCGAAACTTTAACTAATTGACCAATTTCAATCTCATTTAAGTTTAGTCCAATCAACTGACGACGATAACAACGAGTGGAGACTTGAAGTTTCGAAGCGATGACAATACAGCAGGACCTGACATCTTTGGTTTCTTTAATCTTGATAACAACACCAGAACATTCAACTCTTTCTGCATACGAGATGAACTCAATACAAGAGACTGTGGCCTGACTATTGATGCGACTATGGAACCAAATTTTCCTGTACCAAGTCACTTCTCCAGCATTCTTAGCCAACACTTTGTAGCCTTCTCGCCATTCAAACTCAGATACCCAAACCGAATCTCCGAGCTGTAATTTGGCAACAAAACCATCACTCTTCTCTGCCAGTTCATTCTTTATCAGAACAAAATGTGGCCAGCTTTTATTCGTAGTTGGGTTGAAACGAGCTCCAATGACTCCATTCTCTTCCACCTGACAAATCAGGTATTCTACTATCTTCTTTTCTTTTTCTTCAACATTTTCTTTAGGCATTTCTTCCGTGGTTTCATTAATTTTCTCTTTCTCCATTTCTTTCCGTTTTATGGCCGAAGCCTGTATATTACTGGTGGAACAACTACTGGTGGAACAACTCGGCTGATTTACTGGAGGACTATTATCAGCTGATGACTTCGACATAGCAGCCGGAGGAATACTGGTGGACTTGGGAGAGTTAGTAGGTAAAATTGTTGAGGATAATGGCGGGAACTCAACCAAATTATTCAGATCCAGAATTTGTTGTCTCTTTTCCATTTCTATTTCTGAAAAAGGGTGATTAGATTTGTAAAACATTTATTTATTTTTCATTAATTTAAATTTATTTTTGGATATCAGGTTTATTCAATTTATTTCAATTTATTTTAATTTAGATACTTATAAATACTTAAACTACTAACTCAGAAGCCTCGTTCGAATATCGGTCAGAATAATGCCAAGAACATTTTTCCCGGGCCAACTATTCTTCTCAACAATTTTCGGAGAATGGATGTCCACTCCGCAACCCCAGTACAGATCACGCGAGGTCGCTTCGACCAAAAGTGATTGGCCAGTTTGGAATAACATCTTTCTTAATTCCGGATTCTGACTATATTTAAACCAATTAGCAATTGCCATAATTAGGATAGAAACACGTCTCCATTTAGAATGATCAAAATTTCTAATTCGTGATCCAATTCTTTTAATCAAAGCCGCGTTTTTGGTGGAGAGAATTTGTTGAGCCGACTCAAAGTCTCCGAACAGTAGAGCCTTATAATACATGTAGTATTGTTCTGTACAACAATAATCAATTCCATCGATTGTAAGTAGACAATTGAAATGATTTGAGAATACAAAAACCTTAGTAAAAAATAAAGCCAATTTTGTTCCATCAAGCGCTGTAGTTATGACTGGCTGTTTCATCTATATTTATTGGAATTTTAATATTATACTTTCTCATTTTTTTTAAATTATATTTTATTTACAAAAATTATATTTATTTATTATATTTATTTATTATTTAGTTATTATTTATTTATTTTATTATTATTATTATATATATATTAATTTTATATATTTTTCCTTGCAATTGCCGAAGCTATTGTGAGAATCTTTTGCTTTGGATTTCTTCTTAAATTGTATCTACCTAATCCCTGACGTCCTAATATTTCATCAGCTTGACTACTTTGTTCTACAGCTACATTCGGTTCAACATTTTTATGCGAAAATCCAGGCATGTCAACTATTTCCTCTGCGTTAACCTCTGCTAACGCCTCTAATTCCTCATTTTCTAACCTAGGCGTTGTACAAACGGGTTCGTAAGGTAAAGGTTCTATACATTTCTTCAACTGGTTAATATGAACTATTCTAGGGTTAGATTGGGGTGAACTACAACTCACTATTGTCACACGAACACCATTAATCTCGATGACTCGGAATACACCCTTCCAGGGAAGATGGAATTTCTTTGAAGACCCGACTTTTCCAGTATAATTCCGAAGAAGTACCCTATCACCTATTGTAACTGTTGGATTCCTAAATAACTTATCATATTGTGCCTTTACTCTTAGCTGTGCTTCGCTATTAGCTTCTGCCGCGTATTTCCATGCGCATCTTAAGGACACGATCAGCTTCTGCTTTATCTCTTGCTCATCATTTAGGGCTATTGGTTCTCTTATTCTGGGATCTAAAATTAAATCAACACAGAATATTGGATCACGTCCATACATTAAAAAGAAAGGAGTTTCATTTGTCGATTGGTGGACTGAGGTGTTATAGCAAAAGTTAGCGAACTCTAAATGTTCATCAAAATCAGGCTGATCATTGGTGATGTACTTGGCAAGTATATTATGGAACGTCCTGAATGATCTTTCTGTCACAGCATTGCCCTGACTCCAATGAGGAATAGCGTAAGTTTTATTAATATAAAGCATTGCACATAAACTCTTAAAGAAATCTGAGGTGAAAGCCGAAGCATTGTCTGTTATTAATTCAGTGCAACCTCCAAAACGTAAATAACATTGCTTGAGGAAAGCCGAAGCTATGGTAGACGCCCTTGCATCAGGAATTGGTACTGATATCACAAACTTGGTAAACCAACATACAATGTTTAAAATATGCTTATTACCATTTTGTGTTTTAGGAAAAGGTCCGGCCAAGTCAAGACCAACTTTGGCAAAAAGCGTGTTTACTGGTGGCATGCACATTTCAGCTCTATATGGAGGATTTGGAGAATGCCTAAGCTGACAGGTAATGCACTGTTTATACCAAGTCACTATGTCTGAGTGCATTCTGGGCCAGAAATATTTCTTGCATTTTCTGAAGGTTTTCCCAAAGTCCATGTGTCCCCCACCTAACTTAGTTGTGTGGAACGAATCAAAAATCATGGCTCTAAGCGAGATAGGAATATAGATTCTAGGCTTATGATCCTTGTAGTGATGGTAAAGCACACCCGACTCTAGACAAAGATCTTTTGCCAAGGCTGCATACTCATCCTTTTCCCCTTCAGTTATGTCATTGGGGAAGTTTCCTGTTTTCAAAAATTTTATCAAAATCGATGCTTCGGGGTCTTCCATTTGTTCATTTCTAATATCAACTTGATGCATTTCACCCTCAATGGACCTTAAAGACAACGTTAATGCAAATACTTCGTGGACTACTCTCGGTTTACTTTCAATGGCTAAACAAACAGGGAATTCAGCTATGTCTTCCAATTCACTAATTTTATCAACTTCTTCAGGGGACAAATCTTCATGAGGAATTCTCGAGAGAGCATCAGCTAAGGTATTTTGCTTACCAGCTATATGCACTATTTTAATATTATAGTTCTGCAATTCTACAAGCCAACGCGCTAGATGCTGGTGAGTTTCAGCCTTTTTCAAGAGAAATGCCAGAGGCTTATGGTCAGTGTGAAGTTCAATACTTGACATGAAAATAAAAGGTTTAAATTGCCGAAGCGCGAAAATAATAGCTCCTAACTCAATCTGAACCGGTGGCCAATTTCTTTCTGCGTTGGAAAGAGTTCTGCTGCAGTAGCAAATAACTCCATAGACCTTTTTCTCTTCATCCCATTGCATTAGTGCCCCACCATGACCTACTTGCGATGCATCACAAAATATATGGAAAGGTTTTGAATAATCAGGGAAAATTAAAACTGGCTTTTCAGATAATATTTTCTTAATTTTATCAAAGGCTTCTTGTTGCTCCTCACCCCAAGTGAATGGTTTTTCTTTTCGTGTTAATCTTGTTAATGGTTCAACTATTGTAGAAAAATTTTGCACATGCTTTCTGAAGAAATTTGCCATTCCAATTACATGTCTGACCTCTCTGACCGAAGTTGGAACTTTCAAGTTTAAAATTGTTTCCGTTTTTCTTAAACTAGGCGTATATCCTGCCGAATTTACAATAAAACCCAGAAACTCCATGCTTGCCGAAGCAAAGACACACTTTTTGGGACTTAATTTTAGATTAAAGCGCCTAAATCTTTCAAACACACTCCTTAAGGCTTTAATATGCTCTTCAAAATTGTCAGACTTAGTAAAAATCAAGATGTCGTCAACATATGCAATGACATTATCAAGCCCTGTTAAAACATGTGCCATTATTCTTGCGAAAGCACTAGTTGCATTTTTAAGTCCAAAAGGCAAATTTACCATCTGATAGATTTTGTCTTCTGTAATAACTCCACATTTCCTTGAAGCTCTTTCACTAAGTTTAATTTGCAGATAACCGCTAGCAAGATCAAGCGAAGAATAGTACCTACAGTTACCAACTTTTTCTAAAATTGTTTCAAGCCTGGGGAGAGGAAAATGGTCCGGGACAGTCACTTCATTTAATTTTCTAAAATCAATGCATGGCCTAAGCCCACCATCCTTTTTTTGAACTAATACAATGTTAGAAACCCAAGGGGTATCAGACTCAACCATGACCCCTGAGGCTAATAATTGATCAATATGCTTCTGCAATTCATCCCGATACTTAAAAGGTACTCGATGCGGTCTGGAAGCAACTGGTTCCTCAGATGTTGTGATTATATCATGTTCGCCTGCTGTACAACTTCCTATATCATACTGGCTTTTGCTAAAAATGTCTTCAAACTCTTCACAAAGTTCTTTTAATTTATTAAGATCTTCACCCTTTACCGTAGCTTTATCAAAATTAATCTTATAGGTAGGATCAATAGTTACCCCGGTCTTCCCTAAGGAAAAGATTTCTTGAATATCTTCATTACAAACAGTTTCTGATAAAATATTCTCAGATTCAGTTTTAATTACTTCGCTTGCTAGACCTAATGTCTTTCCTTTAAATAATCTTTTTGTTACCCCAGTTGGATTGGCTAAAATTATTTTCACTACACCATCTTCTGGCTTGGCTACTACTGGCACAAAACTTAATCCTTCTTCTTCAAGTCTATCATCTATTGAGTGTATCCAGATATTATGCCTAAGCAGTTCAGGGAAATTTATCTTAGCTTTTATTAGACATTGCTCATTGGGCCTTATCTCGCAAGTCTCCATCGAATATATTTTTAAATTTCTTAATGGCCTATTTATTCTGTTCTCAATGCATATTTGACTCCCTTCAATGCGAAACAACTTATTTCTAAGATCAACTACAAAAGGAGGCAGCAGTGCCATTGCATCACAGCCTAAGATGAAATGATAATCGTGGTTATCCCAGTGAAACTTATCATTAAAAAGATGAATTACAATCTCAGCTAACACACCTGCTATTTTTAATTGAACCTTAGTGGCTTGTTTGGCACACATGGAATGCTCCGAGGCACTTTGAAGGTATGTTTCAGTGTTAAAAATTTTTGTTCCTAGCCATTCTGCGAGTGCTATATTTGCTACAGAGGTTATTGCACCGGTGTCAATCAAACATTTTACTGGAATACTGTTTAAACTGACATCAATCACAACAGTATTAGCATTTGCTCCTAAAGTTCCTATAAATCCACTAGTTCTATTAATCCCTATGGTGGACCTAGGTCTTGTATTTGCAGTGCTTCTTGGTAAGGTATTGGAATTCGCGTTGTTTCTTATCGAGGGAGGCCACGAAATAGATAATGGCCTGTTTACTGGTTCTTCATAAACTTCATCCATCTCTACAATGGGATCTGGTACTCGACGAATGTCTAACATTCTCCTAGGGGGTGGAGCCTTTTGAACTTCGGATCCAAAAATAAGTCTACCTAGTCGCCCATTACCCGCATACATTTGAGCAATAATCATCGAGAACCTTAATCCAAAATCTAGCGCTAAAATCACTACTAAAATTGAAATAATTGTCTCCCATATGCTTTTATAATTACCGATTACTCCTTTCTCAATTTGGTTTTCAACCTCTTGCCACTCATTCGACACATCTGTTGACACAATAGAATCTTTTTCATGAATTTGGTAAGTCATTTGACTAACTTTAACTAAATTACTTACAAATGCATGATCTTTAATGTCAGTCATGTTCAAAAGGACAAGTTGATGAAATGCATGAGACTCAATGCTTGGAATAAAATCAACAAAATTCATCTTTACGTCATGGGGCTTTAATATCCTTGGCTTTACCGAAGTAATTTTTCCTTCAATTTGATCAACTTCTAAGGTCTGATCATTTATTTGAATAATTATTTTTCTAAATTCTTCGCAGGGACCCTTCTTAGATATCGGAGATATAATCATTGTCGTGGGATCAAGAAACGCCAGGCGTGCATTGCTTTCTGTTTTTAAAATAATAGGCAAAAATTCAAAACAGTGATCTAACTTAGTGGGACGAAATTCAAAATCCACTTTGTCTATGGGTACGCATGGCCATACTTTCATTAAGGATCTCGCAGACCTTTTTGCAACCAGATACGAATTAGAGAACATCGAGCGCGCCAAATCTGTAGGATCTGAGAGATAAGTTGACTCAGTCCAATGTTTGACCATTTCAGTGAATTCACAAAATGACCTCAGTGACTGCGCAAAAGCAAAATTTATGGCCTGGGTGATTGACGAATCAAGATAAGTGAGCTGAGATGCTAGTTGTGAGGAGGTTGCTACTCCATCATAAAACATTCTCTTACGCTTAATTTCAGGACTTCTCTTATTTCTCTCCAAATTAGAGAACGAAAGTAAGACGGACCCTAGACCTTGATCTGATACAACAATATTTTGACCACAATCCTCAAAAATTGTTTCATTCCCAAATGTGAGCCCTAGGCGTCCATCATCTGAAAGCCAGGTGGACCCCATACAACGCCCCTCCTTTTCTCCTACAGGAATAAAATTGCATTTCCTTTGATTGTCCACTTCCCAAACTATAACCGTTTTGTCCTCTAATATACAATGACCCTTTGTATATGGACAGTCACGAGTTATACCTAGCGGGGTTACAACTTCTGAAGCGCCAAAATGTGAATCTATCCTACTCTCAAATAAAAAACAGTTTTCACTCGAAATATTCTTCCAAGAAAATGAACCTAGAAACCACATCCTGGGTGTTAAATCAATTTTATTTTCAGTCTGCCACAAATTATTATTTTCCTTAAGAATGCCTAGGCTACAACTGTGATGTTTTATCATTTGATTACACTCTTCAAACGAAACTTCCAATTCTTCATGAGTCATTTTCTCTTCAACTGAAACTCCAGTTATCGTTGTATATTTTCTAGCATTTTTCTTTATCTTCCTACAGGCCCATGCCTTTGTAGAAAACTCAATACTATTTGGGATATAAATACGCCTTTTCTCTATTACTGGTTCATGCTTTGCTGTAAGGTTAATTGTGGGACAGCTTGGAATGTCAGGCATTTCCCATAACATAGCCTGTTTGTGAGTTTGACAAATCATTGGCCCTTTGGGTATTAATACCGGATTAATTGCAAACGCACAATTACAAAACATAATTAGCATCAGAGATATACCCATAAGCGTTGGTACTCTTACTCTGTGTCCTTTACTTTCCCAACTGGTAATTTTCTTTGGTTCCTCTTTTTCTACACTAATATTTTTCTCCTTAGGCTGCTGGCTACTCTGAGCGATAGGTTGAAGTGACCTAATATTCCCTTGATTTGCCGAAGCATATTTCCCGCTCATTTTCATCTCATGAACTTGTACAGCTAAATTATCAAGCATTTCTCTCACTTCTACATTATCTTTTTCCTTAACATCTCTTGGTCCCCTATTTCTATTATAATTATCATTTGCTCTCCTCTCCCTACAATTGTACTGATCATGCCCCACGCGACGACAGTAGTGACAGAATGGTCGACTATTCCATCTTCTGTCATTCTGGGGACGCCACTGATTCCTACCTTGGTACCCCCCATAGCCTAACCTTTGAGCATTACTTGAAGTTGCGAACCTTGCTGGAGAATTTCTATTGAATCCCCTTAGGCCTTGTGAGGTATTACCAGAACTTATAGGTCTCCAAGTCGTAAACCTTCCTCTAGGTACTTGACTGGGGTGGTCCGAGATAGCATGTATTACTTCATTAGTGTTTCTTCCATCTCTCTCAGCAGCTACTTCAAGCTCTTGCACATAAGCTGTCAGTTTATCAAAGTCTTTCCTACCAATTAAGGGACCTACTAACTGAAGTGAGCGCTGAAACTCGGGTCTAACTTTCTCAGTGAAGCATCGGCAAAGAATTTCTTCTTTTGCCTCTGCTGATATGTGGGACGAGGTAGTATTTACAAGAGGTACTAGACGTTTGATAAAATCACTAACTAGTTCGCCTTCCCTTTGGTAGCAAGCTGCTAATCTTTTATATGCAAGTTCTCTGAAATGGGGACTATCCAACTTCGCTCTAATATTTTTAAATGCGTTTGGGATTGTATTCCTTTCAGATGGAAGTAAATTTTCAAAAATATTTCGCACTTGCGTACCTAGGTACAGTTTGAGACGATTGACCTTTTCAGCTTCAGACCAGGCTGTGCCGAAAACATCCAAATAATCCATAAACCTAAGTGTCCATTCATCAAATGCCGAGGCAGTCTCTCCAGAGAACACTCCCAATTGAGGTCCAGAGGAACTGCCTTCGCCCAAAACATATAATTGAAGATCACGATTCTGAGGTTCTCGTGTGTTAGTACCTCCATTGTTAGTACTTTGATTATTTCGTGTTTTATCCTTTTCATTCCCTAAGGAGTTTGCTAATCCTATATTATTTATATTACTTGAGCTCGGTTGGTGCTGCGGTGGAGGAGGTGGGATCTGCGTTGGTTTCAAGAATCTCGTTGCGCCGCTGCTTCTCCTTAATTCATCAAATTCTAAACTATCTCTCACTTCCAATTCACTTTTAAGGCTCTCAACACTTTCTTTAACTTTTTTCATATCTTCCCCAAGGGCATCAACTCTTTTGGCGACTGCGGCAAATCCCTCGTTTGTGTCCTTTTCCATTGTGTCTAATGCATCCCCCATCTTAGTTAAATCCCTGTTTAGTACCCTAAGGTTTCTGTTTATTGCATCTTCCAGAGAAATAGAGTCCTGATGGACTTTCTCTAACTCAGTTAGCTTCGCGGCACCGCTCAAAATTCTCCCTTCAAATAATTTTTTATCAACGGCACTTATGTCCGCATATTTCTCCATTTAAAATTATTATTTTTAAAATATATTTTTTTTTTTTTACTTTTTTATTGTATAGGGTTATATATTTTATTTATTTTATTTATATTTTAAATTAGCTTCTCAAATTATATATAGGAATGTATATTTTATTTTATATATATATTTTTTTTAATTAAATTTATTTTGTAAATTTGTAAATTTATTATATATTTTTTTTAACTTATTTAATTTATTTTTAATTTATTTAAATTTATTTAAACTTTTTTTTTTTGTATTTAAACAGTTATTAAACCTACTTTAATTGATAAGAAGAGCAAAAACACACAAAATAAATTATTTGAATCCAAAAAGTAGCCGAAGCCAAATTAAAATACAATTAGTCGAAAAGGAGAGCTAAATTTGGGGAAAAAAAATTATTTTTATTTTTTCTATTTATTTTTTTTTAATACCGTATTTGCTAAAATAATTATCCAGGGTAATTATTGTTTCAACCTCTCGCTGGAGGGATAATTATATGAGAGAGGGGCATTATTTCAGCATTTACGGTATATATTTTTATTAAAATTATGATTAGATACTAATATTGAAAGAGAAATAGCAAAGTGAAAAATATTTAGTAAAGTGAAAAGAAGAAAAAAAATAGCAAAGTGAAAAATATTTTTTGAAATTTCTAATTGGCTCTGATCAAAAAGAAACCAAAAACTCTGTAACAATAGCTAATGTACATATAAAACGATTGGACAAAATTTGCGGCAAATTTTAACAGCTTGATTGTCAGTGAGAGCACCTATTGCTGCTATTAGGATTTGTATGTAATGATTGCCTAATTTATTTGCATTTATAGACTCTAATTTATATTCGATATCAGTAAATCCGCATGACTTTAATAAATTTTCTCTCCAAATTACATTTAATTCCCTTGTAACGACCTTTTGTTGCTGTTTTTACTAGTTGATAAAAGTTTTTGGCGATAGTCTGTGCCATTTTTGATTGTTAGATAGAATCCGTTTTATTCCAAATAACTAATACTGTTCAATTTATTTGTAAAAGAGATAGGCTCATCAAAAACTAAAAGGAGAAAGAGGTAAAAGAAAAACAAAAACCGAAAATTGGGCACTTTTTATTTTACGAATAAATTGATTTTACAGTATTAAAACTAGTAGTTTATTCAATAACAGAGACGAACCCAAACATTAATACCTATTATGAAAACAACAATGACTTGGTTTTTGGGTTGAATCATTACCTCTTGATTATAAAAATTTGAAAGAAAAAGAAAAACAAAATGCTTTAAGCATTGCCCATTCAAGTTCAGAAAGAATAGCGAGCTAACGTACTGTAACCAGAACAGTAATTTTTCAATTAATTTTAAAAGCCCCTGACCGACGAGCTGTCCAGAAAATCTTATGCTTGTAAACAACGCTCCAATTTATTGTTGTTTTCACAAAATTACAAAATTCTTTTTATTTTAAAAAAAAAATATATGACAGAGAATAAGTAGATATTTATCAATATTAAAATCTCTAAAAAAATCGCCCAAAAATTCAAAATTCAAAAATACAAAAGACTATCCCATATTTACAAATTTATTGAATTTTTAGTATTGTGATTTTTCCATTAATTACAAAACAGTAAAAAAAATTCAACACAGAACAATAATTATGAAGACAATAATAAATCATAGCAGATCCCCATTCCTTTTTAATTGGGCTAAAATTTGACAGTTGGACAGTTCCTAGTTTTTACGATTTAAATTCCGTTATGAAAATCAGCAGAAAAATACCTACAGTATTAACCTCATGTATTATTCACTAACTAACAGAGTGGGAAATAAATAAGCATAGAAAAAATATTTGCCTCAAACAAGTTCAAAAATCGGGCTAGAGAAACTAACCAAAGAAAGGAAGAAACAAAAATTTTCGATTCCGAAATTGCTCCATATTTACAAATAAAATGAGTTTTCAGTATTGGAATATTTTTACCTGCCAATTATATGGGAAAAAAAATCAAACAAACATGAAGGCAACAATTTTCTAGCGAACAATGTTTCCCCCTTTCTTTAAGTTGGCCTAAAATGAACCAAAATAGACAGCTCCTCTTGGATTGAATCATTTACTTTTCATTTGAAGATTTACTGGAAAAATACTGAAATCAATGTCCATTTTAGTCCAATAAACAAAGAGGACGTTAGAAAAGAAAATATGTAAATACACACAAAAACAAAAAGAATTACTTTCAAGTAATTTCAATAACAGACGAGGGAATAAACCGAAGAACCGAACAACAAAAAAAAATTCTTCGGTACCTGGATACTGTCCTTATTTATTATTGTCTTCAGAGAATAACAAAGAGAATATTTTGAGTGTGTATAAATGTATTTTTGATTGATTGGGAGGATTGTAATATTTTGGTAACGCTAATACACCATAGAAATAATTACATTTTGTTTTTGTTAAAATCTCCTAAAATTGCCCAAGAGCGAGAAAAAGGAATACTGTATATTTTATCAACCAACCATTGGTGGTTTGCGATTAAACATCCGTAAAATCCTTAATTGGTGTTTGGATTGTTTTAGATTTGCCAAAATAAAATAGTGCCTGTTTTTGCTTTGATAACTCATTATTTGGTCATTTTAACAAAAAAATGTTTTCTTTTGTTAATTATTTCTATTTGTGTATTACCAACCCTTTAAAGAAAGAATATGCAATATATACATTTATATATTTAATAAATATGTAGACAACTAAAAAAAATAGTAAGGACGGAAATGATAGTTAGAGAAGAATTTATCAAAGAAGGAATATTGTATTTTTAAATACATTAATTCATGTGTATATTTTTTTAGCAGAAAATTTATTGTGAGAAACGTTCAAAACCTAAATAATTAATTCTAACCGAGGTATATATTCCCAATTTAAATAATCTATTCCACAAAAAAAAATAACAAAATAAAAGAAATAATTCCATTCAAAAATAAATTAGTTAACCCCAATAAAGACATAAGTGAAGATATTTGACTTAGTGAAGAATTTTTGAGATAAAAATTGTTTGAAAAAAAAACATTATAAAAAGAAGCAAAAAGAGCACTTAAATTAACCAAAATATTTCAGGTAAATTATTTCCAAAAATTCAGAGTCAAAAGAAATAATAACAACTCCATTTATTGCTAATGCTGTTGCTATTGTCTTAATACATCTAAAATTCTCTCCCAACAATATCCACTCAAATGAATAAACTATAGCACTATTTGTACTCATTATTGAAGTAGCCGTACCTGCAGATATTTTAATTAAAGCTCTAGCATATAATTTTTGTTCAATCTGCGGTAAAATAATTAAAATAGAAGAGGTTAAAATAAATATACATAGAGCCAATAATGAATAAATAATTTAATGAAATTAAATTAAATAATATATCAATTACAGTACTAAGAGGAATTCCAAAAATGATTCCGATAGATACAATTAAAGGTCCACGTATCACAATCCCAAAATTAACAAGGGAATTAAATAAAAGAATTAAAAGGCACTTCCAATTCCAAAAAAAATATTTTAATTATTTTTGTTAAAATTAATCCAAAAATAGAAATTAGGCAGAGAGGCAATTTATACATTAGAGTCAGAAATTGAATGTGATTTAGATGAATATAAAAATTTGAAATTTTAATTTGTTTGATAATGAGAGAGGGAAAGTGAGTTAGTAAAAATGCATACCTATAAATATGAAATTTCAAAATATCTAACAGAGAAGTTAAAAACTGATAAAATCTAGGTTATTTTTAAGAAGGGAATAAAAACAAAAAGTCAATACAGATATGCAAAATTCGAGAAAAATATACTCTTTTTGATAGGAAAAATGTAATTTGGGTAGAAAAATAAAATCATTAAATATTTTTGTTCTAAAAACACATTGAAATCTAAAAGTACATTAAAAATCAGGTACACGGTAGATTTTTTTTAAAAAATTAAAAATTTTCGCCCGCGCCGCTAAAAATTCAATATAAGAACTGTAACAAATAAGTAAATAGAATTGAATTAATGAGCTATAGAACGAAAATATCGAAAAATATAAGTTAAGGAAAAATTGCGAGGCAAAAAAAAATATATTTCAGTAAAAAAAAATTCTTTAGAAATCTGGGGGTACCGGTTAATAACTGTCCACCCCTAGTTTAAACAGCCTAATGAAAAAAATACTTTTTATTATTTTTTTTTTTATATTTTAACTTACTGATCCAGAAGTTGCCGAAGCAAAGGTTGTAATCCAAAAATAATTAAATTGAAGTGTAGAGTAGTTGGAGAGAAAAATGCCAAAGCAAACTATTAATTAAAAATTTTTTTGAAGAAATTGAAGGATTTGTTGTCTAAGACTGGAAATTAAATAAAAATTAAAAAAAATAAATTTATAAAATATATAAAATATTAACAAATATTAATTTTATACGAATTAATAATATTAGAAATATTACTGTTATGAGAAATATAAAAATAAAATTAAATGGGATGAAGAGTGAAATGAAGATGTGTAAAAAAATTGTAGTGATGATGACTAAGGAAAGGACAAAAAGAAAATTTTCTCATTATCTGGCGATCGCCAGAATTTTTTTTCTGGAGAAAAGTATTATCTATCTGGCGATCGCCAGAAAAATAGAAATATTAATAATAATTCACACTTGAATAATAATTTTTCTTCCACTTTTTTTTTTGCAACAACAAAAACTGTTTACATTAACCCCTTTACAAAAGAAAAGAGGAAGAAAAAGGATGAGCGTACATTGCCACTTAGTTTTTGTTTATGTGAGAAGATTAAAAAAATGGAGAAAAATAAAAAAATAAAAGGAGGAATTATACATTAAACTAGAGTACGGTATAAAATAAATATAAAGAAATATTTTCTTGGGGACAATGGTACATTTAGACAAATTAATATTGTAAATATATAAGAGAAGAGAAAAAGAGATTATAAAGACTATATTTTGACATTTAGACATCCTTTAAATTCCCGAAGGAGAAATACTATTTAGAAAGTCTGAAGAAGAAAAAAAAAATACTAGAGAAATTCTATATTTAAAAATTTATATTTTTACATGTTTTCTTCTATTTAATTCTTTATATATTTATCTATATTTTATATTTATTTATCCACGGTTATCCCTAGGGATTAGTTAGTTGTTACCAAAAATATATATTTTTTTAATAGGCTGCCCGGGTCTTACATTCCTTAGTATTTATCTAGGCCTTTCTATAAATTTCTATTCTTATTAAATTATTTTCTTTATATAACATTCAAACCTACCTCCCATATTCCTTGTCGGTCAATGTCGTTGATCCGGTGCTACCAGAAAGATGTTCGACTCTCATTCATATTCTCCTATCCATAGGGCCGAAGCCGTGCTGAATCCATACCCAGAATATAGAGGAATATTGGGAGGGGAGTATATTTGGACTTCCTAGGAAGAGCTTCAGGGTTGATCAGGTCCTTCAGCAATTCCCCATACTCAAATATACACAAACACACACCAGCTGGTGGAAATTCCTATTTAACAATTTAACACAAGTTCATAATATTTACTAAACACAAAACTAACTAACTGACAATAAAAAGGCGATTGAAATCAAAATGTGTGAAAAAGGGGAGGGATTTAAAATTGCATGAAATAGAAATAAATGGGATATGAATACAAACTCCAAAAGCACAACCTCCGAACATGCTCAATACCGGGTTCTACCTTACATTAGTGTAAATATCAGAATTGATTAGGAGCGTGATATGGAGTGATTAGTGGAGGTCAAGAGGTATTTCAAGTGGATTAAGAATCGATGGGATTAAGATAGAGGGTTGATAGTGTGGTTTAGGATATCGATGAATGTGGAAGAATTAGCAGGATTTTGGGGTAAACGGGTTATCTTGAATATTGAGGGATTTGTGGAATTAGAACTATTTTAAGCCTGTTTCTTTCTAAAAATTTAAAATATCACCTCTCTCTAGCACTACCCGAATCTGCCTATTTATGGGCTATTTCCGCAGCTGGTGTTGCTTGGGGAATTGCTACAGCTTGTGCACAGGGCTGGCTAGATGAGTGTAAATGTGTTAATAATATGGGGGAAGTAAAAAGTAAAACAACAAATCAAGTTAGAAGAATATCTGATTGGGATTGGGGAGGGTTAGTTCTATAATTCTAAATTAATTTAGATGCTTATAAAAACTTTAGCTGTTCGTATGGTGTCCAATACGGAGTTGTTACCTCCAGAAAATTGTTAACACGAACATCAAGTTTCCATAACGGAAAACCAAACAATCAACAATTGTTGCGCAAGTTGGAAAAGCACAATTTAAAAGTTGGAAGAATGGTAGAGAATTAAAGATTGTAATGGGAGGGATCCTGTATTGGATTTTACGTAATCTCGTATTAGACCAGTGCCCCGGAATTTACGGGAATAATCCTGCGGGATCCCTCTCGTCAACCTTTTGAAACACTCAAGTTACGGTATCCCGGAATTTTTTTTCAATTTACGGGATTCTTGATTATTAACGATTACCTGCGACGCTAAAATGTTGAATTCTGATGGAGGGATATAGAGGGATTAGGAATAATTGTGATCGAATTTAGAGGAATTTTACTTAAAATTAAAAATATCTTTTTACTCTTAAGCCCGCAAACATTATAATCTTATTTTAGGCTGTTAGAAGGACTTTAACATCCTCATGTACTTGTCATGGAGTTAGTGGAAGTTGTCAACAAGTAAATTTTAAAAATTAAATTCTTAATAAATAATTTTTTAAATCCTCTAGAAGACTTGTTGGAAAAAGACAGCAGATTTAAATTCTATTGCCAGACATTTAGCACATAAATATAGGACCGCTAAAGTTGCCAGTTTTTTGCCCAACGGTCAACTTAGCGCGCACAGTTCTGATTTGGTTAAAAAAAATTTTTTTTGGGACTTACCTCGAGAAAATTTTAGGTATATTTCGACAACGGATTGAATATTTGTTCCCAATTTCATTACGATCACCAGAGAAAACGGTCCCTACCTCGTATCTGTAGTTGGAGGAATGCTACTTACACCGAAGGGGATTGTACTAATTTGTGTTGTGGGAAGGGGTATACGGTAATTTTTAAAAAAATTTTTTGATTGTCAAATAAATTTTAAACTAAAAGGTCTCACATCAAGTTGTTCCCTATAAATGTCAATGTAAATTTATTTGGTGTTGCAGAGTGGAATGCAAGGAATGTTTGGAACATAGATGGGTTTCTACTTGTAATAGTTGATAAAAAAAATTTTGTTAAATATTTTTTTTTATTTTTTGAAAAGCTTTAAAGCAACTAATAAATAAATTTTTTAAAAAATTGCAAATAATTTATTACCCTAATTTAGTCCTAATTAGATCAAGGAATGGAGACTGACCTAAACATGTGTTAATTTTTATTTTTACGAAGCCAAAAAGCATCAAGTTTAGGTTAATGTTAGTCCGTATAAGTCTAAATATTGGATGCCCATTCACCCCAACTACTTTTGACAGCGATCCGCCCTGTTCCGTCGAACACTCAAACGTAGGTCCAAATTTTTGGATCCATTTAATAATTCTCTAAAACAATAGGATATAAATAATAATATTATCATCCTCAAATACATAACATACACAAAAAAATTTATTTTCTTGTAACAGTTGTAGGTTTTTTAATTCCACTTTTTTGTTGTCCTATTCTTTGTTGTTGTTGCTGAGATACTCCTTGAGTAACCCCACCCGTTTGTCTTTTTTGTATTTTTGTTTCAGTTTTGCCTGATTTGTTGATTGAAGTTGAAGCTGTATTTGAGGGTTGTTTCATATTTCTCCTCTCCCTTCTTTCCAAAGGAATTGTGGAGGGTGTTGATGAAGCTTCTGGAGTTGTTGCTTCTGACGTAGAGATAGTAGCCTGTCCATTGATCACTTTAGGCATTGGTCTAACTATAGAATGTGGCTTTGCTGCAGTTTTCTTTATTTCAGTATTAGAAGCATTGTTTGCTATTAAAACGTTGCTGTGTTGGTGAGCTGCAGCAGCTATAGATTTCCTATCTACGTTTAATATTGTGTGTGTACGCTGTCGATTGCGCAGGGTTATTGAAGGAACGGATTGCTTAATTTTATTAAAGTATTTTTTGAAATTTTCTTTATGAGGAAGGAGCTTATAAGGAAAAGAAGAGATCAAGCTAGGCTATCATTTATAAAGCCTAATAGGCGGGGGTTTAGGATCTATTATTAAACGAGAAGGTGCACGTAACACCCCGATAGCTCAGTCAGCATAGCACCTATAAGTTAATTGCCAGGAATGTCAGGCTCGATGCCTGCTCAGGCTAAAATATAATTTCCAGAAAATATTTTTCCAAATCCTGATCTTTTCAAAAAATATTCTTAAGAAGAAAAGGGACTGGGAGTGTCGTATGAGATATCACAAAAAAATCTCAATCTTGATAACCTGGATTTTTGTTCAAGATCTCGTCCCAATTCTATCTATATTTTCAAGTCTTATTGTTAGTCAGACAAAATTTTTAAAAATTTTCTTTACCTTTCGATCTGTATTTACTTGAATATCCCCCTCTTTACTACTCTCCTTCCCGTCCATTTGTTCATTTATAATTAAAGTTTCTTCAACCTTTTCTTCAAAATTTTCATCATTCTTATCTTCAGTATTTGATACTTCATTTTCCTTCAAATTTTTTTGATTCCCTAAATTTTGTAAGGATTTATCACTACAATCAATTGTAGTTGTCGATGTTGATTGAATATTCTCTAATTCTTTTTCCTCCTCATCTTGCTTCAGATCCTTTTGATTTTTATTATTCGGAGAATTTTTCTCTGAGGTTTTTTCTGGAATTTTAGTTCCTGTTTCCTTTTCCAACTTCTGATCGTTTTTTGTGCCAACTTGAGTTGTCAATTCATTTTCAAGTTGTACTGTAGTTGTAGTTGCTACACTTATTTGATCATTTTCATATAAATTATCCTCTTCTACCTAAATTTTAGGGGGGTAAATCTTGAAGGACATAGATCCAGAAACAAGCTAACCTGAATAGCTAGTGAAGAAGGCCTCGAATACGAACCTCCACTTATTTGTCTACTAGTTCGTCTACTACTTCCTGCACGTCCATCAACTACTCCTCTAATCCTTTCCATCGACCTAGCCCTTTCCGGCACTACTATTGCTTCATTTCTGATTAATTCCCTCTCTGGGTGACTTGAATAAATCCCTACAGAGGACGATCTTTTGCAATAATTATGAGTGGAAGAGCTTGAAAGACGAGGTGGGGCGATTCTAGGCATTCTCATTTCAATGAAAAGTCCAACTTGAAGAAAATTTTTTGAAATTTTTAAAATAAATCAATCTAACATTCATTAACACGATTCTGATCCTCCAGACTTAATAAAGGCCATTCGGTTGAATTAACTATAGAACAAGCATAGTGGAACATATGGCGCTCTAGTAGATCAATTAATCTAAGGCAAAGATTCTTGAACCGCTGAAAAACTTTGGATAATTTTCCAAAAAATTTTAATTGTAGTCGGACCTAGCTATAAGATACACCCCTAGGCTTGCCGATTTTATCTTATAAATATGTGTGTATTAAATAGAGTTACTGCCTAGGCATCTCTCCCACTCATTGACCAACCAAAACAGGTTATGGTCTACTTCCATGGGAAAAGGCACACTGCCTACGTGTTAGAACCAATGGTCCTGTATTGTGCCATAATAACTCTGGGTTAGTAGAGCTCTTTATTCCCATAAAAAATTTTGTGGGAATACAGTGAACCTATTGAAATAGAGCTCATATAGGGGGAACTGCCTTAGTATCGCAAAAACGTCTCTTAACCAGAGGTGTATCTTATATAGAGGGGTTATCTTATAGAGAGGTCCGTCAGTATAATTAAACTCCCTACAGGATTCCATTCCTCTACCAATAAATTATGTTGTTCTCGAGTTGTATTACTCATTGTATTACTGCTACTATCAAAGCTCCGCTTCTGCAGTACATTTTTACTACTGTAAAACTTCTTAGTTATTAAAATCAAAAGTCAAAATTTAAACTTTATTTTGATTTGTAAATTTTTCTCTCCAAGTAACTGAGTTATTACAAACTCTTTTAGAGCAACAAATGTTCGTATAGTCGTTTCTGGACATAAAGAGTGTATTAATGTTGGAAGTATATCCTCAAGAAGGGCTAAATTCAACGCTAACCCTTTCCCATAGGAACTAGAAAAAAATTTTTTTTTATTTTTTTATTTAACCATCTACAAACCAAAAAGCTTTAGATTGAATTAACGAATCCAATGAACTCGTTAAAAACTCCATACAATATTCCTCAACATCGTTAACTAGCCTAAGCACTTGTTGTGCCGATATTTGTTGTTTCACTCTGGGTAAAGCTAAGTTAAGCTTTTCGCAACCTAATAGGACATCAACAACATTTTCTTCATCTGATTGAGATATAAAGAGATTTGAATGAGATTTTTAATTTTGGTCAAGTACCTATGGATTGTAGAAGAACATCTCTACAATGTTTTTGCCACTGGAAGGAAAGATGGAGAAATATGCGGCCTAGAAAAAATTTTCATTTAGAAAATATTTTTTTGTTTGAGGGTTGTCGTTTCTGAGCCGAAATAAAACTCAGAAAACGGAGAATTACTGGCTCTTTTGCCTTCTGAAATCCCAAATATTTTCGCCTAAGGTGCTAAAAAATGGGGAAATCTGGCTGGATTCAGGCTGGAAAAGAATTCAAGCTAAGGGGAAATTTAAGATTCAGGATGGAGGAAAAAGCCTCTTAGAGCCTCAAATACCTCCAATTTAATCTCAAGTACGGGAATTTAAATAATTTAATTAATTACCCTTCCAAATACGAGTAAAATGCGCAGCTTGCCATTGCATTGCATCATTAAAAAGCTGTTTTAATTCCTGTAATTATACACATAAATTGATAAAAATATTTTTAACTTTACGGGAATTTCACGCTCAATTTTGGGTAATGCTTCAAAAACGGCTGAAACGCAAGAAGCACATGGACGGTGAAAGAAATGGCAGTGCTTAAGTTTGATTAAGATTTCAGGAAGCTTAATAAGCCTCAAAAATTACCACAGCTCTTAGATGTAAAGCAACTACTTTAACAAAACTTTCCACTTTAGTAAAGGCCCCCAATTCAACCAATTCCCATGGATCTAAAAGCTCTGCATCGTTGTCTTTTCCAATAGTTGCAGGAAGGCAGGTTAATCCCCCATAAATAAATTGGAGAAGAAAGGCAACAGAAGTTCGAGAAAATCGAGGCAAGTCTATGTTGTAAAGACGTGTGGATTGTGAAGATATTTGTTCCTGAATTTTTGGATTCAAGTGACCGTATACACCCTTTAGGGTTTGAGAGTCATACAGTGAGGGTATTGCTTAGATTGAAGGTATTGCTTAGCTGTATCCTCCTCTAGCCTCCTACCTAACTTAGAGTTGTAAGGCTAGCTTAGACAGTTAGCTATTCAGCCCTCCTCCGTCACTTAGCTTAGAAAGCCCTTAACCACCCCTCCCCCAGTGACTAACCTATATTTTTTCGAAAAGGAATCTTAAATTGAGGGGATCCCTTAGGGGGTCCCATTATCTAGAGGGTATCTTTGTATCCATTATCAAAGTATCCTATATATCCGACAGTATATTAATTTAATTTACTCTAAAAAATTCCGATCCGCATGCCCACAATATACATGAATGGGCTTTCTCTTGTTCTCCATTAGCTGCCAATAAAAGTACATCGGCCGAATCTCTCTCTTCCACAAGCATTTTAAGCAAATCTCCTGCTAATTTACTAGCTGCTGCATTTTGGTCGTCAAAAACGGGAGCTGGGGCAATTTCTTGTGTTGGGGTTAAGATGTCTATTGAAGTTAGTGAGCTAAGGGAAGAGCATAAACTCTGACGGCGACGAGCAGCTATTGCACGACCGCGGATTGTGTTACACTGAAAATGTTGAGATAATGGGAAGAGTTGATAAACTCCGTTCTATCCCACCCTACGAACAGGAAATCTATGTCTTATCCCCCCATAGACTATCTCTTATCCCACCCATAGGACTTAAGTGCTGATAAACTCTACCTTATCCCACCTCCTCCCCAAAATAAATCTATAAACCATTAAATAATTACGTCAAAAATATCTCTCGGATGAGGCGATTCCCCTCTATTGCTGCTAGTTGAAAGAGGCAAACTCCGACTCATCACCCCTGTACTGCCACAATATGTTCTACTAGTACTGCAACCCTCTTCCTCTTCTTCTATCCCCATTTTGATAAAATATGGAAAGATTGCTGAATGTTTTCTCACTTGATTATCGTCTGTGGTCTGTCTATAAAATAAAATTTAAATTTCAAAAATACCCCCCCTTCATTACCCAAAAATTTCTTGACTCAAACACCTCCTTTCGCTGTTTGCCAAACTAGAATTACTATTAGTTGTCCCAGGCATTAACATCTCTCGAGGGGAGTTTGGGGAGGGATACGAAGCAGACATTTGCTGATTCTGACTCAAATTTATTTTGCTAGAAAAATCCTCCTGTTTTTGATGATCATTCCCACTACTTTGACTTTCAAAATTGCCTTCTGTATCATCGTTATTATCGTCAACTGAAGACCCGTTTAATTTATTTAAATTTGTTGATATATCCATTTCTAAAACTTCCTCGTCTGTGTAAATTGAGCGAATAAAAAATTCTAATGCACTAAATTCAATATTAACAGGAATTTCTAGAAGTTGTGGTTGTTGTAAAGTTGCTGCTATGATTGTAAAATGAATTGTAAAATTAATAAAGAATTGTAAAAAAAGTTTATTAAATTAAAATATTAATTGTAAAAATAATTGTAAAAGGGTTTATTTATTTTACAAATTGTAAATCTATTTAAGATTGTTAAAAAAAGTTTATTTTGTAAATAGGGTTGTAAAAAAAGTTTATTTTGTATAACTTAATAATAATTGTAAAAAAGTTTATTTATTTAATAATTTTAGAAAGGATTGTAAACTTGACGATAAATTGTAAAAAGTTTATTTTCCGGATTGTAAAATTATTTTAGATTTTGTAGAAATGTTTATTTAGTTAATAATTGTAAAATGGATTGTAAAAATAATTGTAATAAAAATATTTATTCCCCGGATTGTAAACTTAATATTTAATAATTGTAAAAAAAAGTTTATTTACTTTGTCCATTATTACTAGGGCTAGGATTTTTAGGCACTATAAAGTTAAAAATAGGCGCCTATATAGGCACTAAAAAACTGCCAAAATAGGCACTAAAATCCGAAAAAAAGGCAAAATAGGCAAGAGTATTATGCACGAGATATGCACATAATAGGCTAAAATTTACCAAAAAAGTTAAATCTAAGCAATAAAATGCTAAATAAATTAATTTTGATGAGCAGAACTACACAGAAATCAATTCATATTAATTATTTTGTTTACGAAAATAATTATGATAAATTTTAAGGAAAAAATTTTTTTGAAAAATTATTTTTTTTGGAAAAAATTTAATTAAAAAAATTTTTTCGGAAAAATTATATTTTTTACCAAAAAAAAAATAATTTTTTAACAACAATTTTCTCAAAAAATGCCCAAATATGCATAAATTTTAGCAAAAATATGCAAAATAGGCTGAAAAAAGGCAAAATAGGGCACTTTTCCAGAAAAAGTTAAAATAGGCAATTTTAGGCAACGATAAAACTAGTTAAAAAGAAGATTTCAGTAAAATAACACCGGATTTGAACGTTTCAGCATCAGGCCTATCTAGGAAAAAAACAGGCATTTTGCCTAAAATCCTAGCCCTAATTATTACAAATAGGCTGCACATAGCGTTTGTAAAATGATGGAGCACGGGTTTTTAATATACACAAATGAGCAGGTAATTTTTGACTATCAGAGGTTATTAACAACAAATCGGCAGTTGGAAGATGACCTAATAATTTTTTAATTTTTTCTTTAAAAATTAATTTACCAACAATAGAAGACATTTGGTTTCGAATTTGTTTAGCAATTTGTAAACGAAGTTTTTGCCGTTCAAAGGAAAATTGTTCAGTCCATAAATTTGTTGGTTGCTGTTGAGAGGAACGAGATGAATAAATTAGCATTGAACAAAAAAATTAAATATGAACGATTATTTATAAAAAATCTCCCCGTTTCGAGAAGATTTTCGTTGCTGTTGACAACCAATAAATAATAAAAATTCTGAAAATTCTGTTGAAATAGAGAAAATACAAAAAATACAATTAAATGTATTAAAATAATAAAGAAACAATAAATAATTGTAAAAACTTAAATCATAATTGTAATTAAATAGATAAAAGAAATGAGTTATTACAAACTAGAAAGAAAAAAAATAAACTTGAAATACAAGCTTGAAGGAAATTTAAGCATAAACTTGAATTAAAAATAAACTTGAATAAATAAAATTACAATCTGAAAAAAAAGTTTTGTTTTGTGTTTGTGTTTATGTTTGTGTTTATGTTTGTGTTTATGTTTGTGTTATTTTTATGTTTGTGTTTATTGTTTGTGTTTGTGTTTATTTTGTGTTTTCTAAAAAGTTTGTTTTGTGTTTTACAAAATGTTTGTCCATAATGAAATTTGTATTTGTTCAAATAAATATTCATAAAACATTTAAATGAACATGTTTTACAAAACATTTATTAAATAGGTTAAGTATTAATTAAGTGCGCATTAATTATGGGTGGTTCCCATTGTTGGATAGTTAATTATAAATGATTATTTAGAAATTAAGTGAAGCGAAAATTATTTATTAAAACTTGTTTAATAATTTTATTTTAATTTTTATTTTTATAGAAAATTTATTCCAAAAAAAATTTTAATTTAAAATGTAAAATTAAAGTTTTGTCTATTTGTGTTCATTTAATTTAAAAAAATGAAAAAAAATTTTTTTCATCAATTCAATGCATTTTCTCGCATAAAATAGAAAAAGCATTAATAGAAATATAGAGCTAGTGTGGATGCGTGTAGAATAGAATTAGCATGGATGGCCAAAATGTTTTTGCTAGTATTGGGTAAAATAAAAATAAATATATATTTACTAACAGACAGAGAATGGCAAAACAAGAATGGCATTCGAACAAGAAAATACTCCCAAAAATTGGAAAAATGGAATTTTTTAAGGAATTTTTTGATAGAAATTTGCGATTTTTTTCCATTTTTTTTCGTTAATAATAATTTTTAAAAAATCCTAAAAATTCTAATTTTATTTTAAAAAATACTAGTTCAACATCTGGGTAATTTTACAAAATAAAATGATGAAAAGTAGGAACAAAAATATAAAGAACTGGCCAGTTCTCGACATTAAAATGCGCTTTTCCCATGAGATAAGCTTTAAATAAATGGAAGAAAGAAGCTTTCATTTCCCTTTTTTCCATTGTGTAAAATAAAAATGTTGTAAATAAAATCATCAATATTTTTAAAACAAAGCAAATCAAAATAAAATTTTGAAAATAAATTTTTTTAAATAATTTTATTTATTTACATAGCAGTTGGAACAATTAAATACTTGATAGTTTTTATTGCATGGGTGGCTTAACATTTATTAAATGGATTAAAAGAAAATACAAAAAAGAAAATACAAAAATAATAAAATAAAACACAGGAAGAATAAAACATGTTTATCACGCCCCACACCCGTAACATAATACAATCACATATATTTGTTGTTTCAATTATTGATATACATATATTTGTTGAGTTTAATTTTCAACTTGTTTTAATTTATTTTTTTTCAATTCACATATTTTCAATTTGTAATGTCGCCCAAGTGGCAAATAAAATAAATAAATAAATAAATTTAAAAATGTGTTTTGTTTGTTTTTACGTTAATTTCAAGTTTATTAATCTTAAAACTTGTGTTTTTGAATAATAAAAACAAATGTTTTTAATAACTTATTCGTGTTTTATGTTAAAACTTGTTTTTTTAATTAAACTTGTTTTTGAATTAGAACTTGTTGTGTTTCTTAAAAATAAACTTGTTTGTGTTTTAATTACAACTTGTTTGTGTTTTCGACAAACAAACTTGTTTTAAATTTAAAATTAAACATTTGAATTGTAAAACTTTTTAAAAATGTTTTTACAATAAATTTTAGGGATTAAAATAAATAATTTTTTGCTTCAATTTCTACTCAAATTATTTCAATCACATACACTTGTAAAAACTTTTTCAAAAACAATTATATTGGATTTATAATTGTTGTGAGTGCACTTTATTATTTTACTCGATTGATAATTCTCGTTCTTATAATTTTTTTTTGATTTTTTTAAAAATTATTTATTTGATTTTTTTTAATTATCAAAAAATTCTTTCCTTTACTTGAGTAAATTTTCAATAAGAATGACCTTGCCATTAATAAACTGAAGAAAAATTATTTTTGCCTTTGTTTACCTTACTTTCCCCTCGCTTCCAGTTAAAATTTTCTTCATCAACTTTCATTCGCCCACATCAGAATCGAAATGCGCAAAAATCGATTCCTTATAACAAAAATTTTAGATCTGCGCAACAAATTTCAAAAATTAATTTTTTTGTATTTTTAAGTTTTATTTATTTATTTTGTAATAAACTTTTTTGCGTTTTATTGAAAATACAAATCTTTCAAGTTTGTAAAATTTGTGTTTTTCTTAAAACATGTTGTTTTGAAAACACATGTTCGTAAAGACTTCTTTTTCATGTTTTGTTTTTATTTTGTACCTTAGAAATAAACTTGTTTGTGTTTTTGCAAAATCTTAATGTTTTAATGAAATACATGTTTTGTAAAAACCTTTTCTAAGTTTATTTTGTAAACAAACTTTTTACAATTTGTAAAGCACAACTTTTTATTTGTAAATAATCTTAGTAATGACAACGTCTCTGCGCATGCTCAGCAACGGAAATCAGTTATTTATTGGCATTGCCCTTGGCATATTTTTAGGGTTATGTATTAGTATGTTCGATGATGATTATTTACTTACAGTTAATATTCATACTCCCGGTATTTTATAAATAGATTTTTTCAAGAAATAATTTCATTAGATCCATTCTTCAATATTTTGCCTAGTCAACTAATTAAACAAAGAAGAAAACAACAAAATTTAACGTTACGTTGTATTGTTTTATTAACTTCTGGGGAACGTCAAAAACAAGAAAAAGAATTTTCTGCTATTATAGACACTTGGGGAAGAGATTGTAAAGAATGCAAGTTTTACAACTTTGAAAATAAAAGAATGTTGTAATTTTTAAGTGTTGTTTTTTACTGATTCTGCAAGTTTACAACAGCGTTATGCTGGTAAAAGTTTTTAAGATTGTAATTTTCATGTTTATTTTCAAGTTTATTTTTAAGTTATATTTTTAAGTTTGTAATTTCAAGTTTATTTTTAAAGTTTATTTTTAAGTTGTATTTCTAAGTTTGTAATTTCTAAGTCTTATTTTAAACTTGTTTTGATCTAAAACAAATAAACTTTTTTAAGATTGTAAATTATAATTTAATATTGTAATTTTAAAGTTTATTTATTTAAAGATGTATTAAATGTTTCCTCTCGAATTTTGCTAGTTCAAGGGTCTTCTCCATTAAATACTAACGACTGGCCGTTAGTTAGATATATTCTTCATTATGTAGACAATAAATCCATTAATGAGGGTAAACGTGATGAAAAGCTTTGGACCATTATTTCAGATGGGAAGAGGCAAATCTTTCAATAAATTTGGAAAAAATAAAAAAAATTTCAGTTATATCCACACAAATAATTTACTTGATTTATTAAACAAGGTGGATGATAATGTGCCTTTAATTATTGGTTCTAGGCAGACAAAAATGTATGAAAATTGTAAAATATTTTTTGAAATATTTATTTATAAAGCAATTTACTTCGTTCAATATTCTCCAATTTATTTCCATTTTTTGGAATTTCTTCAACAGATTGGCCAATTTCCGCTACAATATCAACAGATGTGCCCATCATTTTAAGCCCCAAAGCATTTTTTACAATAAGCAGATTGTGTGGAGTACAATCTACAAATTATGTTACAAGTTGGTGGGAGAAAATTATTTTATTTTATAAAATTAATGCTCGAGGAGTACCTCAACATACTGGAAGAACAATTGGTGGGTGTGCTATACAAATGGGAATTGCTTTGTTGGATCCGATAGATGAAGTTGTTTGTTTATTATAATTAAAACTTTGTATTTTATGTTTTTTTGTTTGTATTTTATCTGTGTTTATTTGTGTTTTTGTTTAAGTTTTGTGTTTTCGTTTAAGTTTTGTGTTTTTGTTTAAGTTTTGTGTTTAACTTTTGTGTTTTTGAGTTGCGTGTTGAGTTTTGTGTTTGTGTGAAGTGTTTTTTGTGTTTAAATAAACTTGATTTAGGGATTGTAGAATGTTTGTGTTTTAGAAAATTAAACTTGTTTGTGTTTTTAAAATTTTGGAAAGTTTGTGTTTTAATTTTAATATTAGAATTTTTAAGTTTGCGAAACAATGCTCATTTTTATTTTTAAATATCTTGTTTGTATTTTAAATAAACTTGATTAAATAAACATGATGTAATAAACATTTTATAAAAACAATTTGTGTTTTTAAATAATAAATTTCTTTGTATTTCTAAAATTTTAAATGTTTGTGTTTTTAATTTGTGTTTTTGATCAAAAAACTTTGTATTTTAAGAAATGTTGTGTTGTATTTTTCGTCCTAAACGATTAATAATTTAAAATTAAGGAATCAAGGCCTCTTATTGTAAAGCGTAATTTGAGAGCTATTTTTTCCAAATCTGAACAACTTCAATTCAAAAAAGTTTTGTCTTTTTTAATTAAAATATTTATTTTAATTAAGTCTCTAAATTCTACAATTCTTCAAATTAATGAATGTTGCAGTGATAGGGCTATAGCTTTTGGATTATTAAATCATAAGGACCAAAGATTGCTTGATTTTGGGGGTTATTTAAATATTTAGAAATAAATTTATTTAAAATAATTTAGTTAGAAGACTTAAAGTTTTTGGAAAAGACAGGCTTTGAGAAACATTTAAAGTTTACAAAACATCAAATAAACAAGGCAAAACACAAACTAGACTTAAACATGTTTTTCCAACTTGTTTTTAAGTTTACGATTTTTTAAGTTTACAAACTTGGAAAATTTGTTTTTCTCTCCCAGAATTATTTATTAAACTTGTTTCTTAAATACTTAAGTTTGTCACTTAATTTGTTTTTTTTCATTATATTTACAATTGTAATTCTATCATTACAAATTACACAAACTTATTAATACTACTTAAATTATTTTTTCAAGTTTTTATAGTGTCAACATTTAATTTTATATGCATTTTATTTTTATAGTCAGATTATTTAAATGATTAATAGTTAATTTTTATAAAAAAAAAGTTATCTTATCAATTTGATATATTTAATCTTTTTTATTTTTAATTCTCACAGCTATCATTTAATGCGGTTTTGGAGGAGTTCCAGCCACTTGTGGATGGGCAGGAGCCCCCTGAGCAGGCATATTACATTTCTGCCCGCATTGAACACATTCAGGCAATTTAAAATTTCCCTGTGGTTTATGGGCTTTCAACGCTGTACAACATTTTTGAACTGCTGGGTCTGCAGCGTTTTGTTGGCAAAATGCTGGGAGAGGTTGTGGGGCAGCCCCTGTGCCATTTGTTTTTGGATGTTGTTTGTCATCCTCTTCGGATTCAGACAAGTCTTTGTTGGCTCCAGTCTTTTGTGGGGGTGCTCCTGGCTGTACGGCAGTTACAGTTGCCGGTTTAGGTGGTGGTTGTTGTTGTCCTAGAAATCAAAAAGAGATAATAAAAGCTGACTTCCAGAAAAGTTTTTTGGTCATACCTGCCTCGTATTCTGATGCTTAGGTATCTAAAAATAATTTTCTGGGATCCAAGATGGTAGCTATTATATGGCCAGCTACTCAGCTAGGCTTTATTGTGAGACACACACAACTAAAAACCATGATTTAAGGTAGCTTTTTAACTTTAATTGGCTACTGTGTGGGACTGCCTATGCGATACCCTAAGTGATACCTACAATTTAGGACCCATCAAAATCTAATTTTCCAGCCCTAAGGGTGTATTGTCTCGTAAAATCTGACTATATCAATTTAAATATACCTACCTCCACATTGGCTTAAGAAAAGCTCAAAAACGGCCAAAAAGATTAAAGCAACTACTATATTAGAGGAATTCATAATTAAATTAAAATTTTAATTTATTAACAATTTTAGGAGTTTCAACAAATTTAAATTGTGTTATGTGTTCCCAAGTTTTGCCTATATTTATATAGACACTAAAAAATTTTCTTGGATTGAATAAAAAATTTTGTGAAAAATAAAAATATTGTCCCTCCTCCATCTTGAAATTTAACAAAAAAAATTTATATTTTTATCATTTCCTTTGTGTGTCATCAAAATTTTTATTAAAATAAATTTTTATTTTAAAATAAAATTTCTTGAGTGGAAAATATGGCCAAAAACCATTTGTATTTTTCAATAATTTTCAATAAATTTACCAATAAACTACCATTAAAATAAACTCCTTTTTAGACCTTTCTAACAATAACCACTTTTAATTTTCAAGTTTTATTAAATTTAATTTTTCACAAAATTTGAACACTCAATAAAAGGAATTTTAGAGTGTTGCGCAATCTTTTACAAAGAAATAAAAAAAAATTTTAAGGACGCATTTTTATTTTTATCAAAAAATTGTTATTAAAACTATAAGTAAAATAAAGGTATGTATTATTTTTTGAGATATATAGAGGTTGTTCATTGAAAAAAGAATATCTTGTAATTTTATTGCTTTTAAATAAGCGTCCATTTATTTCTATCAAAATCGCCAGAATTTTATACTTCTCAACTGATCACCCCAAATCGTGAAAAAAATTTTTCGTTTTCTTCCATCCATTTCTAAAAGGTTTACCAATATCGGTACTTTCAACAGGAAATGGAACTAAAAGATTTAAATTATAAAAATATTTATCAGAAAATACCTGTAATCAACAAAAATATTGTAATTAATAATAGAGTAAAGAAAAGGAAGTGATTATAGTTAAATGCATAATTCCTGGAAATATTATTAGTTAGCTATTTTCATTTAAACTCTATTTTAATGATAAACCAAGGGAAGGACATTTGGTCCCATTATTGCTAATATATTCTAGCGACAATAATAGAGTTTGATTTTAAATATATTGGTCTGTCTAATCTTAGTTTACGAGATAAGAAAAATTATCTTAGTCTTACTATCCTAGCTAAAGCTAAAAGACAAAAAATAGAAAAAAATTGGAAGGAATTCTTGAAAGTTTTTCGAAGTTGTGACTAGAAACTAATGATTAAAAACTATTCTTTTTTGCTTTATCAACTAAAATTGAGGAAAAAACTGTCGGAAAGCATTATAATTATTAGTAATGTAAATAAAAAAATAATTTGGAGTGTTTCCAATTTTTAAGAATAAAATCTTTCAATCTACTTTAAATTGTTTACACAGATAAAAAATGTTTAGAGAAAGTTGATCTTTGTTGTCATTAAAATAGTAAATTCTGAAGAACATTTTTTAAAAATTACTTAAATATTTAAAGAATTTTGAGTAAAATTAGAATCAGCTTATAAAATGCTTTTTTTGTGAAGGAAGTAAATACAAGGCACATGCTACTAACATTGAAGGAAAATTTTTCAAGATTAAGCTTAAAAACAGAAAAAATTTTATGGTGTAGTGGGAACGCTCCCAAAATTATTAGGTAATGTGACAAAGGTTCGAGCCCTCTCAGGGTAAATTAATTTTTCAATGATACCAATATTATTTTTTAAACATTAAAAAAAACAAAAATTTTAATTTTGCAATATGCAGCAATTTTATAAATAAAGCTAAAATTAAATATTATGTATTTGTGTATATTTCCAAAAAAAAAAGAAATACATAATCTAATCAAGTATATCCAATAATTAAACAAAAAAAAATAATAATTTTGTTGTACGTGTAAACAAAAAAAAACACAAAAATAAATTGCTTTTTTATATTATTTTTAATTTAAATATTTTTTTTATTATATTTTTTTCAACAAATTCTTTTATAAACTTCCAATTGTACAGGTCCATCAGGCAATCCTCTTATCAATTTTAAGGCTTCAAAACGAGTAAAATTATTTAAAGTAGTTGAGTCAATCCTTCGAATTTCATCGCCTGGAGAAATTCTGCCTTCTAGAGCTGCTTCTCCTGCTAAAATTGAAAATTTTTTTAATTTTTTTTGGAAATTTCGCAATTTTTGGACATTTTTAAATATGGACGTTTGAAAAGAAAAATTTTTTTACATTTATTAATAAATTTATTACCAGCAAAAACCCTCTTGACAAAAATTGGACGATCGCCAAAACGTGAACTTAAACCACCATCAAGTGATAAACCCATAATAAGTTCAGATTTAGGTAAAGTAACCAGAATAGAGTCTGGAGCATATCTCTCCAATGCTGGATCAGTCAAAACTTTAAAAAAAGAAAAATTAATTAAAATATAAATTTTTTTGGGGGAAAAATACATTTTGCGGACTTTTTAAATTTGCGGACAAAATTGCTGACTTTTTATTCACTTATTTTTCTGCAAAAAATAAGACAAAAAGTTAAAAAAAAAATAATTTTAAAAAAGTCCGCAAATTTTTGTCCGCAAAATTTTTAAAATCCGCAAATGTAAAAATTAATAAAAAATTAATTTAAAAAAATTCTCTTCTCCCTTACAAATAGAAGATTGATGATCTTCCTGATATTCAGAAAGAGCAGTTAAACTAGAAGTACTTGAAGCACTTAAAGCTGTTCTACTACCACTTGTAGACGAATTAGTTAAACAATTTGTAATATTATGTTGTTGTTGATATAATAATCCTTGACGGCGCCCAACAATTAAATGAACTGACGGGGCTCGTGAACGTAATAATGTTCTAGCTTCTTTTACACGCATCTAAAAGAAAAAAATATTTTTTCGAAATTAAAAAAAAATTATTTTTTTGCGGACAAAACTTGCGGACAAAATTTGCGGACTTTTCTGAAATTTAAAAAAAAAATTCTAAAATTCTTTGGGGTATTCGTGAGTATTTTTAGGGAATTTAAGAAAAAAATTTTCTTTAATTTGAATTAAAAATTGTCCGCAAAAAAATAATTAAAAAAATTTTTTACATTTTCAGTTGACTCATGTTGAATAAAGAAAACCTTTAAAAAAATAAAAAATTAAAAAAAATTTAAAAAAATACCCTATCGCCCTGCATTAAATACCCATTTTTCTCGGCAATAGAACCACAGGTTACTTTACTAATCTTTAAAAATTAAAAAAAATAATTTTTAATTAATCAAAAATAATTCATTACTTCAATAGCATAATTTAAAGAATTTCTTTCTGGCGTAGAACGAACAAGAGGCCTTTCAGATAATAAAAGACCAACACTAACTTCATCAAGTCCAACTGGTCTATGCAAAAGTACACAAAATAGATGAGTTTTTGAATATTCATCTAGACTTAAAAGTCCGCGAATTGTTGATAACTAGAAAAGGGGAAAGAATTTAAAGTTTTACAAAAGTACAAATTCAAGTTTTAATTTTTACAAAAGCATGATCAAGTTTATTTTTTTAGATATTACAATTCAAGTTTTATTTCCCCAAAAATTACAAATCAAGTTTATATTCTAAAAATAATAATTCAAGTTTTTCAAGTTTTACAATTTAAACTTTAATTCCTCAAAATTACAATACTCAAGTTTATTTTACAAATACTCAAGTTTTATTTTTTACAAAAGCATGGCCAAGTTTTATTTTTCTATAAATTTAATTCAAGTTTTATTTGTTTATACCGTAAATGCTCTAATAGAAGCACAGTGCTTCTATTTTTCGATCCCCTCGTAGGGTGTGCTTATATTGGAGACTGTGCTTCAATTGGAGACTGTGCTTGTATTTTTCGATCTATTTTTCATTTTTTAAAGTAAATTTATACCCTACATAACACAAACCAAAAATTAAATTTGAATCAAATTATCGCTTTCAATTGCATTTTCATTATCTTAATTGAGAAACCCACTTGTATATACATCAAATAAGCCCCTATAGTCTAATAAAAAGGAATAAGAGGGATATGTGGGGATTTGGAAGTATTAAAATGAGCATCAAGGGACTTGTGCGTGACATCAAGGGATCAAGAAGGTTATGATGGATTTGGAGGGATATCGAGGTATATAAGCGGATTTTAAGTGATTAAGGAGGATATTGGTGGATATCGAGAAATTTAGAGGGACTAGGAGGGATATTGTGGATTTGGGCGATTGGGAGGGATAAAAGGAGATATGTGATATATACTATACTTGTTAATACCCCACTTAATCACTTCTAATACCTCTATATCCCTCAATGGGATATAGACGGATTCTATATCCCTCAATCTCTCTATATCCCTCAAATGCAAAAGTAAGGTGCTTTTTCACCAGAATACTAGGGGTGTGCTTATATTGGAGACTGTGCTTCAATTAGAGACTGTGCTTGTATTTTTCGATCCTCTCGTAGGGTGTGCTTATATTAGAGATGTGCTTCAATTGGAGATGTGTTTTTATTAGAGCATTTACGGTATATTACAATTCAGACTTATTTTCTAGAGATTACAATTCAAGTTTATTTTTACAACTTCTCAAGTTTTAATTTTTTACAATATTAAAGTTTAAGCTTAAAAATACACACAAACCTCATATTCGCTAGGTTTTAATTGTTGTTGACTGTCTACTAAACTTCCATCCTTCACTAATAAAGGAGGTGAAGGGGAAGAAGACGAAGCCAAAAATAAAGAAAGATTTTGACGAGTAGATAATTCAACTTTAATATTTATATCTTCAGTAAGTGTTTTATCACTAATAGAAATATTGGCAAGATTTTCTTCTTTAAAAGTTGTTGATAAACAAAAATTATTGGTTGGAGGGGGAGAATTTTTGTGAGAATTTTCTTCTAATTTTGTTAAAATTTGTGATTTTTCTTCTTTTTTGTTATTTTCTGGAATAATTAATGAAGAAAGTTTTGGTGAAGGAGAAGATGCTGATGAAATTAGAGAAGAGGAATTTAAAGAATTTAGAGTCGATTGTAATTGAGCAGAAGGTAGAGAAGATAAAAATAAACTTTGTTGTTGTTTCTCTGAGGATGATAACAAAGTAGTTTTTTTGGTCTGAAAATGATAAAGTTTTTTAAATAAAATTACAATTAGGTTTTACAAAAGTATGGTCAAGTTTAATTACAATTCAGGTTTATTTTCAGTCAAAAGTTATATTTTTACAATTCAAGTTTTATTTTTCATAAAACAAGTCGATTTTACAATTTGTAATTTCCCAAAATTAATTTTACAAAAGTATGTCCAAGTTTTATATATTTTTGAGAAATTACAATTCAAAGTTAAAAATACAATTCAAGTTTATTTTTCAGAAAATCAAGTTTTCTTTTTTACAAATTGTAAATTTTTGCAAAAGCATGGTCAAGTTTATTTATTTAAAAATTACAATTCAGGTTTATTTTCTCTCAAAAGTTTTATTTTTACAATTTGTAATTTCCCAAAATTAATTTTTACAAAAGCAAAATTATTTTTTAAAAAACCTGTCGATTATTATTAGCAGTATCGTCACATTCACAATCAGAATCTGATGAATGTGGAAAGCATGGAACTGTCCTTCCAATAACCTTTGAAAAATTTTTTTAATTTTTTAAATAATTTATTGAAAAAAAATACTTTTTCAGTTTTAAATCGAGACAAGTCCAACAATGCCCCCGTACTTCCCCTAGCTTCTAAAGGCAAATGTGTTGAGGCATTAGCAATCGAATTACTTGTACAATCTGTTGTTTGCGATTGAACTTCATCATTTTCAACTGATGATGCTGTTGTTGAGTTCTAGAAATTTTTTTTTTAAAATTAATTTTTTTTTTAATTTTCCCCTAATTTTTTTTCCTAATTTTTTAAATTAATTTTCCATAATAATTTTTTTTTAATTTTATTAAAAAAAATTTTTTTTAATTTTTTTAATAAAAAATTTTTTTTAATTTTCTTAAAAAATTTTTTTAATTTTTTTTATTTTTTAAAAAAATTAATTAAAAAAAATCTTTTTTTATTTTTCGATTAAATTTTTTATTTTAATTTTTTAAATTTTCCCTCACCTTTTCTCGCAAAAGAAAATCGCTGTCCAAAGAAAGGGAAGGAGATTGCCCCTCTTCTCTATTATCATCAGACAAAATTGATGTTGTTTGTCTATTAATACAACGAATTGAAGGACTCAAACTTAAATTGCGAACAGATGTCGATTTTGATAGAGTTTGAGGTTGTAAAACATTTGGAATGGGCAATTCTCCCTTGTCTAGAGCATTGAACTACAAATTGTAAAAATTAAGTTTTAATAAATTACAACTCCCCCCCCCCCCCATCGTCCGCAAATGTTTGTCCGCAACCCCGAAAATCTTCAGTTTTTGTTTCGGCTCGGTTTGGAACCGACAAATGTACTTCTGAAATAATGCATACAGTCACGTTTTTGTATTTTTATAGAGGAGTTCCCTGATCTTGGAGTTCCCTGACAAAATTTTTTTGAAAAATTTTTTTGAAAAAAAAATTTGCGGACAAACATTTGCAGACGTTGGGGGGAGACAATACGAAAGTACCAAAAAAAATTTAAATTTATTCAACCTGTTTAATCAGCACCCCAACACGCTCCTTTGTTGTTGTTTTTGTAGGAATAGCCAAATTTGATGTTGTATTTCTTCGTTGATTATTTTCCAAGTTTTGTTGCTTTTGTTCTTGTTGCAAAAGAAATGCTTGTTTTTGTTCATCGCTAATGTTTCTCTCTCTTGATTCATTAAATGAATTTGAAGTTGTAGCAAAATGGCTAGCCCTTCTTCTGTTTTTAGGCTGTGGTGGTTGACGAGAAGAAACACTAAAAAAATTAATTTTTTAAATAAATTGGCTAATTTAAATGGCTCTACTCCAGTTTGAGAGTCCAATAAAAAATAATTGGATTTTTCTTGGTGTTGATAAGTTGGGGTATGGTTCCAAAGCATTTCTTCATGTTCGTGACCCACGCCTACTGGGTCTGGGACCGTTCCTTGGCCTATCCTTCGAAATTTAAATGAATTTACTGAAAATTTAAAAATTGGCTATCTTTCCGAAATTTCGAAGAATAGGCCAAGGAACGGTCCCAGACCCAGTGGGCGCGTGTCCTGAACATGAAAAACCTGTTTTGGAGCCATACCCCAACTTTGCAACACCAAGAAAAATCCATTTATTTATGATTGGACTCATAAACTGGAGTAGAGCCATTTAAATTAAAATTACATACAATTTATTATTATTTTGTTGTTCACGTGAAGAAAAATTTGTTGAAGAAAGCGTTGCAGGTTTTGTGTCGTCAGAAGAAATATTGCTGCTGCTATTATTATTTGGCTGGGACATTTGATTTATTATTGTTTTTTGCTGGAAAAAAAAATAAATTTTATTATTAAAACAACAAATATTCCTCTAAAATATTCGATTTATTGAATACAAAAAATAAGCGTTTTGCTAACGTGGAATATTTGTGTAGATGCGCTGCTGTCGCTGTTAATAATATTGTCACTACAACAACCTTGTTGAGGTTGATAGGAAAGACACTGAATTGTTGTTGAGCTAAAAAATTGAAAAATTTAAATGAATTAAATCTAGTGAGGAAAATTTTAAGAAATTCGAAAAATTGAAATTAAAATTAGGATTTAATGTCATTTTTTAAAAATAATGAACAAAACGCCAACTAAACAAAAATAAAAATACAACTTAAAAGAACGTTTGGGGTACGATTATTAAAACATCTGAGTTTGTAAAACATTTTACAGAAACAGGTTTTAAAACATTTTCTATAAAACATTTTGTTCGTAAAACATCCTAAAACCACTATGTTTGTAAAACATTTTCTTAAAAACACTAGTGTTTTTATAAAACACGTTAATAAAAACATTAGTCTTTGTTTTGTGTTTTAAAAACTTTGTTTACAAAACATTAGAGAAACATTTGTGTTTTTAAAACATTTAAAATTATAAAAACATTCAGAAAAACACGAAAAAATACAAAATAAAATACAAAACACATAAAAAATACAAAAACAACAACTTGTTTCTATTAAATGTTGTATTAATTTACAATTAATACAACAAATAGAATAATTATTACAATATAATTTACAATTAATATATAATTACAGCTTTTTCAACAAAACAATCTGCTGGTTGTCTTATGTTTTTTATGATTAACATAAAAATAAATAATTTTTGAATGTAAATGGGTGGTTTTTGTTGGTGTTGTTTTTATTTATTAAAGAATGTGTGTACTTTCTTCAATGGAAGAGGAAAATAATAAGGGCGATGAGGAAGATGAGAGAATAAAAAAAAATATAAAATAAGGCAATATGTATATGAGTTGAAGGACAAAATGATGACGAGGAAGTTTAAAGAATACATACAATGTTTCTAAAGCACTTTTGGGGGGTTAACTTAACGAGTTTAACTAAAAAATGACTGAATTTTGCCGGAGAAATTTCAGAAAAATTTCAAAAAAATTTTTTCAACGTTTCCAAAAATGCAAGTCTAAAACTCCTTAAAGAATTCTTCCCCCATCTTTCCTTTTCATTAAAAGTTTGAGTGTTATACATAGTTGTTTTGGTTTTGATCAAGTTTTTTTTCTTCTTGGAAACGTTTTCAGTCGCGCTTCGTTTTCCCGATTGCGCAACTCTTTCGAAAGAAAAAAGAGGAAAAAAATACATTTAATTAGATATATCCACTTTTAATACACGTTGGGAAAAATTCTTTTGCTGATTTTGACAGTCGATAACAACAAAACAAAACATTAAAAAGAAAAAAGCTGTTTAAAACGCACTAAAAACAACCAAAAACGCGTGGCGTTCTCCCCGTATAATGCAAAAAAATATTTTATATAAATTGGCTATTTTTGTGTGTGTTTTTAATGAAATATAATATACATTTTTGCTATTTTTCTCTAATTTTTCCTTCCCTCTATTACATTCTTCCCAGACAAAAAAAAGGTTTTTTAATGCTAAAAGAATTTGGGGTTTGGAAGGACAATTTTTGCGCAGGAAGGAGGTGTGCGCAAAAAAATTTTCAAAACGCCAAAGGGTAATATTGGAGGGAAATATGAAAAATCTCAAAGAAAAAAAAATTTTTTTTAATTCAAGGTAAAGAAGGAAAAAATTTTTTTTAATTTTTTTGTCCCAAAAATGCAAAAAAAAATAAAGGGTAATAGTCGGTTTCGTACCCCGCACTTTTTTTTCTTTATAAAATTATTAAAAAATGGTCAGTCAGTCCTAGATTATAGAACTCGTCGAGCTGTGTCGAATGACACCAAAATCAGCCCCCGGTCTTAACTTTGGGCCGAGATACAGACAGAAACCCTTCGAAAAAGTAAGGTGTTGCAAAAGCGTCTCACGACTACAATACGATTGCTTTGTCATAACTTTGTCAAATCTTGTTCAATTATGTTGATTTTGATGTCATTCGAATCAGCTCGACAAGCTCTTTCGATTGAGCTATTATTTGTTAAAAATGAGCTTGGTCCAAAAAATGAGCTTGGTCCACCATTTTATTTTTCAAATTTCAGGGGTCTGTATCTCGGCCCAAAGTTAAGACCTGGGGTTGATTTTGGTGTCATTCGACACAGCTCGACGAGTTCTATAACCTAGGACTGACTGACTATTTTTTAATACTTTTATTAAGGAAAAAAAGTGCGGGGTACGAAACCGACTATTACCAAATAAAGTTTTTTAATGTCACAGCGCACATCGCCAACAATTTTCCCTTACTCCCCCCTGAGTTGCAAAACTTTTTTTATTGTTGTTGTTGACTTTATTAATGTTTGAAAAAACTTTCTGTGTGTGTGCCTGGCTGTGCGAGGATATATTCTCCTTCTAACTCATCAACTTTTTTTTCTTCCTCAAAAATTTGACCTTCGTAATACAGCTACACTTTTAACTTTTTTTAGGCGTTAGATAAATATTACCCTCATTTACAAAAAAAAATTTTATTGTAAAATAAAGTCAGACAATCCTTAAGAATGAAAGAAAAAATCAAAGAAAATCAGAAAAAAATTTTTCTTGGGAAAATTTAAATTTTATGGCGCACATCACAAACTTTTTTTTTGGTGTCTGGTTTCTAGACTGGATTTTAAATTTATTTTCCCATTATACTTTTTCAAAAAAAATTTTTTTAGGTTAATCCAAAACGCGTATATAAAAATTCAAATTTTCTTTTATCTAATAAAGACTACCTGTCACTCCAAAGCTCCCCTCCTCCTCCTCTTCCCCCGATGGGAAATTGCTGCTGCTCATCGTCAAAATCTCCCTCATTGCTTTTAAAATTGCTAGTTGACTCTTTCCCAATTTCTTCTTTTTCCTCGTCCCTTCCTCTTTGACCGCTACGAAATTGCTCTAGTTGACGTCCCTTTCCTCCACTATTAATTGCTTCAGTGGTGGTATTATTGACAGCCGCATCGACATTAAAAGGTCGCCGCCCGATGATTTGGCTTTCTCTCAAAACGTCTGATCTCTCTGAATATTTAAGATATTTATATATTTCCAGAGAAATATTTAAATTATAATCATTCCAGTTAATCCGGCTAGAAGCCCATAAATTAACCTTAATAAGGAAATTATAGGTAAATCACTTTTCCGGATAATATTAGAAATTCAGAGAAATAGAGAAGAGAGGAGAGAGAGAGTGTAATAAGGTTTCCGGAAATATAGTATTCCGGAAAATAAGTATTATTTCTATTTTCCGGAAAATAATATAGTTTCCGGAAAATAATTATTTCTATTTTCCGGAAAATAATATAGTTTCCGGAAAATAATTATTATTTCTATTTTCCGGAAAATAATATAGTTTCCGAAAAATAATTATTATTTCTATTTTCCGGAAAATAATATAGTTTCCGAAAAATAATTATTATTTCTATTTTCCGGAAAATAATATAGTTTCCGGAAAATAATTATTATTTCTATTTTCCGGAAAATAATATAGTTTCCGGAAAATAATTATTTCTATTTTCCGGAAAATAATATAGTTTCCGGAAAATAATTATTATTTCTATTTTCCGGAAAATAATATAGTTTCCGGAAAATAATTATTATTTCTATTTTCCGGAAAATAATATAGTTTCCGGAAAATAATTATTATTTCTATTTTCCGGAAAATAATATAGTTTCCGAAAAATAATTATTATTTCTATTTTCCGGAAAATAATATAGTTTCCGAAAAATAATTATTATTTCTATTTTCCGGAAAATAATATAGTTTCCGGAAAATAATTATTATTTCTATTTTCCGGAAAATAATATAGTTTCCGGAAAACTAATTTAACAAAAACTACTAATTACCACAATTCTGATTCCGTTTCTCATCAATTCCATCATCATCATAAGAAAAGGAAGAATAAAAAGAAATTGAACAAGCAGAAGAACCAGCTTGAAATCTTCTACTTTTCCTTTCCCGTGCAACCGGTGGTTGTTGTTGTTCTGTGGAATTTTTATTATTATTATTTTCGTCTTCATTAAAAATGAGTGATGGGGTAATTGAAGAGGTCAACAAATTTGTTGATGAGAAAGAGGATGAAGAAGATGATTGTTGTTGTTGTTGAAATGATTCTTGGCGGTGTAAACGATCCATTTGAGAATTTCCTGTTTTAATATTATTAGTGATAGTTATTAGTATACTTCCCGGAAAAATTATTTCCGGAAAATATTCTAATTCAAAGAAAACGTATTTTCCGGAAACGTATTTTTCAGTATTTTCCGGAAAATAATATGCCTCCGGAGATATTCTTTTTTATAAATTTAAGGCAAAAATATGACCACATTTACAAGGGTGGCATATTTTTTCTCTTATTGATTTTTGATCCAAGCTAAAAATAATGACAAAAGCTAAGAAAATATGGCCGGATGTAAGGCAAAAAAGGAGGGAAAGAATGGGGTAAAAAAAAGAAATAATAAAGTGTGGCGCGAAGGGCCAAGTGACCATTGATGACTATTATTTTGTTAGGTTTGTAAAGGAGAACAATGAGAAGGGACAAAGTAAGCAAATAAATCGATTTATTTAGTAGTGGAAATGCTCTGCGCGACTTTTAAAAAATACTTACTATTGGAGAGATAAAATGAGAATTAACAAAAAAATAAACAAAATTAAAGATGATTTTTAAATTGGAGATTAATATGGATTTTATGTTTGTAATTTTACCTATTATAGTTTCCGGAAATAAAAGCAATAATTCTTTTGGAAAAATATTACCGGAAATATATAGTTACTAGTATATGCTTCCGGAAAGCTTTATATCAGTTAGAATATTTATAAAAAATTTCCGGAAAAGTTTAAATATTTCTATAATATTTTTCTATAAATTCAATATTTCTATAATTTAGGAATTATACAGGAAAACTGCTTCCGGAATGAATATTTATTAACCGGAAAATAATATTTATTAAACTACATTCTTCCGGAAAACTGTAATATCAGATAATAATATAGGTAATATTTTTCAGGAAAGGTTATTTTCCGGAAAAGTATATACATATAAATTAAAGTTGCATGATATAATTAAAGTTTTAAATATTCCTCCAGAACAACCCAGAAAAAAATTATTTAATTAATTTTGCAAAATTATTGTGTGAAGGCTATGAGAGAAATGTGAGAATAAATGGCGAAAATAAAATTCCGATTAATAAAAGAATTAATCGGGGAAAAGAAAACTTGAATTTAAAGAAATAAAATATTAGAAAAATTGAAGGGAGGAAGAAGAATTTTCGATTAAAAAAAATTGGAGGGAGAGGTTAAAAATTGATGGTTAAAAATGTATGAGTCAAGAGTTTAAAACTCAATAACTCTTTGAAAATTAAATAGATTTTAGGGGGTTTTTTTAATATTTTAAAAAGTAAATTAATTAGCTATAAGGTATACGAAGCATTTTAGAAATTAATTGGCCGAAAAAATTTATCGGAATTAATGAAATAAAAATAAAATAAAAATTCAACCCTAAATTCTTTTTAAAAAATAATAAAATAAAAATAAAATGAATTGAGCATTGGCAATGATTCAGAAAATGAACGTTTATAAATCTTTTATTTGGTCATAAAAATTGTGTAAACTAAAAAAAACAAAATAAAAATATTTAGAACGTCTGAAAATAGTGTTGAGGAAATGAATTTTTTTTCAAAATTTTTTCCTATTTTTAAAATTTTTGAAATTATTTAATAGTACAGTATTTAATTACCTCGTGCCGGCTTTTTCATATTTACATCGTTTTCCATATTTTTATAAATTCCATCTTCGTTCGCACCTCCAATTTTCTCGATCGCTTCCATTCTATATATTAAAATTAATAATTTATTAATTATAAATGTTTCCGGAAAGATATCTCCAGAATTAAAGTTAATATAATTCAGAAGTAATTAAATAGTATATAAATTCCGGAAATAACATTTCCGGAAAAAATTATTTTTAATTTCCCGGAATTTATTATAACAACTTTTCCGGGAATTATTTTATTTACCTTTCCGGAAATTATTGTATTTACTTTTCCGGAAAGTATTAAATCTACTTTTCCGGAAAGTATTAAATCTACTTTTCCGGAAAGTGTTATAACTACTTTTCCTGAAAATATTCTATTCACTTTTTTCCGGAAGGAATGAACATTTCCGAAAAATATTTTTTTATTTTCCAAGGTTATTATTTAACTTCCGGTTATCGTCCAGTTTCCGTCTTTCAATATTGAGAAAAATTTTTTTTTAATTCTGTACCCTATAAACCCAATCTCCCAAACTTTTATAAGATCCAATTCTTACATTTCAACAGGCAAAATAACCAATTCTGTTAAAAGCTTAGCATCGGCAAAAAGCCTCAGACATTCAATTCTTGTACAGCTATTAACACTTCTCCCATCAATTCGTATAATTGCGTCTCCAGGTAATAAACCGCTGCGTTGGGCTGCGGAACCTTCTTCTACTTGTTCTATTCGAACGCATAAAACTCTTGAAGAAAAATTTTTTTCAAAAACATTTTTTTATTTCATTTACCTTCCATTATTTTCATCATTTTCTACAGCTATAGCAATACCTAAACGTTCGTCCAATGTTTGACGTTTTAAAATTATTTTTGATTTTATCATTTTTGTCCCCAAAAACAAACGCTTGCCCAGACGTCTCTTAGTCCGCAAAATAACATTCTAAGAAAAATGAATTAAAAAAATTTTTTTGAGTGAAGCACTATTTTCAAAGGAAACTTCAATTTAAATTCTTACCTTCATTATCATTGAATAATCTCAGTCGAATAAGGAGAATAAAAATATTATTTTACACTTATAGACAATTGTATCTAATAATTGTTAAAATTCCGGAAAGTGAATATGTATGTAGGTATAATAATGTTTTCCGGAAAAGTAAATAAAATAAAGTTCCGGAAAGGTAAATAAAATAGATTTCCGGAAAAGTAAGTATAATATTTTCCGGAAAATAAATACAGAAATTCCGGAAAGGTAATATAATGTTTTCCGGAAAAGTAAATAAAATAAAGTTCCGGAAAGGTAAATATAATATTTTCCGGAAAAATAAATGTAGATTCCGGAAAAGTAAATGGGTATAATAATTTCCGGAAAAATTAAATATAAAAATTCCAGAAATTAAGTATAATATTTACCGGAAAAGTTAAACTTAAACAAATACATAGAAATAAATTCTGATTTGTATTAATTCTATTTTAAAGATAAAAAAATATTCTGAAACAACTAGGTGTAGATTATTCTGGTTGTAATTAAAACAAAAAATTCTGATTAAATAAAATATAAAAACCAGAATTGACTTGTAAAATTATATACTATATTTATAAAAAGAATAGCTTAATTTAAGTAATGATTGTGAGTATGTGTGTAACTGTGTAAACTTGATTGAGTAAATATGTCCACTTTTTATCCCTCATTTTCGATTACTGCCCAGCAGCTGTTCAAGCAAAAAAAATAAAAAGCTTAATTTTCTGTTTTTAGTAGGGAAATGGTCATTAATGGACAAATTAAAAAATTTTTTTAAAAATATTTCCCTTATAATTTTAATTTATTAAGAATTATAAGTAGTTTTTAATATTTTTATTCTCCTTTTCCCATTGAGAGTTTAATAAGAAAAATTGTCGTCTTAAAAAATATGTATGTTTTTCTATTCTCTGATTAAAAATAAAAATAATCTGTCAAAGTTTCAGAGACCACTTTTTGATTTTAGAAAGGAATTTAATAATAAGAGAAGATGTATTCTCTAGGTTTTAGTACTTTCTAGGCTATTATAAGGGGAGAATCTTCTTACTTTATCGCTTTTGGCACTAGTTGATATTTGTCGTTTTAAGAAAGACCTTCCCTCTCTCAAGTCTACTCCCTCTATATTATTATCCGCCAAAAATGCCTGATTAAATTTTGTTAAATCATTAACAAATTTTGTGTTGTTAAATTTGTTAGATTTATTGAAAGGCAGGTATGATCTTCTAATGCATAATAAAATTTCTGAACAATTTTTAGTGTTGTGAAAAACTTGTAGAGATTCTGCTTGAGTCATTCCTTGTAGAGGGATACCGCAAACACTGAGAAGTTCATCACCTTTATAATTGCGGATTAAAATTGCGGATAAAAAATTTTGTCCGCAAAAAATTTGCGGACAAATAAAAAATTTTGAGAATTAATTCGCAAATATTATACAAAATTTTTAAATAATTTAGCACCTACCCGTCCTCAAAAGTCCACTTCTCGCAGCTAATCCATTAGGAAAAATTGTTTTAACAAAAATTCCCATAGGCCCTCTAGGCGAATCCACCCCTCCAACAACAGAAAAGCCTAGGCAAGGAGAAAAGCTGCGTTTTTGTTTTTTCCATTTGCTAAAATTTTGTTCTCTACAAGGCCTTTTTCGATAGAGAATGATTGTTTGAATGCTTCCAATAGTCTTTTGTGTTGATTGGGTCATTAAATTAATTATCCAGTTTTAAGTAAAATTAAACTGAAAAAGTGGGAAAGTAATAAGTGGATTTATGATATTAAATAGGGTGTACTGCTGAGACACCTCCAACAAGTGACCGACAAAATTTTGAAGGTATTTTAAATGGAGGTGTATCTAGTCTTGAGTGTATTTTATAGTGAACTCAGACTGTACGTTCAGTGATAGATCAGCCGCGATTTCTGCATCGGGGGTTCATGTACTACTATTGTTCAACTACTCTTCCAAGCAAAAGAGTTCCCCTTATAAAATAGGGGAATTTCTGGTTTAATAAAGTTATTTGTGAATTTTTCTGGAAATTAAAACAAATGCAGAAAATAAAAAAAACTTTTGTTTAGCTCCCCTTTGAGATCAAAACAAAAAAAAAGAGTAAAAACGCTAATTCAAAATCTAAATTACCCTTTCACATGACAATAATCCTCTAAAATCCGGTAATTTTTTTGAAAGCAAAAAAAGAACAAGCAGGGCAATTAAAAATGTAAATGAGGATATACAGGCATGAAAAGTACATTTTAGTAAAACTCAAAAGATCAACAATAAAATTTGCTTTTATTTACGGATTATACAAAAATAGCAGAAATCCGCAAAAAAAATTTGCGGATTTAGAAAAATGCAGAAATCCGCAAAAAAATTTGCGGATTTTATTAAACGTTTAAAAGAACACTTTTGTTATTGTTGTTTATCGTCAATAAAATAAAGAATAAAGGGATTTTTATTTTTGGTTAAATCCCTGGTTTTATGAGGGAAATAAAGAAATAAGGAAGGAATCGTTCAAGCGGTGTAATAAAGGCATGAGGCAGTTTAGATCAATTGAAAAATAAAAAATATTTTTAGATTAAGGAACGTTTACAAAAAAACTATTTATTTAACGTGTATTTTAGAAAAATAAATTTCTAGAAAAAAACAAGAAAAATTTTTGCCTTTATGAAAACTCTTAATTTTATTGAGAGATTAAGTGACTAAGTGAAGACGCGCAGGCAATCCTTCAAAGAAATTCCCAAAAAATTATCTCAAAAATATTCTGAAATAATTTTTTACTATATTTTTTAAATTGAAAAGTCAAAAATTTTCCTTAAGATGATTATTTATTATAAATTATTTTTATTTATTTCCGTCGCCATCAAAAAATAATAATAATCGTCACATCTTCGCCTCTTTTTTCGCATGAATCGAGGAGTTTAAAAAGCCCTAAAATTAAAATTGCGCCCGAGAAAATATATTTATTTTTAAAAGTACACACCTCAAAAATGAATGAGGATGACCTCATAAACACCTTCCGATTTTTATTCTGAATAAAATGAGGGGAAAGAAAATTGAAGCTATAAAGCTTTTCAACATACAATTATAATTCTTATGTGTTGTTAAAAATCAGAAAAAAAATTGAAAAAATCAGAATTTTAAAGAAAAGTAAATATAAAAATACAATCAGAAATATGTAAGAAGAGAGAATAAGATAGGTTACAAATCAGAAGAATTGGGAATACAAATATTCTGATTTGTATCTTTTACAAATTGTAAAAATGATTCTGGTGATTTGTAAAAGATAATTCTGATTTGCAAACCAGAATATCTATTTTCAATTTATAAAACTTAAGTTTACAAATCAGAATATATTTTTTTAATTCTGATTTGTAAATTCTGATTTTATAAATTGAAAATACAAAATATTCTGATTTTAAAAATCAGAATTTTTTACAAATTAGAATGTATTTTTTACAAATCAAAATTAAATAAATATTCTGATTTGTAAATTCTGATTTATAACAACGATAACTAGTAGTCGATTTTATAACTTAAAGGCGAGAATTTTAGTTTATAAATGATAAAATATTTAGTAGATTGTGGTGAATAATCGAAGAAGTGTTAAAATAGTAATACAAATAATTATCACACTTTAAATTGGTGAATAATGAAATTAAATAAGAATTGATTAAACAAAAAATTAGTAAGTTTAAAAGGTTCTCGAGAAAAATAATTTTTTTCTGCTCGGGACCAACTCGAGATCTCTTTCAAAAATCTTCTCGAGGTCGAGATTTTCTGTTTGCTCGATTTCGAATCTTCCTTAAGTTCGGTCCCCTTTAGTATACTTTTTTTCAGCTCAAAATTTTTTTCCCTAATTTTTTTAAATCCAAAGTATTTTAATTGGAAGAAAAGACCACATGGTCTTCTCACACATTTATTTTTATCCTCTAAATTCTTTTTTCTTTTCTAAATTTATTTTTATTTTAGTTAAAAGATACATTCAACTTTAATGGGTTTCCTCTTTTGAAATATTTTTTTCTTTAAAATTGGGTAAATTTAAAATTAATTGCTCGATTCTTTGATCTCCCCTAAATATATTTTTTTGAGAGGAAAGAATGCTCTAGTTTTTATTTTTGCTTTATCAACTAGGCTGTGAGGAAACATAGACGGCCATATAAATATTAATTACACTGATAAAACTTAAGTAAACACTTAAATTTAATTTCTACATATACTTGAGAAAATCAGAATTCTGGTTTGTAATTTTAAATCAGAATTTGTATTTTAAATATGTAATAATTCTGATTTGTATTTTTTTAAATAAATTCTGATAAATAAATTCTGGTTTGTATTTCTTTAATAAATTCTGATTTGTATTTTTTAAATAAATTCTGATTTGTATTTTTTAAATAAATTCTGATTTGTATTTTTTAAAATCAGAATTTTAACATATTTAACGTACAAATTCTGATTTGTAAAATTACAAATCAGAAAAATCAGAATTTGTGCTTTTAATAATGTTAAAATTCTGATTTTTAGTATAACAGTAATTTTGATTTGTATTTTTACAATTCAAATTCTGATTCCGTATTTTTAGAAGAATTGTAATTCTGATTTGTGTTTTTCTAAATAATAAGCCTGCACTGTATTTTTTAAAATCAGAATTTGTATTTTAAATATTTAATAATAATTCTGTTTTCAGAATTATTTTTATTGATAATTATTTTTAATTCTGATTTTTATTTTTAAATAATAATTCTGATTTTTATTAACCTTACTCCTTCACTTATTGCTATGTAAATACAAATAATTAGTTAATTTTGTGTTTTTAAATAATCATGATTAAAATTTTTTTTGTTGATTCTTTGATTTTTGGTATGTAGTATCATTCTCTTTTTGTCACCATTTCATAATAAATCACTCACAAATAAATAACCCTGCTAGCACAGTTTTTCCCTGCTAGACTCCTGACTAAACACAGTTTTTTTATCAAAAGTTTTTTTGACTATATCAAAGGCACTCAAAAATTATTTTTGTCAGCCCATACTTTCCAAACAAACATAGTACAAGACCTTGAGAGAAAAAAAGGAACCTTTGTCGGCTAAAAGTCAGCGCATTTTTATTTTATTTATCTTTTTTTTGTTGTGTTCACACTTTTCTCCTAAACATTTATTTTTTATTATAGTCATGAGGGGGTTTAAAAAAGTTGCAGAGTCCGAAGAATGGACTTGTGAGAGGTGTTTATAAAGTTAGGATACTTTTTAATTTGATACTTTTTATGCTTTTTAACCTCTCCCAGTTACTTCCTTAAAAATTACTTTGATTTTTAATTTGTTAGGTAATTTATTGTTTTTAAATGTTAATTGAGAGACTCCGAAACCCCAAAGGGAAATTTCCCATTTTTCATTATTATTTCTAAATATTCTTTGCTTTCTAAAATTTTTTCCTATCTTTTTGTGCATTTTCTTCTCTGTTTTCTCTCTTGTAGAACATATCTTTTACGTCAAATCGTGAACACAAAGCGGATTTAAAACTCAATAGCTTTGGAGGATTTACTTTTCGCTGGGACACGCCCGATTAGGCGCGGGCCGACTAGGCGCGACCGATTAGGCGCGACCGATTAGGCGCCGGCCGATTAGGCGCGCGGCCAATTAGGCGCCGGCCGATTAGGCGCCAAGCCTTTTAATTAAATATTGAGCGAAATGCTCCTCCAAATCTTGAAAATAGATAGATTTTGATAATCCCAGACAAATACACCACCCTCACATAAGGCTTTCGCGGAAAAAAGTTTTTGCCGCTGCGGAGGAAGCCGGGCATGTCGAGCGGAACGACGGCCGCCGCTTCGCTACGGTCGCCGCTTCGCTTCGCTCGCGGCGACCGTAGCGAAGCACGGCCATCGTGTAGCGAAGACCATGCCCGGCCTACCCTCCGTAGCAGCACAAAAACAGTTTTTCCAGCGAAGATTCCGTTGGTCATAACTTTGTTCATAATCATCCAATCGAATTTTCGGCTGATTTTGAGTCTGGTACGTAAACTAGTTAGGGCTGTTTTTTAATTTTGGAATTTTTTTTTGTAAAATTTTTGTTTTATAATTCAGAATTGTCCCATTTGATGGTCGATGGGACCATTTTCTAATTGATCATTATCGAATATTTAAATAAAAGGTTGGCGCCTAATCGGCCGGCGCCTAATTGGCCGCGCGCCTAATCGGCCGGCGCCTAATCGGTCGCGCCTAATCGGTCGCGCCTAGTCGGCCCGCGCCTAATCGGGCTGTACCCCTTTTCGCTTTATCGAAATAGTGTGCAAAAAGAAGAGAGACGGTTAGAGAAAAAGGGAATTTATTTATTTCAAAATACCTACACAATCAAATTTTTTTTTTCAATTTTAGTTTTTTGATAATTTAAGTACATTCTCTAAAAATTTTCTTTTATTTATTTCGCAAAATTGACACACAAAATTAAAAACTACACAAAATGAATTATGTTTATTATATTTTTAACAACGTAAAATATCTCTACAATTCAATGAATTCAGCAACACTTTCTGGTTTGTTTTAGAAATTTTTTGAATTTATTTTTAATAAAAAGATTGGAGAAATCCCGTCAGATTTCCCCATACTCCGATTTGGACAGACATGATGTCAAGATCTTGGTCCTATCTTTCAGTCTCAGTCCACAGTGGAGTCCCTTGCCTAATTTCGGTATCCTCCGACTCAGCTCGTTAGGCTCTTTGGAATGCCCTTATAGTTTGTCCGAATCTGAGTATGGGAGATAAGACGGGATTTTACCTAAAAAATTCTTTTTTAAAGGGGCAATAGATGTTATAGTTGTTGAACAACCAGACGGGACAATGTTGTCAACACCTTTTCATGTTCGCTTTGGAAAATATGGAGTTTTTAATTATGACGATAAGGTTTTTTGAGGGTATTTTTTGTTAAGAATTTTTACATTTTTTAGTATGTTGATATACAAATAAATAATGAAGAAATTGATTTAAAAATGAAATTGGGTGGGAATGGTGTTGCTTTCTTTGTGGAAAAGTCTGAGGAGGAGACAGAATTGCCTTCACATTTGGAGACGAGTCCTTTGCCTGATGACATTGTGGAAACTGATGGGGCTGCTAGACTTACGCCTTCAGCAAAGGTAAATTTATTTACTTAGGTGAAATTCCCAGTAGGCTACATCTCTCTAACATTTGCTATCTGTTTTCCGTTATTTGTGTGATATAAATTCCAGAAATTATTATTTTTCCGGAAAAGTAATTTATACGTATGTTCCCGGAATCTCCCTCAAATTTTTTCTACTCATTTTTCTACTCATGTTTTCCGGAAACTTTTTATCGGGAATTAATTTTTCCGGAAAAATAAATTTTTCCGGAATCTTTCTTAATTTATGTCTCACTATTTTTTTGGAAATTATTTAGGGTCAGGAAATTAACGTAAATCACTAAATAAATTTACTTTAAATTTAATTTATTTTTAGGAAAGCAAAAGCCTTGTTGACCAAACTAGACCTTCTAAACGCTCGCCTCGAAAAGATTCTGCCGTTGTTAGACCGCGTAAAGGTTCAAGCAGTAGTGACGATGAAATGCCTTTACAGAAGAGGTTTTTATTGATTTTTTAGTAAAAGTGGCTTTTACTGGTCCCTAGAAAAATTTACTTAACTCTTAGGAAATCTTTCGGTATTTTTGAGGGTAATCCGAAATCTATAATTTGTTTATTTCGATTCCCGGATCGGCAAACCTCGAAAATATTGAAAGAGCATTTTCTTAATTTTTCCGAGGGATCTGTTAAAGCCATATTTCCCCTTATTTTTATTTAAAAAATTCTTTTAGTAGACCTCCACAACAACAAAGACAGAAAAAAATGCTCCCATTTTCCTTGTCAATTTATTCGTGTAGAAAAAATCGTTCACTTCCAGATTTGTCCATTTTACCTAGCGATTACAACCAAAATGATATAAATTCGCAAATTGTTTCTGCTCGTGTACAGGTTGTTGGAGAAGGGGAAAATGGAAAAAAGAAGAGTAAACATAAAAGGTTTTTTGAATTGCTAAAAAAATTTTCCTTAATAATTTTCTTAAAGGAAAGCAACTTTTGGTGCTATTGATATGCAAAAATTAATTAATGAAAATAATGTTGTTTCCAAAAATGTAAATGGAGGAGGGTTTCATCATTCTAAATCTGCTTCAACTGCTCTCAAAAATGTATATTTTTTAAATTTATTTGAATAGTATTTTTGGTTTTGACACGGTGAGGAGACCTTCAAAAAATTTTAAGCTGATGGTGTTATTTTAAAAATGAATTTATGGGCCCCATTTTTATTTCCCTTTTTTTATATTTTAGAGGAGGTCTAGAACAACTAGAGATAGGAAATTTAAAAAATTTTTTGATTTTGGCTGAGGACCTTGCCAGGTTCTTTACCTTAAGTCGAGGAAAAATCATGGGACGCTTGAAAATGCCGTTTTGACTTTGGATCCACGACAAATCAATGTCTGGATCCAGGCCCGTAGCCAGGATTTTTTTTCGGGGGGGGGGGGGGGAAAGGGGGGAAAATTTTTTTGCGCCAAATTTTTGGCGCCGAAGGCGCCAAAAATTTTGATTTTCAGCGCCGCAGGCGAAAATTTTGAGAATTTTAGAAGGCCGTAGGCCAAAAAAATTCACTTTTCCGGCGCCAAAAATCTTGATTTTCAGCGCCGCAGGCGAAAATTTTTTGAATTTTGGAGCTCAAGAAGCCAGATTTCTTTCTTTTTTGCGCCGCAGGCGAAAATTTTTGAAATTTCGAAGGCCGTAGGCCAAAAAAATTCACTTTTTTTACCCAAACTCTTCCCCAAATTTTTTCCTTTTTCCCATTTCGGGGGGGGGGGGGGGAATTCCCCCCCCCACCCCCCCTGGCTACGGGCCTGTCTGGATCCAATTTCAGGCCTATCTCTAGGGACAACTCTCCTCTTGAATTTATATCAACTTACGCCTTTTTTGATTGAGAATAATTGTAATATTTTAAAGGTCACTGACGCAGATTTAAACTTGACTCCAGTTGAGAAATCGTCTCCTTCGACAAATATTGAACAACAATCATCTTCACCAATTTCTCCTATTTCTCTACAGGATGAACAAAAGGAAGAATCAAAACAATCAATTTCTCCAGAATCTTCCACAAAAACAACATTTTTTTGTTCTTCAGATGATGATGAGGAAGACCCTAATAATTTGGAAAATTCAAAAAATAATTTGCTTAAACCTTCAAATGTTGGGAGTGATATAGCAGATGGAGCTCTTTCAGACCCTGAAGTTGATCGTCAAGGAAATTCTCCGGATATGGTTATTTTTTATTTAAATAATTTTTTGGATTGTTTTGTGTCCCAAAGTTGTTAATTTTTCTAAAAAAATTTTCAAAAAAATTCAGAAATTTTTTTTGAAAATTTTAAAAAATTTTGAAAAATTTTTTTGAAAATTTAGAAAAAATTTTTTCAAAAAAAATTTTTTTTCTTCTTCACAGAATGACCCAGAATGGAAATGGGGTGAAATTCCAAAATCCTCAAAAACTAAAGACTCTTCAAGAAGTGCAACCAAGAAAAATGAAAAACAAGGACGTTGGAATTGGTTTAGATGGTCTCGACAACCACAACAAGAGGAAGGGGAAGAAGCTACTGATGGAGGGGATAAATTAAATAATAAAAATGAAGTTGTGAATGGTAAAAAGGAAGAAGAAAAACAACAAGAAGGAAAGGGACTTTATCTTCAAGATTTGGGAAATGATCCGGCAAAGTTGGAAAAATATTTTGGAACTAGAAGCGGGGCTATGAGGTTTCTTTTAAATTTTTTTCTTATTAAAATTAGAGTAGTTGGGGGTTCTTTTTCCGTTTTCCCACTTCGTCCCCACAAATATTTCTTTAAACGAGCACCATCGTTTTCTCGATTTTTATATAAATTTTAAGATTTCTTGGTATTTTTATAAGTGTCTTTATATTAAAATCCTATTTTTCTTTTAAAATCCGTATTTGACTTTTTTAAAAATTAATTTAAAAAATAGTGGTGGGAGACTCAGTTTGGACTATTTTTGTGTTGATGATTTTCCTTTTATTTTTGACATTGATTTTTCGCATTGTTGTTGTGAATATCTTGATGAGTAGGAAATTTGAAAAAATTATGTATTTACACCCCTGCTTTTTTAGAAAAATTTTTTAGATTTATCTCTCAATTAAAAAATTTTTTCCCTTTTCCCATTTTGCTTTTTGCTGATTTTCCCCTAATTTTTTAATTCAAAAAAAAATTTTTTTTCAAAGTATTTCTTCAAATGCTTCAAATTTTGATAGTGGAAAAGGTGTTTCTCTTGGTACAAGTCCTTCTTCTGCTATGAGTATAAATGATGATAATGATACAGCTACATTAACAGGAATTGTGGTTGATGGAATGAATAAACAAACAACGAATAATAGTTCTGCACATTCTCTGGAAAATTTGGTTATTTTTTTGAATTTTTTTAAAATTTTTTATTGGTTGGGTAGAAGTCGGAATAGGATTTAGTGGTGGGAGGGGATTTATCCTCAAAGTTAATCCCTGGCTGGAATGGGATTCCCCAGAAGCCCACCTGGCTAAGCCCTTCGTTTTGAATTCGTTTTTAAGCTTCCATTTTGTAGACTGTCACTGCTGAAAACAATATTGGAGCAACTCCAGCAACCTCAATTTCCTCACCTTCAACCTTGGAAAAATCTAAAACTATACCAACATCGAGAAGTCGTTTTGATAGTGGAAATTCTGATGCTTCTTGTGCTACTGATTTGTATTTATTTTTAAATATTTTTACTGGACATTTATTTCAATTTTTGTTTATGAGGGCCCTGGGAATCCCTCCCCCTCCAAAAATTACTTAAAAAAATTTTTTAAAGAAATCTCAGCGATGAAGAATTTGTTGCTACTACAGTAGAACATTTAATATCCGCAGCTTCTAAAAAATACAAACGCTCGTTGAGGTTGTCTAGTGATCAATTGAAATTGTTAAATTTGGATTATGGCTCGAATGATGCTCGATTTAGTATAACAACTAAATTCCAGGTTTCTTTTCTAATTTGAAATTTTTGTTTTTTTTATTGAAATTAGACATGATTTTTAGTTAGGATTTTGGGGATTTTTTCTGAAATTTTTTGAGATTTTGCTGAGATCTGCTGAATGAACCATTTTTTTTAATTTTTTAATCTTTTAATAAAGGGAACCGCTTGGTGTAGTTGTCACATTTATTTACTTCGTTGGTGTGATAAATTGGTAATTTCGGATATTGATGGAACAATAACAAAAAGTGACGTTCTTGGACATGTAATACCAGCAATTGGGGGAACATGGGCACATTCTGGTGTTGCGGAACTTTATACAAGAATTAAAAACAATGGGTTGGTAGTTTTTTTTATGAATCTTACTCTTTTTCGAACATTTTTTTGGAAAATTTTTCTGGAAAAAAATTTTTGGAAAAAAGATTTGTAATTTTTAAGAAGTTTTTTGAAAAAATTATTTAATTTTTGACAAAAATTTTCCTGTGAAATCAAAAAAATATTTTTTCTTCTTTAGTTATCAAATGGTTTACCTCTCATCTCGTGCTATCGGCCAATCTCATTACACAAAAACATATCTTCAAAGTATTGCTCAAGGATCTCAAACACTTCCAGATGGTCCTGTTTTGCTTTCACCAACTTCTGTTTTAATGGCATTTAAAAAGTTTGGAATTTTTTAAATTTATTCTTTAATTAAAAAATTTTCCTAAAGAGAGGTAATTGAACGTCGACCAGAAGAATTTAAAATTGCCTGCTTAAATGACTTGAAATCACTTTTCCCCGTTGATAGACCTTTTTTTGCTGGATTTGGAAATCGTGAAACGGTTTTTTTTATTTAAAATTTTTTTGAAAAAAATTTTTTTTAAAGGATGTAAAATCGTATAAAGCAGTAGATATTCCATTGGAACGAATTTTAATTATTGACCCTTCTGGAATGCTTCGGCGTGCAGATAAAATTGGTTATGTCTCCGATTATGTTAGCATGGCTATTGACACTGTTGATTATATTTTCCCTCCAATTCCATTTTTGGAGGATACAAAATTTTCTGACCCGTCATTAATGACTGAATGCAGGTATAATTACTTTTATTTTAAATTTATTATTTTTTTCGGAAAATGTATAACTGTTAGTATAAGCATAATCTTTCCGGAAAGTTGTATGTATATTAATTTAATAAGTTTCCGGAAGCTTGTATTTCTATTCCGGAAAGATTATTTTGCATATATTCTTCCGGAAAATGTAGAGCAAGTATGGTTATAACGTTTTACGGAAACATATTTCGATTCCGGAAAAATTATTTTACATATATTCTTCCGGAAACATAATATTCTATTTTCTTACCGGAAAATTTAATTCTCCTTGCAATTTTATAAACTTTCCGGAAGGTTTATATATATTTTTTGTCGTTAAATATATTCTAAAATTTCCGGAAGGTCTACTATATATATTTCTTTTTATTCCGGAAAAGTTTTTTATATTTTCTTCTAATTTGTTTAAACTTTCCGGAAAAATTTTTTTTTGTAAAAATAATCTATTTAATTTGTTCAATATTTTAGCGAATTTAATACTTGGCGTTGTAATCCTCAAAAATTTGAATATTTGGTTGACCAAGAATTAGAAGCATATGAGGAAAGGAGGAAGAAAAATAAGGCTGATGAAGAAGAAGCTTTGAAAAAGAGGAAAAGTTTAAGTAAAAAGAAGGGAGGAAAATAGAAAAATAAAAATAAAAAAGCTTTTTAATTTATTTTAAGAAAAAAGGCTTGAAAAAATTTTACAATTCCCATATTATAAAAATTAAATTATTTTTATTATAATATTAAAAAATTGAAATTGTTTAATAATTAATGTTTAATTTTAATATTAATTATTCCAATTCTCTTTTAATTTAAAAAATGCGTTTACTGATTTTCGACTTTTTTTTTGTCAATTTATGGCAGTCCTTGATTTTTTTTTCTTGGGTATCTTAAAAAATTTTTAAAAATTTCTGCTTCCTTTATTTTTTTTATTGGACCTTTAAAATTCTACTACTAATTTACGTGTCCGGTAGTTTCGTCAGAGGTTAGTTTCGTCAGAGGACATTTTCGTCAGAATCAGTTTCGTCAGAGGCCTTTTTCGTCAGAGAACAGTTTCGCCAGAGGGTTATCTCGTCAGAGATAAGTTTCGTCAGAAGTCCTTTTCGTCAGTAAGGCTCCCTTTTTAAAAATGTAATTAAACGGCGGTATTGTCACTTATACTAGGTTATTTGTTTCTGGGTCGATTTTGACAAATGAGGTGTCATTCAAAAGAGCTCTAAAAACTGAGTCGAATTAGTTGTGGAAGAAGTTTATCCGACATCCCGGGGCCGAGTTACAGACGTCTGAATATTGAAAAATGTTGTAGTGAAGCTCAGTTCGTCGAACCGATTCAACTTGTCGAGCTGATTCGGCTGGCTATCATTTATATAATAGAATTTTTCTTCCCAAAAATCAGCTTTTCTAAGCTCCTTCGAATAACACCTCATTTGTCAAAATCGACCCAGAAACAAATAACCTAGTATAAGTGACAATACCGCCGTTTAATTACATTTTTAAAAAGGGAGCCTTACTGACGAAAAGGACTTCTGACGAAACTTATCTCTCACGAAACAACCCTCTGACGAAACTGTTATCTGACGAAAAAGGCCTCTGTCGAAACTGATTCTGACGAAAATGTCCTCTGACGAAACTAACCTCTGACGAGACTACAGAGCACCCTAATTTATTGTCTACTGAATATCAAATTTAAAAAAAATGTTTCTCAAATAATATAGCTATATGACTTCAAAATAATTATCAATATTAGATATGATATATAGGTATTTATTCCCATCAACGATTTGTCTGATTATTTTTTTGTTTGATTCATCAATTATTTATTTAATAAAAAATAATAAAATTTATGGTTATTTTGAAATTTTTCTTTTAAAAATTTTCCCAAAACGGATCAGAATTAAAAAAAATTTTTTCAAATTTTTTTGTGGATATTCTAAAGTTGCCTCCTTAAATAATTTTTTTAGTCATTATTCCCCTTAAAATTCTAATAATTTTTTCTTTTTTATTTTTCATCTTTTCCATGTTCCTAATTTTTCAAGTTTTTTTTTTATTTTTTTTTGGATGTCTCCTGTAAAATGAACATAAAAATTTAATCATGAAAGCCAAAATGTGAAGAAGTAGAAGAAGGGGGAGGAGGTGGAGGAGGATGCCTGCCCCACCATGTTTGTGTGTACTTTTTCCTCTTTTAACATTTTTTTTTCATTTTTTTTGCTTCCATTTTGTTCCAATTTTTGTTTTTTTTTTCAATTTTTACATTTTCTAACTAGTTTAGTATTTTTTAAAAACATCCTTAAAAATAATATATAGGAAAAAATAACTAAAAAACCCCCACTCTATTTTTCAATCAACCATTAAATGAATGAAAACAAAAATTTAAAAGGAAAAAAACAAAAACAAATTATAGAGCTATTATGTTTGTTTTTTAAAAATAATTTATAAAATTCCATGTTTCTACTGGTAAAAACTGAAAAAAAATTTTTTTCGGCTTGATATTTTTGCTTAGTTTTTTAATTAATTAAAACTTCTAATAATTCCTAATTAGCTTTTCTTATGTTATTATTTTTTGAAAAAAATTCCTTTGGGAAATTTAGGTATCAGTAGTTGCCATTTCCGTTTTTCGTGGATTTTCGTCTTAATTTTTTTTTAAAAATCATTTTCGGCACAACCCTGATAGGTATATTAACTCAATATTTGCTGGATTACCCGACCCTTTTTAAAGAAAAAAATTTTTTTATTACGTAAATGTTAATATTTTCTAACTGCATTAAGGACAAGAAAAATAGAGACAATATACTAGCTTAGTGTTTCTATTGTTTATTTTTTGCTTAGAATATTTAAGCAGGCTGTACATATATTTTTTTGGAAATAAAATATTTAATTAACATTTTTCTTTTTCTCTTGCTTTTTATATTTTATTAACGAATTAATTTTACAATTTATAAACTTTACAGAAAACTTTTTTACAATTTGTAGACTTTCCGGAAAATATTTTACAAGTTGTAATTTTTCCGGAAATTTATTTTACAATTAATAAAGATTCCGGAAATTATTTTTAAATTTGTAAACTTTCCGGAAATTATTTTACAATTAATAAATTTTCCGGAAAACTTTTTACAATTTATAAACGTTCCGGAAATTATTTTAAAATTTGTAATCTTTCCGGAAAATCATTTTACAATTATAAAATTGCTTTATTCTTCTTGCAACTTCCCGGGTTCAGGAGAATTATTAATTCCAGAATACTTACAAAATATTTTCTACACATACTTTACAATTGTAAACTATTTTCCTGACCTCCATTGTTTGTTTACTCTCAATATCGCAAATATTTACTCAGACAAAGTTTCTTTCACGTTCTAAATAATTTACATAAAACAAGGAAAGCTTGAGAATAATGGAATTATTAATTTGTTTACGTCAAATAAAAATTAAAAAAATTCTTTGAATTTTGTGCACTTTTCTTCCCAAAGGAGCCAAGATTCCTTGAAATGAAATAATATGACAAACTTCCAAAATTTTTTAGTTTTTACGGGAAAAAGCGTAGGATGAGCTAATCTTTTGTCTATTAAAAAAGTGACGAATTAATATAAAATAATATAAAAATTAATAAATTAATCCTCAATATATTTCCTTTATTTTTACAATTTATTAAAATAATTATAAAATGAAACCTTTAATATTTTAACAATTTATTCTCGTTATTACTTAATTAACATTTTTATCCCGCGCAGACTGGCAATTTTCTTTTCCCATTCATTAAATGTATCGAAAAAATCTTCTTTGTTCTCACGATCTGTTTTTTATAGAATTTTTAATATTTTTAGAGAATTCTTAATTTTTTGTTTAAATAATTGTAAAATAAATAAATTAAAATAAATTTTTTTAAAAATTTATCCAATCCCATTTTTCCATTTTTGGAAAGATCACACCTTAAAATACTTTTGTTCGCTTACATAAATAATTTAATAATATTACACGTTTAAGATTTTTTTTGAAATACCAACTTAATTTAATTTTAAAATGTATTTTGAAAAAATTTATGCTTTAATAGTTTTATTTCTTATAGCTAATATTTAGAAAATCTATTAAATAAACTTATTTACTATTTTCCGGAAATATTTTTTTATAAATGCTTATTAAATTTAATTTTCCGGAAATCATACTTTCCGGAAGCTATTCTTATTCCTGAAATATCTTAAAATATATAGTTTATTCCGGAAACTAGATTTTCCGGAAACTATACGTTTTCCGGAAATTGACTACTTTTTCCGGAAATTATATGTATTTTCCGGAAGTATATTTATTAATTATTTTTTCCGGAAAATGTATAACTATGAGTATTGCTACATAAAGTTTTCCGGAAAGTTGTATATTTATTTTGTATATACTTTTTGTGGTAATTTTCACCTTCGTTCCCCCCCTCCTTTTTCCTTCCTCAATTTATTACAAAATGGTCAGTCTGAACAACAATTGTAGAACCCATCGAGCTGTGTCGAATGACACCAAAATCATCAAAATCCGACTTGATTGGACCGAGATACAGACCCCTGAAAATTGAACAACCATAAGGGCGAAAAATCACAGGTACCACAATTCATACAAATGATAGCTCATTCGAAAGAGCTCGTCGAGCTGAGTCGAATGACACCAAAATCAATGTGATTGGACAAGATTTGAAAAAGTTATGACATAAGTCGCCGACTCCGTTAGATCTATTTCATGTCATAACTTTGTCAAACCATGTCTAATCGTGTTGATTTTGGTGTCATTCGACTCAGCTCGAAGAGCTGAGTCGAATGAGCTATCATTTGGGTAAAATTTTTTTATTCCAAAAAATCGCCCCTATGGTTGTTCAATTTTCAGGGGTCTGTATCTCGGTCCAATCAAGTCGGATTTTGTTGATTTTGGTGTCATTCGACACAGCTCGATGGGTTCTACAATTGTTGTTCAGACTGACCATTTTGTAATACATTGAGGAAGGAAAAAGGAGGGGGGAACGAAGGTGAAAATTACCCTTTTTGTATATAACTCCATACTTGTATTTTCCGGAAAATATATGTATTCCGGTTCTAATTATTATTTTTCCGGAAACTCTCATTTCTTATTTTCCGGAAACTTCTTTTTAATTGTAATTGATTAAAGTTTGTAATTTTCCGGAAAATAAGAATTACAATTTTTATTTTCCGATTACAAATATATCTCTGATTACAATAAGCAACATTACATATACGTATTTCTATGTCACACGAAACTTAATTACAAATTTGTTTAAAACTTATTTTAAGCCTTTCCAAATTTTAAAATTAATGGATTTTTACTACTTTTGGAAAGTAAAGAAGATTAAAACAATATTTTAAAATTTTTAATTCTCTCAAGAATATCTTTAAATATTTTTTTTCTTAATTTTAATTTAAAAAATATTTTAGTTTCACGCAACAAAAAAAGATTTTATTAGAATTAATATTTATAATCCCCTAGAGATTAAAAATCCAAAAAAAGGCATATAAAGGTATACAATTTTGGAACATTCCGATTAGGTCAAGTTTCGCTCCAATAATTAGAAAATCTTATTAATTTGTCCCAAAAAAGGGAAAAAAGAGAAAAACCCCCCAAGTTTCATTTTTATTAAATTTTGTCATGCAATTCTTTTATTTATTTTCTATTGTTTGTAATTTATTAAAAAAAATTAAGGAAATAAATTTATTTTTTTTTAATCAGACGAATATAATTTACTAGAAAATGTGTGTAATTTTATATATCTATTTGTTCTTTTTTCCCTACCTTTTCCTTAAATAAAAAATATAAATTTATTTTATTTACTCATTTCTGTGGTGTGATTCCACAAAATTCAATTTTCAATGCTTCTTTTGCTTTTCCCTCTTTTAATGCCAAAAATGGATATTCAATTTCTCGAGCGGCCAAAAAGCTCGTACATATGCAACGAGAGCACCCCCATAAATAATTGTGGGGGTGCTCGTTGAGTTACTAGGGGGGAATATATTTGTTTATTGAGTTAATGTTTTATTTATTTGTTCGTTTTTTCTAAAAAAGAGAGAAAAGCACATTAAAACAGTTATTTATTTGTAACTATATTTATTTTTAATAAATTAAATTTTTTTTAAAACCCTCAAAATTCCTTAAAAAACCGTGAAAACACCCTAAAATTAAACAAGCAAAATCTCCAATGTACTTTTAAAATAAAAATTTTGTTTCCCCTTTTAATTAGTAAACTATTGTATAAAAATTTTTAACACATAATTTTGAATATGTTATGGGATTGACAAGGAAAAAATCCCGCCTACTTGTTTAATTAAAAATGTGGATATAAATTGGAGGAATAATTTTATAATATTTTCTCATTAAAGGATGTATTTGTTAGGAAAAAAATTCTTTTTAAATTAAGGATATAAATCAGATTAGGTATTTTATTAATGAAAATTTTTTTGGCTTCAAGGTAATAAAAAACAATGTTAAAAATTATTTTCGGACCCGTCCTAAAGACTAGGATTTCGGGCCTCATTTTTATCGAACCGAGCCGTACGAGGAGTCTTTTTCGGGTCAAAAATCGAAGCCCGATTCGATCCTTCGAACCGAACCGAACTGGGCCGATAACCTTACTAAAGACCATGACCACCAGGATTTATCCCAAAACAAGAGTCAGAGAGAGAGGCCCCCTTTACCTTTTCCCTCGACAAGATTACCTTGATTTTCGATTCATGATCTCTTCAGAATTTCCGACCCACCTTTAAGATACTTTATAATTATTGAATATATTAGTATCTATGTCAAAGCACCAGACTTGCGTGTTTTTAATTTTAAACACAAATTCTATAAATATGCACGTATTCTGTTTATTCCAAAATATAAATTCCAAAAAAATTCTCAATTCTTGCGTCAAAGATATATTTTCCCCCTTATCCCTTTAAGCATTAAAAGCACTTATTTTCTCCTAAATGTGTTTATTTTAACACAAACGTGCCAAAGAATAAAGAAAAAAAGTCACGAAAAGTAACCTTTACTGAAGCTTTTAAGATTAAAAAACGATTTTTTTATATTTTTGGATTTTATGGGTACTTAAACACGTTCTTAAATCTCTTAACTAAAATTGTAATTTAATAAAAAAAATTTTTTTAAATTAAAAAAAATTATTTCAGTCAAATTTACTTAATATAAAATGTTTGGTGCAGTAGCAGGCTCTTCCGGAATTAGTGGAAGATTTATTACCAGCAATTGTAATTCTGTATTGCGAGTTTTTCGCATCTGCCTTCCTTTCCCTTCTACCAACAATGGAGATCATTCTGATTTCTACAGGAATGAGGTAGAATTACAAATTGTAAATTGCGATTAGAAAATTAAATTCTGAGTATTATTAAAACTTTCCGGAAAAAATTAAAATTTGTAATTATTATAACTTTCCGGAAAAGATTACAATTTGTAAATTATTAAAACTTTCCGGAAAAGATTACAATTTGTAAATTATTAAAACTTTCCGGAAAAAATTACAATTTGTAATATTCAATTACAAATAAATTATTTAAAGACCTTCCGGAAAATTGTAAAAACTTTCTAGAAAAATTACAATTTGTAAAAAGATTACAATCTCCCTTAAACACTTTACAAATAAATCTTTTAAAGTTTATTTCTTGTTCCGCTAAAACAAATGGATTTTATAAACCAACAAAAACAAGGGATTCCCTTGGAGATAAGTCAACAACATCAACGCCTAACAAATATTTTTCACATCAAATCTCAACAGCGAGTAGTACATTAAGCAGTAGAGTAACTAATACAGATGATGGAACAAATAATTGTGAAAAGTAAAATTAATTATTACTAAAAATCAGCTAAAAATAATTTATTATTTAGTAGATTAACCCCCGATTCTTATGGAAGTTTGCATTTAAAACTTGATTATGATTTCACTTCTAGTAAAGTAACTTTTAAATTTTTTAAAGTATAAATACCTTCCGGAAAATAATTGAAACTTTCCGGAAATAATAAGTGAATTGTAAAACTTTATAAATATAATTGTAAATATTTCCGGAAAAATAATATTTAAAAATTACAAATTGTAAAAATTATAAAATTTCCGGAATATGATTTGTACTAATTTTTCCGGAAAAATTATTATAAATGTAGCACATAAGACAAAAATTACAAATTGTAAATTATTATAGAATTTCCGGAAAATTTTTTTCCGGAATAATTATTCAAAATTCACAAACTCACGAAAATAAATTTTAGTTATCTGTGACTATTCTAGAGTGTAGAGATTTACCAGCTATGGACAGAAATGGAATGAGCGATCCATATATAAAATTGACTATATCTCCTGAACGAAAACCCAAATTTGAGACACGGATAAAGAGAAATAGTTTGAATCCGGTCTTTAATGAAACATTTGTTTTTAAAGTGAGAGAATCTTAATTAATATGTTATTTATTTTTATTTAAATTTTGATAGATCCCCTTCCCTGAACTTGGGCGCAAAACTTTAGAGCTTGTTGCGTTTGATTTTGATCGCCTTTCTAAAGATGACCAGTAAGCTTATTTTTAAGCTAAGAATAAATATAAATTCTAATATGCTTTCCGGAAAAATGTTTTCCGGAAAAATGTTTTCCGGAAAATTGTAATAGTTGAATTGTAAAATTGTAATTGTAAAAATAAAACCTTAAAGTTTCCGGAAGAGATGTCTATTGTAAACTTCCGGAATAAATTAAAAAATTTTCCGGAAAATTGTACGAACAGAAAACAGCCTTCCGGAAAAGATTTAATTGTAAAAACTTTTCTGAATAATTTTAGAATTCTAAAAATATTTTTACAATTATCAACCTAAAATCTAAAATCCTTAGAATTGGTCAAATTTTATTGCCATTAAACACAGTTGATTTTGGCCAAACAAATGATAGATGGATCAATTTTGAGGCTCCACATGAAATTGAAGAATCGGTTTGGAAAATTTGATTTTTTTGTAACTTTATTTAAAATTTAAGGAATCCCGAGGTGATATTTGTTTCTCAACACGTTATAGACCAGGTAATGATATTAAATTAATTTTAAAATTATTTCCTACATTTTCTTAGCAACAGGAACACTAACAGTTACAATAATGGAAGCTAGAAATCTTAAGAAAATGGATGTTAGCGGTTCTTCAGGTAAAGAGAGAAATATAAATTTGATTAATTTTACAATTGTTACCAGAATAGCTGAATTGTAAACTTGTGTAATTACAATTATTAAGGGTACCGGTAAATAAAATTGTAAAACTCTTGTAATGAGTAGTAATTTTCCGGAAAATTTAAAACGTTAAATCCAATATTTATATAAACTTTCCGGAACGGATAGCTGAAATGAAGACTTAAGTAACTTGCAATTGTAGTAATTTCCGGAAAAATTTTTTTTTAAATTTTTCATTCATGATTGCTTATATACCCATAAAAATATTTATAATTCAGATCCCTATGTAAAAATCTATCTCTATGAAGGCAAAAAATTGTGGGCAAAGAAGAAAACGGCAATAAAATTTAAAACGTTGAATCCATAGTAAGAAAGGGAAAAATAAATAAATTTAACAAAAAAATTTAAATTTAAAGTTATAATGAAAGCTTTCAATTTAAAGTTTCTGCTGACAAAATGGAGGTTAAAAAATATTTTTTAATTAATTTAAAAAATAATTTTAGCGAGTTCATTTGTGTATATCTGTTTGGGATTACGACAAAATGAGCAAAAACGATTTTATTGGAGAAGTAAAATTTTTAAAATAAATTTTGGAAATTTTAAATTAAATTTTGAGGTTATTCTCTCTTCTATAAATTTACAAAACCCTCAAGTTGTTCTCGCTGCTCAAGAACATTGGACTGAAATGATGCTTACTCGAAGACCGGTAATTTTAAAAATAATAAATTTAAATTAATTTTTAACTAAAATTTTTTAGGTTGTCAGGTGGCATGCCCTTCAGACGCGTGAAAAATGAATTTTTTAATTTTAAAATATTAATAATTATATTGCTGCAAATATTTAAAAATTTTTATGTATTTAATGCGATTTAATATTTTTGTATTTTTTATCTACATAAATAAGTTCCAGTATTTTATTGTGTCAAAAATCTTGGTTTATGCTTACCAGAGGTGGGTCGGAGCAGTCAGAGGCGTCGGAAATCGGAAAAGTCGGAACTCGGAAATCAAAATTTTTTTTCAGAAATCGGAAGGAAAAAAACGTCGGAAATCGGAACTCGGAATTCCGACCCACCTCTGATGTTTACCCGTTGTATATTCAAAAACATTCTTTATTGTCATCTAAGCCTTCTTAATAAAAATTTTTTTAATTATAGAAAATACAGTATATTTTTTAAAATTTACCCCATAAAAATGAACCAATACCAAATATTAAAAATAACAAAGCATGTAGGAAAGAGAATAAAGGACACCTAAATTTGGAAATAAAACATTTTAAAAATTTCCAAAAAAGCGTTACTTGATCAATTTTTGAGGCGGTTAGTTCTGGGCAACACAAACAGCCCCACCAACAATTATGTCTTTAAATTTTATTTTTTATTTAAAATTTTTTTTTGAATTTTCTGAATTTTTACAATTTTTCTGTTTTCTCAGTTTGTGCACTAACTAAATAACCAACGACGGCAAGTCTAAGGAAAAATTAAAAAAATTTTTTTATTAAAAAAATTTTTTTTTAAATTTTTAAATTACTCAATAAGTGAAGAAAAAATAAATCCCATAGCTATAAGTATCATAACATCTATAGCTTTAATATCACTAGTTTTGGGTAAATTAGCAACGACAGATCCGAATTGATAGGTTAAAGAAAGGAGAGAATTTACCTGTAAATTTAATTATTTTTAAAAATTATTTTAATTTTTACTCCAATCATTGTACGCGAAGGAATGTTGTCTTTACCAAGATAAAAAGAAATCCAACTCATACAAACAGAAATGTAAGTTGGAATGTAAACCTGAAAGCATAGAGGATAGATTTTTTGAAGTTTATTTATTTTCAGGGGTTTCCGGAAAAAGTTTATATATTTAATAATTCTGGTTTAATTCATTTAAAGTTTTTTTCCGGAAAATGTTTATATTTACAATATAATTCTGGTTTAACTCAGAAAAGTTTATTTTCCGGAAAAAGTTTAATTATTCTGCTTTTAACTCGGAATAGGTTTATTTTCCGGAAAGAGTTTATTTTGTAATTCTGGTTTTAATTCTGATGTGTTATACTTTTTCCGAAAAATGTTTATTTACTAATTCTGGTTTAAAATGCTTTATTCTATTGTTTCCGGAAAAAGTGTAGGTTATAAATAATCTGTATTATTCCGAAAATTCTCATAGTTATATTTAAGTTTAAGTCTTTTTTATTAACTTCCGGAAAATGTTTATTTTTAATGATTTATGACCGTTATAATAACAATATAATTAATCTAAATTTAACAATTATTATTCAAGATGACCTGAAGAATATAGAAACCATATAGTCTTTTGAAAGTAAATGTGGCTACCAATTCATTCCATATACCGGGTGGGTAAAGCTTAAATTTAAATAAAATAAATCCAAGCTTAGTTAATTTTTAAACCCTTTTAACACTGGAAGCCTTAAAGTCAACCAAAACATAATCTGGCAAGGTTATATTCGGTTTTAGCAGAATAATTGGAGACATTGTCCATTCCATTTGGACTTGTTCCTTTAGCACAATTAAAAATTTTATTAAAAAAATATTTTTTAAATTACATAATTATGGTTAAACGACTCATAGAAGAGCATACACCTTGAAATAAATTTTAAAAATTCTAAGAAAGACACTACCTTTGTTGATCAATCGGAAAGCGATTGAATGTATTAGAGCAAGGACCAGTCAATTTTATTCTAAAAACTCGAAAATAGTAAAGTCGTTTAAAAATCATGTTAAAATTTATGTGCCTGTAATTATGCCAAACTGAGCCATTCTCGTATCTAAGGATAATAAAACAGAATTATTTCAGAACAAATTTATTTAATATTCTGGTTTTAATTCTGGTTTAATTAATATTCTGTTTTACAATTGTAAACATGTTCGTTTAAAATTCTGGTTTTACAACGTGACAAGTTTATTCTCTTCTGGTTTACAATTGTAAACAAGTTTATTTAATATGTATTCTGGTTTTAATTCTGGTTCAAATAATATTCTGTTTTAGAATTGTAATATGTACATATTCTGGTTTTACTAACAAGTTTATTTTTAAGATTTTAAGAGTATTCTGTAAATTTTACAATTGTAGAAAAATGTTGCTGAAAGGGCTTTTATGAACTGTAGCGTCTTTACTGTTTACAAAACACCCTAAAGGATTCCAAATTTCAGGTAATACTCGTGCACCATCCACTGACATATTTCTATTTTAAATTAAAATTAGTTGGAGTAAAATAATTTTTAAGTTAAACTTTTTGCAAGGATTAAGATGGGAAAAGGCCAATCTCGAGTCCAGCCACCATTCAGTGACGTAAATATCCAATTCGAATTCGCTCGTAATTTCAATAATTTTTGACACTTCCTGGACCCAAATCTTTTATAATTTTAATTTCTAATGGATTCAAAATTATTTTCTACCTCAACTTCAACACGTACATTCCCCTCCCCTGGAATTCTAAATTTATCATAATCCTTCAATAAATGTTCTAAAATCCAATGTTCGTCAGAACAATTTTTCTGAGGCTTTTCCAAATCTTTATAGTTAAGTTGAACCCGTTCATCCCACTCTAGCATAGTTGTTGGTGGTGTGCTTCGTTTACTTTTGTTAGGTTTCCACTCCAATTCCGCTATTAATTCATGGCTAAAGTTTAATTAATAGTTCATAGATATGGGGGCAACAGAGCGCAACTGAATTCCCCATGCCTCGTGTAGGGGCTAAGTTCCAGGACACTTTCTCTAGTTGCAGATAATTGCAAACTGCGTTTGATCGTTTTTAGGGAAATCAAGTTTGGAATAAGCCCTTAGACTAGAAGTTTCCCTGACTCGTGAAGTGGGCAACTAAAATCCTCCTGCCTCGTGCAGAGGGGGTATATCCCAGAAACCTCTTCTCTGGGGCCAAATTTGAGGAAGTGTGCAATGTATGGAGGACACTAACCTGGTCGAACATTTAAATTTCGAAAAACCGTTAATTTCCGCCAATTAATGAACGGAAGAATTAATTTTTTAATAATTTACCTTAAATTCATCTGAATACCATATTTACTAACATAATTGCAAACTGCTCCTTCTCTACTTTCTAAGCCTCCCCAAGGTGATTGACCTACTGAAAACCCATATCCAATAGATGAGATTAAAGGGGCTATTTGGGTTAATAAAAATAGGTGAATAAATAATAAAATATTAGTCATCTTCTATTTAAATTTAAAAATTTCGAATAAATTATTTATTCGAATTTTTAAGCTTCCCAAATAGTCGGATTTATTAAAAAACAAATAAAAAATGCCCTTTGGAATTTTTTAGCTTTATCGATTTAAAATGCAAAAAGGAATGCCGTGTGTAGCTGCCAGCTTTAAAATGAAGCTTCTTTCCGGATTTCTCCAAGCATATTTTTAAAGGAAATCGAATAGATTGAGGTTTTGAGGAAAAAGTTGGATGAGAAAAATATTAAAAATAGTATAAATTTAATTTTTATAAGATAATATTTTAATTAAAATTTTTATTAATTTTAAACATAATATTCCTGATTAAATTATTCTATAAAATTAATTTTTTAAGAAATTCTTTTCCGGAATTTACGAACTACATACATACCAGGGATCTAGCCGACCCGATTCCCGATTCCCAAAAATCGGGAATTGAATTTTGATGCCGGCTAGATCCCTGATACATACAAAGTATAACAGTGAATGCCAGTTTCGGCATTTCATTTCTTGCCATTCATTAATTTTAGGCATTTTTTAGTGGTTCGAATTTCGACTTTCGCTTAATAAAATGACTTCTACACACCCCTGCTATATAGTTAATTATTTAAAATTAAAATTAAAAAATTCCTTCGATTAACCTTTATTTTCTAGTAATTTTTCAATTAAGCCAAGGCATTAATTTAAAATATATCCCTCTTAATCCATTAAAAATATTAAAAATATATTCTATTTTATTTGCAAAACTAATGGCTTTTTATTTTATTTAACATTCTTTTTTTGGTAATTTACATTTTTGCCATTCCCGATTTACTCCTCCAAAGCGTGAGAATGAAAGAAAAAAAATTTGACAGCGTTCGTTCCAGCTGTCTTTCCCCATCGTGTGTGGCATGGCATAAATATTTTTATTTTTATTTATATGCACTATAGGCTTTCAAAGCCTTTTAAAGCCATATATATATTTAAAACTACAATTAGTGACTTTTATTTTCTCTAAATATTCTATTTATTTTTAAAAATTATTTTTAAAATAATAAGCTTTGTTTTGTAAATTTTATAGAATTTTTTGATGCCTAATAAATTATTTGATACATGCCAATGATGTTATGAGTTGGAAAAAATCGGATTGGGGCTAAAGATTGGGTCTTCGAAATGTTTTCGGAGTAGATTTCAGGGTTTAAGGGTTGGCTTATGAGGGTTGGCTTGTTCAGCTAGGGGATTAAAGAGAAAAAGTCGGGCTGGGGGTTGGAAAATTTTTTTGATTTCGGGACGAGTTTCGTGTAACCCGTAAAATCCCTGACACATACAGACTATTTCTTATTTTAATTACTTCATTTCCTCCTCTATTTAATAATAAAAGCACCAATCTCAGCTTTCTTTTTAAGCTAATCCCTTTGGAATTAAAAAGAAAAAGGCGCCTTTCTATAATTAAATTTAAAAATCACTTCCAGTTCCTCATTATTTAAATTCTCTTAAATTTTTATAATTTCATTTTGCATGTAAAAATAAATTGGAAAACATAAAAAAAAATTTTTTTTAAATTTACTCAAATTACGGATTACTAAAATAAGCCTCATTAGCATAACACTGTTTAAATTGAACATGAGAAACAGGCTAAAAGCTTATTATAAAATTTTCTATGCAAAAATAAAATAAATTTGTAAATATTTTTATAAAGAATTTTGTCTTTAATTAAAGCTAATTATATTCATTCTATGCGTGGAGGCATACACAACACTGTGAAGATATTAATTGCTGCCATAATTAGCCCAGTAAGCAAATTAAGTTAAACACAATTTTATTGGTATAGTTATTCGAGTTTGAGATTAATCTTGAGTATTTAAACTTTATTCTTATTAAACTTTAAGATTAAACTTAAAAATTAATGCTTGAATTGGAAATAAAACTTGAAGAGAAAATAAAACTTTATTTCTCTAATTAAACTTTAAGATTATACTTAAACCGGAAATTTGAATAATTAGTATAAACTCTAATTTATTAAAAGTTAGAGTTATTTTCCTTCCGGTTGAAACCTAATATTTCCTTTCCGGAATTAATAGACATTCATATAACACTAGACGAAAATGTTTATTTTTTCCGGAATTCTTTCCGGAATTAATTAAATTAATCCGGAATTAATTATTCAACTCTAATTTATTAAAAACTCGAGTTATTTTCTTTCCGGTTGATAATCTAATATTTCCTTTCCGGAATTAATAGACATACTAGTCTATTAAGCTATCGTTTCCGGTATTTTCTTTCCGGAATTAATAGACTACATATAACTCTAGTCTATTTAGTTTATTTTTTCCAGTATTTTCTCTCCGGAATTAATCAAATCAATTAAAAAATTAAGTTAGTGGCTATTTTTCAACTACTCGACACCAGCTGTATTTTAAAAAATTTGAAACCAGCTATACAACGTCACGGCCTGTATACTTATTATTTGGAAATGCCAAATGGTAGTCGGATGCGGCAAATGGCAGATGTTGTATATGATGATAGACAAGGTATTTATGAAATTGTAATAATGAAAATTATTTTTTTAAGTTTATTCCTTCCGGTTGTAAATTAAACAACTATCCGTTTCTAATATTTACATCTTTTATATTATGTTTCCGGTTTTAATATACTATTTTCTTATAGTAACGTTTAACGCTATTACCTATACCGGTATCATATAATATTTCAGAATAATATTTCCGGTTTCTATAATTTCAGTTCTATTTCTTTCCGGTTTTTAATAATTTAATTCTGTAAGGCATTGTTTCATTCCGGTTGTCAGTCTAGTAAATTCTTTTCGTTTCTATTTTCTTTCCGGAATCATACCATTATTTTCCTTCAGAAGTTTAATAATTATATTCCTTCTAGAATATACTCTGGTTGTAATTCTGGTAGTTCCTTCCGGAAATATACAAGTATACATTATAGTATTCTCTTTCCGGAAAGTACCTATACTATATCATTTTTCAGTACAATTCTACTTTTTTCATGGCTTCCTAATTGCTTTCGTTCTACCCGGATTTTTAATGCCTTATTTATTGTATTTAGCAGAGAAACGGGTATAATTTAATTCAAAATTTATTATAAGAATATTTTTTAGAAAATTCTTTTAATTTTATTTTATAGTTTAGCAAAAACAAGAACTATTTATCTGGTGGGTGTGTTGGATAACTTTACACAATGTCCACGCTATAATGCAAATTTCAACCTATTTAATGAATTTTGCCGTAAAATTTAATATTTTTATAAAAATATTTTTGAGAATTTTTAGATGTTGATATACCTCAAAGGCTTTGAACATTTTATACTTTTTGATTATTGGAGTCTTTTGAGTATTTATCAGCTCGGGTCTACCCTTAACTCTTTCAGTGTACCATTAAAGGTTCTAAAATTTCAAAAATTATTTTTAAAATAAATTCCTGTTTTTCCAGATTTATTTAAGCATTTTTATTGTAAAACACTATCAAAATGTCAAGGATATATCTCCAAAAGGAAGCAGAAACGGAAGCAATTCCCCAACACATTTGCTTCCATTATTGCCTCTCTCATTCCAAATAAGGGAAGGAAAACCTTCAAGGACACGTTCACCATCAATCCCGATGTGTAAAATAAATAGTGATCGAAAGAGGAACATATCACTTTGTCAATGAAATATTTAAGAAAATTCTAGTTAATTTTGGGGTTTCCGGAAAGCTATATCGTTTACTTTGCCTTTTCTATTCCGGAAAGCATTACTATATTTTTTCCGGAAAATACTAATATGTATAAATGTTATTAAAAATTAAAATTTTATCAAAAATTAAATTTAGAAAATCACCCTCAGCTTTATCCCATATATTTTATAATTTAATAAATTAATAAAAGATTATAATAAAACAAAGTATTGTTATAAAAATCCAGCGTTAATTGAGGTATTTAAAAATTTTATTTATGAGTCCCAGAATTCTTAAAAGTTCATATCTCCCATAAATCCAAGTAATTAAAATGTTTAGTTAGATCATGCCCAACATCCGCAATTGTCGCCATAACACTGAAATTATTAAAGTTTAATGACAATTTGTTTTTAGGGTTATATTTTTTCCGGAAAAAGTGCAATTATACTTTTTCCGGAAGGTTTTATATCTAATTTATTTATTATATCCATTCCGGAAGGAAAATGTTATATTCTTTCCGGAAAGTTTTATGTTTTAATTTTAGAGTTATACTTTTTCCGGAAAAAGTATGAAATTATAGTTTTTCCGGAAAGTTTATATCTAATTTATTTATTATATCCATTCCGGAAGGAAAATAATGGTATATTATTTTCGTAAAGTTTTCTACTCGTATTTCCAATGAATTTATCATATAATAAAGTTTATAATATCTTTACCGGCCAAAGACAACCATTATAATCAAAATCTCCCAATACTTGCTTGACTGGAACAATTGATTTGCGATGATCGTCAATAAGCTTTGAAGCTTTATCCGTTACAGTTTTAATTGTAGCTTCATCCACTATGGGATATACTTCATAAGGGTCCTTGTCCAAATCGTAAATCAAAGGGGGATCGTGTTTGATGAGTTCCTCGTCTGGGCAGAAAAAGCTGACAAACCTGGATATTATTTAATATTTGTCTTAATCATTTGCCTAATTAAATACCATTCTTGTTTCGGCTTCCCTCCCGGACAGTTTTCCTGAACAATAGAAGTATTATCTCTGAAGATCAGTTGAGTCATATAATGGACCTTTAATTTTAAAATGAGTATAAAGTCCTACAAATTATTCAGATCCGAAGGTTGAATTATTTCCGGAAAAGGTCTAGATCAGGGGTGTGCTGAAAAAGATTTAAAAATGCGAAAGGCATAACTCGAAAGTCAATTTAAAAAGCGAAACTCGAAAATGCGAAGCTCAAAAAAGGCGAACATCCGCGATAGGCAAAACTCGAAACTGGCACACCTTTTTTCTGGATCCTGCTTCCGGATCCTGATATTCATTTCCCATCTTACCTTATACTTCCCTGCTCTAATAGCCAAAAGCTTTTCATTACAGTAAAAGAATATCGGCCGCTGGTCAATTAAAGGAGTTAGGGGCTTATTATCCCTTGAAGTCGAAAGTCCTAAAAGTTGTGGCCAAATATCAATTCCATCCATTTTTCTTGTTTCTTGTTTTGGTGGAGGTACATAGAAAGGATCTCTAGCTTTAGGTGTTGTAGCTAATCTCTCGAATGTTGGGTAAAGGTCCATTGCAGAGATAACTTCATGAGAGACTTGACCAGGGAAAATATTGCCCGGCATCCACGCTGCCATAGGAATACGAAATCCGCCTTCAAAAGTATTGGATTTTCCACCTTGACAAAATGTGGGGATTTACTGTATGTGGCGAAATGTCGCTTGTAAAAATACCTTTTAGTCCAGCCGTAGATCCCCCATTATTACACAGCTCTTGGTGAGGCCCGTGATCAGAAAGGAAGACAACAAGAGTATTGAAAGCAAGTCTGTTTGCCCAGAGATCCTTAATGACCTCACCGACATACCAACCCATCTCGTTTAGATTATCACCAAAAATACCTTAAAAGGGGCTAAGTTGGTCTAAAAATTATTTTTTTTTCAACCTCTCGCAGATTTCCCTTTAAAATTCTTGTTGGCAAATTGTGCAACATGAACATGGGGGAATGAGTGGAAATAAAAAAAGGGTTTGGTGTTGATGGTGGATAAGGCTTTGTTATAGAGAAAGGAGCGCCAATCAGCAAGCATTTCAGCAGTAAAATTTGAATAAGTCGTTGGGTGTTGAACAATCTAATTTTGAGTTTATTATTATTATTTTATGGAGAGGTTCTATATAGACAACTAAAAATATAAGTTGAATCTTGAAATTAGAGCTTCTTGTGAGTGAGTAGTCTTTAAAATTGACATTTTCTCTCCCTTTTGAAATAAAGTCACTCTCTCTCTTTAAAAGAGAGATTCTCTCGTCATTTGAAAGAGAGTCTCTGTCTCCCACCTTAAAGAGACTCGATCTCTCCTCTTTAAAAGAGACATTCTCTTTCTCAATTTTAAAGAGAATCTCTTTACCCCTTAAGAAATAGTCTCTTTTATTCCTTCAAAGAGAGTCCTTCCCAAACTTCAGTCCTTCTCTCATCAACCTCTTTCTCCTTCTTCCAAGTTCTCCAACATCGTTCTCCAAGTCCTTCTCCCAACTTCAAGTCCTTATCGCTCTCCTCTTCGCTCTCTCTTACGCTCTCTATCGTGTCTCTCTCCTAATAACATTGTTTAGTTTCCACTAAACTTGCCTTGTCTCCTTTATAAACAAAACATCTATCCTGGTCAGGCCCATTAGGATAAAGCTCTCCAGTCTCGTCACACTCCCAAATCAAAGTATAAGGCAAATTTATCCCAACATAATCAAATCCTCTCCGTCCAGGCAAATGATTTCCATCAGTATAATTATTCTCATTAATTCCCAAATGCCATTTTCCAGCCATTCCAGTATTATATCCATGGGTTTTCAACATTTCTGCTATTGTTGGATCTTCTTTTGGCAAACCGCCTTTGTCATATATCATAAAGACACGGTTACCTCCTGTGACGCCGAGACGTATAGGAAGACGGCCTTCAATTATTTAAAGGTATTTATATAGATCTAAAGTCATTTAATAGCTCTAAATTTCAAAATTGGAAATTTCGCAAAGATTGGAAATTTTCAAGTTTCAAAATGTCAAAATTTTAAATTGTCAAAATTTTAAATTGTCAAAAATCGGAATGTCAGCATAAAAATGCCCAAAATTCAAAAATGTCAAAAATTCAAATGCCATAATGGCATAATGCCAAAATTTCAAAATGTTAAAATTTCAAAATGTCGAATTTTCCAAAATGCTAAAATTTCAAAATTCAGTTTCTCCGGTACTATTATATAATATATAAAGTACCAGTTATAAATCCAGCCCGTGCAGGAGAGCACATTGAATCAGCTGAATAAGCATTAGTAAATCTAATTCCCTCACGTATCATCTGATCAACGGGATTAAACTCTTGTTCCAAATTTCCGAAGCTTTGTAAATCCCCAAACCCCAAATCATCCACCATAAAAACCATAATGTTTGGGCGTTGTTGTAGATTTAGACAATTAATTAATTTAAAAAATAATAAAAGGGGAATAATTAAATTGGAAATATTAATAAGCATGCTTATTTACTAAAAAAATTTTATTTTTAGAACAAAATTGATGGGCATGAAAGAGATGCGAAAAATAAATTTTTTTCTTTCGGAAAAAAATTTTTTCGTTTCAAATTTTTTTTCGAATAGAGAGGCACAGGCTAGCTATTCCCCTTCGCTAATGCAAGAGGTTATTTAATGTGACTCCTTCAGCTAATGCAAAAGGTTATTTAATGTGAATCAGCATCTTCTAGGAGTGAATCATTCTTCAATTAACATGATTGAAGATGCTGGTTCACGCCCCTGGGATGCTCGCTGAGATGCATGGATGCTCATTGAGAGGGATGCTCTTTGGGGGATGCCCCCTGGGATGCTCGTTGAGAGGTTCAATGCTCCTCGAGATGCATCGAACCTTGCAAAGGCGTTACGCATTCGACAATTATAAAAAACTAGCTAGCTAGGCGGTACGTTAGCTAGGCAGTACAGCGTACTGTACCCATTAGGGTTGGGGTTTTCGAGTCGGGCCGACGTTTTAGTCATTCTTTTCGGGCCTCATTTCTATCGGGCCGGCCTGACCGAGTCTTTTTCTGGCCAAAATTCAATGCACGACTCGATCATTTGGACCGGGCCGGAACGGGCCCCAACCCTAGTCCTCATAGACAAATTCGAGAAACAGCTTTTCTGGAAGCTTCTAGGGTTGAGGACGTTCAAGAGTTAATATTACTCGAACAATAAATTTTAATTAAAAAATTTAAGCGAAAAATTAGAAAAAATATTAGAAGCTTATGATTAAATGAATAATAATAATTTAATAATTTTAGAGCTTTGAGCCTCTTATTTATTAACAAAATATAAGCAAAATATTGCCAAAATTGTATTGCTAAAATTGAGAAAAAGCAAAAAATAGCAATATTGTTTAGCCACATTTTAAGCTGCTAGAAAAAAAATTTTTTTTTAAATCATAAAATTAAATGCTTCATATGGGGGTAATTTATTTAAGGGGATTATTTTGCAAATGTCTACTAAAATAAACTAAAAATTACTAAAAACTAATTTTTAGAAAAAAAATTTTTTTTTAATTTTAAAGTTGCCATATATGGAATTTTATTTTATAAAAATTTATTTTATAAAAATTAATTTAGAAATTTAATTTAGTTCAATTTTGTGGTGTTTGAATAAGAAGCATATGTTGTAAAAATAATGCTAATAAAAATTTTTTTTTTATTATTAGATGGAGGCTTTTTGTAAGCATTTGTTGCCATCGACTCTCCTAAAAAAATTTTTTTTTAAATTTCATTTTAGGGAATGAAGCATATACAAGGATGTGACAGGTTGAGAGAAATGCCGGGACGGGTTTCTAGTAGGGTATCCAAAATTTTCCTCGGATCGGGTTTCGAGTAACCCTTGACATCCACGATATACAATAGTTTCTCCAATAGAGCGACTGGCAAACCTATATTCCAATATATTTACTTACAAAAGTCTGCTCTAATGGATACTGCTATTCAACTGGAGATGACGGATATTTCAACCCTCTCTTCAATCCCGTTTTGAGGCTCTTTCAAATAAGGCCGATCAATCGGAGACCTTGATCAACTTAATTAAGTCTTAAAATAACGTCCTTTTTTGCTCCTTTTTTGCTCGATTTCGCCTGATCTTTGCTAATTCAAAGCTTTAATCAAATCTTCCCTATCTCCATATAGCCTTCTTAATCACTAAAGCGGATTTGTCAGGGGATTAGTAGGATTAAGGAGGATAACAGATGATTTTGGCGGATATTGAGGATTTGAAGAGGTGTTTGAGATTGGAGGGAAAATTTAAATTTGATTTTTCATTTTCGCAACTCTAGAAATATATATATTTTGCCTGCCATTCAAATTAGTGCCAAGACTCGGAGGATCATCAAGAATCAAGCTAGATAACTCAAAATTATATCGATCTGTCCGAGATCAAGTTTCGAACAGATCTCTCGTTTATTTTCGTTATATAGTCACGATTCGTGCTAAGCTTGATATTCCTGGCTTTAGTCACTTTCTTATTCATGTGATAAAGATTAGAGATCGAGCTGGGTCTGGACCAAGGCCTGGGTTTTCCTGTACCCAGAGTCAAGGCCCGGGCATTTTTTGACGTTCCTGGGTTTTTCCTGGACTACAGGCCCAGGATCCGGCCCAGGCTAATAAAGCAAGACCCGGAATCTAGGAACAGGCCCAGGCTTTTCAAAAATCTCAATCTCTAATAAAGATGTTATTTTATTCAATGTGATATTCTGTTAGTCATCGCCTAAATCGCACTCAATTTCCATAAAGAAACAGGCTGATATTATTTTTAAAATAATTTTATTGCCACTTTTAGCCCATTTGTTTAATTAGCTGACCGAAAAACTTTAAAATTTTCCCTCTAATCAATTTTAATTTTAAAATGTCAATAATAATAATAAAATTAGAAATAAAATTTAAAATATTTTATTTATATTTTATATTATTTTTAAATAATTTTTTGTCATTAATTAATGCTGCGTCATACAGCTGTGGTGGAATCACTTTTGATCCGAATGATGCTTCGAACAAGTAATTTAAAAAAATCGTGAATAAGGCTTTAAAAAAATATTATTAGGCCTTATTAGGCCCTTACCCCCTGATTTCTCTCTCACATTCTACTAAAATCTGATTTTTGTTCATTCAAAAATCAAAACATATTTGCTATAATGGCACTACGGATTTCTCCCTATAGTATCGAATATAATAATGCAAAGATTTTTCGTTGTAAAGTCATGGGGTCAAGTCTAGGCCTTGTATCTCGCTCATCTGATGTAGTTCAGGGGTGTGCCGAAACTGATTTTAGAAGCGAAAGATGAAGGGAGAGATGGCATACACCTGATATACCGTATTTCCTCTATTAAAATGACCCCCTCTATTAGAATGGCCCCCTCAAATAGAGTGGCCCTCTGGAGGATGATTGAAAAATAGAATGGCCGGCCATTCTATTAGAGGAAATACGGTAGTTTCAGACTTGGGCTCTAGAAAATTTTTATCTTGTAAAGCTTCTATAAAGCATAAATTAAATTTAAAGGTGTGTAAGAGTACAACAAACAGCTGGTACCCAACCAGCATTAAAAGAAATGCGATGCCAGAAAAACACACAATGGGGGTGTGAACAATATACCGATGCTAATGGCAATAGAAATTTCTATTGTTGTCCTCAACGGTGTGAGGACGCTGCAAAAACTCAAATACTAATTGATAGCACCCCAAAGTAATGAAATGTTTTAATGAAATGTTTGAGGGGAGGAAACGGATCTGATGACGGAAAAACCTATTTTGGTTCGTGAGAGATACCGAACCTAAGGAGCGATCCCGAAAATTTCTCATCTCTATAAACTCTATTAACGAGCTTTTTGGACGCAATGAATTCCTGCTACATTAGCTACTTTATTAAGCCCAAATAATAAAATTTAAGTGAAACGCCTCAAAAATTCTTTACGTTTCCCTTATTCTAATTATTTCTAAATAATTTTTTATGTGTACTAATGGAGTATGTCAAAGCGACAGATCAAAGACTTGTATACATGTTTCAACCGGGGATGACTATTGCTGTGAGTTAAAAATTTCTTGTCAAGCAAAGTTGCAATTAATATAGGTACTCGTGCTCAGGGAGGCACAGGCGGAGGAACTGGAGGAGGCACGGGCGGAGGAGGAACGGGAGGAGGAGCCGGTCTTGAATTTTTTAAAAATTTTTTAAAAATTAATATGTTATAGACTGTACGGACAATTTGGGCGATTGCGAGACAAAAGCAGACCTTTGTATAGTTGCTGTAAGTATTCTTAATGATACTACATTTAAATAAGAATACTGTCACCCCCGCAATTATGTCCGCAACAGAGGTGGGTCAGAACAGTCAGAGGTGTCGGAAATCGGAAGAGCCGGAAATTGGAACTAGCTAAAAGTCGGAACTCATAAATATTTTCACTCATGATAATTTTTTTCGGAAATCGGAAGCAAAAAACGCCAGAAATCGGAAGTCGGAATTCCGACCCACCTCTGGTCCGCAATTTCAGAAGCATTTCCACAATCTTAGTTATGTCCATACAGTCACAGCATGGACATAATAAAGGGTATTGTCTAAGGAACATCAGAAAATTTAAGGTACTCCTCATTATAAGGGGCGCCGAACTTATCTAAAAATTATTTTCGACCATAACATAAATCAAAAATATAAAATTTTTTCTCACTAAAAAAGTATGCCTACGAGGGAATGTACCGTGATTGTAAAAAAACTTGCAACCAATGTCCAGGTTGTCAGAATTTGGGAACAGACTGCCCTGACAGACAAAAAGCTGGGTATTGCAAAATGGAGGTAAAAGGGATTGTAAAATTAAGGAGATATGTAAATTTTAAGATTTATCTGGATTTAATGAGATGGCAGTGTAAAGAAGCTTGTAATATGTGTAATGATATGACGCCCCCTAAAGGGATACCTATTGGATAATTAATTAATTATTGTAAAAATTTATGTATTAATTTTGTTGTATAATTAAACAAAAATACAAAAAATGTGCTGGGAGAATTTAAAATAATTAATTAGAGATTGGAATTTCTGAGGTGGGAGGGGGGTTTCAAAATCTAATTTTCAGAATTTTACTCATATTAAGGTTCCAGGTTATACTCTGATTTTTGTACAGAAGGTTGTTAGTTAAAATCCTATGAATTTTCAATCTCTATTATACATAAAATTTAATTGGCACGAGAATTCGATAAATAATTTAATAATTTAAATATATTTTTATATTAATTTTTAAAATTTTTATTTGAATTTATCCATCTCCCATTGGTCTGTACATATGTTGCTGTATGTGCCTTAAGCGTTGTTCTAATGCTCTTGTAGCTGATCCAGGGGATCTAATTTATAAAAAATTTTTATTTTTAAATTGTTATATGCATCAGAAGACGGTCAGAAATGGCGAAGATGTCAGAATTCAAATGTCGAAAGTCGAAAATTCCGACCGGCCTCTGATAAGTATCAAGCTAACCCTCCACTGCTATTTGTAGTATTCGTTGTCCCTGTAACTTTAATTCCCCCATTATTTTGTTGACCGGGAGAGTGTGAGGCAGAAGATGAACCTCCTACAACCTCGTTGTTGTTATCTGGTACAGTGCTAGCCAGAAAAATGGATTTCATCTTTAAAAAAGATTGACGAGCTTTTTGGACGCACTTATAAAATGTGTAACCTCTTGGCTATTTTCGCGTCCATGCCTTCCAACGGCGCCTACAACACCCCCATCATAAGGAGACTGTTCATCTTCATAATAAAAACCGATTGGGTGAATAATAGAATTAGATCCACCACCTCCAAGTGAGGAAGAATGTGATCTGTCGAGTATAGGCGGTGGGCGGCCGTAAAGAAAGTTGGAAGCTAGAGGAGAATCTGTAGTGCTTTGAGTGAATGAAAGAGCGGGTTTGTCTAGAGGAGAGGATACTGTAAATTTAAGAAAATTTTTAAAAATTTTCTTAAAATTTTTACAAAAGGAATTATTAGATGAACGACTGAAACGTAGAGAAATCATCCAGATAACGACAACAATAACGATCAGTAGAAATACCACAGCAACAATAGCACCAGTCCAGTAAACAAGTTTCTGAGAACGAGGCTGGAAAATATTTAGGTAAATAGAGAAAGGAGGTATGTAATCATGGCTTAGAGGCCCCTTCTCTGGGAGAGTCTTAGAGACACTATAGTCTTACTGTAGTCTTGGAGACCCTCTAGTGTTAGAGACCCTCTTCTTCCAAGCAGGGCAGCGAACTTTATAGTCCGCTATTTTAGACTATGGGCACCATAGATCATAGGCTCCTTAGGTGGTTTGGGCACCAATGTTTTAATGACAAGAGGGTCATTTCTGATAAAAAATAAATCATTCCATAACAGAATTGATATAAAAAATCAGGGATAGTAGGTATTTTTCGTTGAATTCTTATAGTCCTTAGTTACCTGGAAACGTATTTCGCAACGCTCTCCAGAGAAGTTTTCTTTACAAGAACACTCGACATGCCCCAATTTATTCTTCCTACAAATTCCATCGTTTAAGCAGAAATTTAGGCAAGCATCTTTAAAAATATTTTCGTATAAACTAATAAAATTCTTGTGTATTCACCTGTACAATTTATACCATTGCCTCTAAATCCAGGATTGCAAACACATCTCCAGGATGCTACATCCTTTGAATTAAAGATAAAGATTTAAAGACCCCTGTTTAATGTTAGGGATTTGTTAAGGATATCAGAAGGGTTTTGGTTTATGATTTAGTGAAGGATGATCATCTTGAAACATTTAAAACGCATTTGCGGATAAGGAGAAAAGGGAGAGAAAAATTTTCTCTTACTGTAGCCTAGATTACAAAGCTATACGCGATGCCAAGCTCCATTGGCATCGAGGACGCCGGTTCGAGTTCTGAACGGTGGCTAAACTCGGCTCAATCAAGGATTCTATATTCAGAAGACCTGCTGGCTAAGGATAGTTTGCTTAATCACTCTAGGGGGCTTCTAGGGCATGGATATACTAATAAACGATAAATTTCTTTACATTATCATCAGGCAAGTCAATACATTGCGCATTCCAAGAACAATTATCCTGTCCAAGTGCGCATTGATCTGTTGAGTAACATTGAGACTCTCTAGTTGCCCCTTCCTCTGCTGTCTATTAAAATTGAAAGTTTTCCAAAATTTTTTTAAAAGTCTCGAAAATACATTAAATGACGGAGGGCACTTTTTACATACAAACTGCAATTGTTGGTCTTGGAAAGTGCCTCTTGGACAGAATTGACAGCGTTTAATGTCAGCAAGAAGGAATTGACCTGCCCCACATTTCGGAGTATTACAAAGCTATGATAAGAGATGTTGAAATTTTTTGAAAATTTTGAAATTTTTTTTGAAAATTTTTTTTTGAAAATTTTTTTGAAAAAATTTTTGAATTTTGTTTGAATTTTTCAAATTTTTCTGAGAAATTATTTTGAAAATTTGTGAAATTTTTTTGAAATTTTTAAAAAATTCTAAGTTCCAATCTTCCCTCACTCACCGCTTTATTACCAGCCCCAACCCCTTCAGTAGTTGTTCCACTTGGGCATTCCACACATTGCTTGTCTTGACCCCGGGTTCTGTACATCCCTTGAGGGCAAGGTTGGCAACTTCCACTAGCTGTTAATTGTTGCCCATCGGGACACTCATCGCGACATTGGTCCTCATTTATGGCCGTTCTCTCCAATGTAGTTTTACCAATCCCACAAGGAATACAATCAAACGCTCCGGAATCGGGCTGGAAAAATCCATAGCTACAAGGTTCGCACTGTCCAGTAGAAATATTTAAATGATGGCCAGGAAGGCAGCGAACTGTAGAAAATTTTTTTTAAATTCCAAAAAAATTTTTTTTAAATTCCAAAAAAATTTTTTTAAGTTCCAAAAAATTTTTTTTAAGTTCCAAAAAATTTTTTTAATTCCAAAAAAATTTTTAAGTTCCAAAAAAATTTTCCCTTACTTCTACATTCATTCTGTTTAATAGACCCCATTCCAACAGTCATTGGAAAGTCGGTGGGACATTCTATACATTGATTCTGTGCCTCTTCTGGTTGGTATTGTCCGATTGGACAAAGCTAAATGATTAGGAAAATGTTCAAAAATGATTCAAAAACATAGGGAAACCTTGCATTCGCTTGTTGGAACAAAGTAAAATGTTCCAGGTGCGCAAGGAACACAACTTCCATTGTTTAGCAAGTAACCAATGGGGCAGCGGAATGCATTTTCAACTCGAAATGCGCTAGAATATGTATTTAATATTAGTTTAATTATTCTGATTTTAAATTCTGATTTTTTTGAATTTATATTTCTAATTTATTAAAATATTCCGATGCTTAAATTATGAATTTTAATATTAATTTGAAAGGTTCTGATTAGGGTTGAAGGCATGGTCCGGTCCGAAAGATCGAGTCAGGCATCGAATTTTGGCCCGAAATAAACTCGATCGATCGGTCGGATAATGAGGTCCGAAAAAATTCATTCGAACGTTGGCCCGACTCGAGAACCTATTAAATCAATTTTCTGATTTTTTAAAAATTCTGGTTAATATCCTGATTTTTAACAAAATATTCTAATATTTAAATTTTAACTATTATATGTATTATATATATATTAAATTATGTTTTTTAAATTAATATTCTGGTTTGTAAAATAAAAAAAGTTTATTAAAATTTAGGAATTCTAATTTCAATCCTTACCCAATATCAGGTCTTCCATTAGGTATTACTTGCTCAAGAGAAAATAATCCGTGAGCCATTGCCTCGTCACGGATAATTTCTACAGGGTCCATCCTTTGAACTTCTCTGATTGGGACTTAAATAAATTTTATTTTGAATTTTTTAAAATCAAAAACCATCAATTATGACATCAAATTGTTGTAAAGTAGTTTGCCTTTTCAAACGTGACAAGGCAAAAATGTCCTGACAATTAATTTGAACTTGAACTCCAGAACAGTCAGAGCTTGAAAACGAGTTTTTTTTAAATCAGAATTTCCAACCTTTCTTCATTATTAGCACAAATATGCCATTTATTATTAATTTGATTAATTCTCTCAATTATTTTTTCGGTTACTGTAGATTTTCCAGCGGGATTGCACAATGCTAGTTGTGGGTAGCTTAATTGAATTCTAGCCAAGTGTTCGGCCGGCGATTGCCGAGTGCATTGAGGATAACGGAAAGGACGTTGCTTACCCTCGTTGGGACGCCACTTCCCGTCCTCAACACAAGAGTAGAAAGCTGCTGGAGGGCGGCTAAAGCCGTAACCGTTCTTAAAAAGACAATTTTTATTCGATATCTATTTCTAACAAAAATTACTTGACAATGAACAGAACAAGCTTTATAACGTAGTCCAGGTCCCCATTGCTCACAGCGTTGAACTCCATTAACTGGGATCTCTGGATCTGGGCAGAATTCTCTGACCACATTTATCTTATAAATTTAATTTAGAAAATTCTACTTACTTAACAGTCGGATCTTATTATAAGATACACCACTTGGGGCCTAAAAACTGTTAAATTGAGAGCATAGCTTGACAGATCCTTGGAAATATCCGGATATCCGAAGTCGATATCCTAACTAAGATTTTCGGATATTTTCTGATCCGGATCTTTCAAACATAATCGTCTAAATCGAGGTGTATCTTGTACTGTGTGTGTCTACTGATGTACGACTGAGCGACTGAATATTTTTAAATAAATACCTTAAATTGACATGTAGCTAAAGGAGAGGATTGATTGTCTAGAGCCAAATAGATGGCTGAATATTGCCCCCAAGTAAACACCTGCATAATAATGAGGGATTTATAAAGTTTAAGAAAATAATTTTTACTTGTCCAGGCTTTAAATTCTGCTCAATTTTGGCTATTTGAACCCTTGAACTAGTCTCATAAAATTTCGGTTCTTTCCAAGAAATATTTAATTCCTTCAGAGGTGTTTGGACATTTATGGGTTCCATCGGACATCCTTCAACTTCTACCAACTCTTCTTTAAAGTAATCATTCATATTAGATGGAATTTTTGAACGGCATTGATGGTCTTTTAAATTTTTATTTTCATCTCCAGATGAATGGCAAGTTGGAGATAACAAGTCAATTCGGCCACAGGTACTTGAAAATTTAATTTAGAATCTTTAATGGACGAGATCTCTGAGTGAAGCTCTCGACTGAGCTCTCTTATAGTGAGCTCTATAAATATTAGGCACCTTTTAGCAATCCTCTCCACCTTGCCTTGAAGCCTATCATAATTCGCGAATCGTAATGATAGTCCCTCGTAGAGATCGGGAGAGCCTTGACATCTTTGAACAATTGAAGGAATTTCTGTTTCAAAATCTAGCACTCTATTCCACTGAAAATAAAACACTCGTTATAAAGAACTCATTTTAGTAATTTTGCAAATTTCCTTCTAGAGACCTAAGTCGAGATCAGTCAGATAGGTTTCGAGCTCATTAAATCGTTCAGTGAAAAAGTTGTGATCAAATATGAATTGGGACCAGGGCTGTGCGCCAAAATCTCTCGCGTGTCGCGCCAAACGCCAATTTTTCAAATTTTAAAAATACGCCAAACGCAAAACGCCAAAAATCGGCCAAAATTAACTCCAAAACGCCAAACGTCATGACGCACAGCCCTGATTAGGATTTTCTGTTAAGATGATACTCGAGTTCAATGTTTCTAGATTCTCTATAGCACTCTACATATAAGGACAAACTAATCGTATGGTCCCTGATATAGAATTATCCCTCATCCAATTTTTTAGAAATTTCCAAAGTCAAAAAATAAATTACCATATTAACTCTAGTAATAGACCCAACAAATTTAGTACCAATTATTTTCTCATTTCCCTTAGGTAAATCAGTAGAAATTATTTTATTCGTCATTAAATGCTGGTTTTGTTGCTGTTCAATACCCTTAGGATCGCCCAAGTTTATCCAAGCGTTTATATCTAGACGTCGATCTGGAGCATATCCTTTATCAGAATAGAGGCGAACAGCATTCCATAAAAGGGAATAGCTCCCTTGTTGTTGGGAATCCCACATAAATATTATATTGTTCCAGGCAAGTTGAGTGTCTGGGCGTTGATGGATGGGGAAGTGAAGAACCTGAATTTATTTTTCATAAGGATAGATAGGGAATGAAAAGGATTCGATACTGAAGAGATCCCCGGTGATCTCACAAATCGTGACAGAGTTCAACCGTGGCATTCTTTGGACTAGAATATCGGATAGACCTATAGGATTAGGGAATCAATCGTAGATCAGTAAGAATCTAAGGGTCTAATTATTGTAAGGATGGAGTTATATGTGAGTTTGAAACTGATAATCACTATTGAAAATCAAATAATATAATCGGAGTTGTCGGGGAAGCAAGACAACCCCAATTAGTCGTGGACACTCTAGGATATCTATCAAGATAATTATATCCTGATTTGAAAATAATTACTAAAGGCTGTTTATCAAGTTCAGGAAACAGTCTAATATTAATCGCTTCAGAAGATATAGTCAAAAGCTCGGTTAAATTTGTTGGTTGATTTGCAGAACTATGAAAATTAAAAATAATTTTTGAATATAAAATTCCTCTAAAAATTTCACCTGCTGCTATAGAGAGTAAAAAATATTGGGGGTGATTTTCTCTGTTCTTTTAAAACATCAGTTTGGTGGTTCTTTTCAAATTTAACCCAAATATTCAAAGTTAATGCACTCGAGACAAAATTGAAAGGAATTCCTAAACTGGCCGAAGCAGGCTGACTTGAAGATTCAAGAAAGCGTAAATCATAGTCTGGATCAATTCGTTTTTCGCAGTTGGCACCGGTCACTTAAGAAAAAATTAATTTTTTGTTCCACGATTGTGTAAGGGTCCCATAAAGCCTGTGAGATAATGGAATGCCACAAAGGTGGGGATAAGTACATAGCCAAAAAATGCCCTATCTTTGCCCTATACCCCCCCTAAAATGCCATATACTGCCCTATCTTTCGATAGCCAGAAAATCTTGAAGGATAAGGCAGTCCAGGGATACAATTTCAAGGGAGGCATACATTGCCATAAAACTATCCAAAAAAATCTTTAAATATACAATAAAATCTCACTATTGAAAGGGCATTTACAGTAATACCCGTTGACTAGATCAACACAATGAGAGGCTAAAGGACATGGAGAAGGTTGACATTCATTAATGTCAATCTCGCATTCATTTCCATAAAATCCTTAAAAATAAATTCGTCAGAAATTTTTAAGATTTGAAGGTACCAGGAGCACAAATACATTTAAATCCATTCGCTTCACTGTTCTGTTCAACAGCTATATTTTCAATTTTTGACATTTGATGTTTACTCAAGTCATTATTGTTAACACAAGTTCCCCCATTTTTGCACAAACCCTCGTGGCAACCATCAAAACGGAATTGGCATCCATTGCCACTATAGCCCTTTGGACATTGACAGTCAGATCGGGAACCAAAATCGCCACAAACACCACCGTTATGGCAAGGTTCTCCAAGGCATCGGTTCGGGGCCAATTCGCAATTCTTTCCGCTAACACCCTCCTTAAATTTGAATTCTGAGTATTCCGCGAAAACTAGAAATAATTTGTCTAACCGGGCAAACACAGAAATAATCGTCTACTAATGGGACACATTTGCCTTCATTCATACACGGTTTTCGGTCACACTGTGTTTCCATTTCCTGGCAACGATCACCTTTAATTTTCAAGATTTATCAATCTTAATCAGCTAAAGACCTTTCCATCCCAACTGGCATTCACATTGAAAACCAGCACCCAAATCAGTGCAAGTACCATTATTCATGCAAGGCTCTTCTTCACACTGACTGACGTGTTGTTCACAGAAAGTGCCTTCATAACCGGGATGACAATGGCACTTGAAACCATTAACCAAGTCTTCGCACCTTCCAGTACCTACAGCATCACAAGGTGTCATCATTTCGCATTCATCGACATTGTGTTCACAATGATCACCCTCGTAACCAAGAGGGCATTGACAATCATAAATTGGACCTCGATTTATACATGTTCCATTATTTCGACAGGGCTTGACGGCACAATGATCAATCATATATTGGCATTGATAACCGTGAAAGCCGGGTGCACATTCACACGAGTAATCGTCTTCCTATGAAAAGGACATAAAGAAATATTTATTCTGATCTTCCGAAAATCAGAACAAAAATTCTGATTTTTTCAAATCAGAACAAAATTCTGATTTTTATTATATACTTGATCGCGACAAGTAGCTCCATTTTGACACGGCTTCTGAGAGCATTCGTTAACTTCCTGTTCACAAAATGTCCCATTCCATCCACGTTTGCATATACAATGTCTATCAAACAGCGTATCAACACATTGACCTCCATTTAAACAAGGACTTGGATCACATAAATTATCTTTTATTTGGCAACGTTTCCCACTGAATCCATGGGGACATTCACATTCAAAGTCATTAATTAAATCGTGACATTTAGCGCCTAATGCACAAGGGTTTTCTGTGCAGTCATCTGAAATTAAGGGGGTTTCTTGCCAAAAATATCAAAAACAGACCAATATTCTTATCACAATTCGTACCCTCCCAACCAGGCAAACATTTGCATTTATAACGGCCAAGTTGTAAAGGAATACATTGGGCACCATTTTTGCATGGCTGATCGCTTTGACAAGGATCAGAGATTTGAGAACAGTCTGGCCCGGTGAAACCGGTCCTTTAATGAATAAAAAATAATCTGAGAAGGGTCAAAGCTAACACACCTGCAAATACACTTTGTTGTTCCAAGCCCAGGCAAGTCTTGACATACGCCCCCATTTGGACAATGAACTGAAGAAATGCATTCATCCGGTCCAAATTGACATCTCGAGCCAGTATAATTTTGGGGACATATACAACGAAAAGCTCCGTTGTGTAATTCACAAGTGCCTCCATTAAGGCAGGGGTGAGAGTCACAGAGGGGTATTTGTTGTTCACAGTGAGAACCCATAAAGCCTGGGCGGCATTCACAAACTTCCTAAAAATATTTTTAAAAATTTATTTATAGGCCTAGGAATCTTCGCCTCGAATAAAAGGTAGACAACCTTAAGGTGAACGAGTAAAAAGGCTATGGAAGGGGAGTACAGTAAGATTTGGAGAAATCTCTCTAACAGTGGTATTGGGGGAAATGAAATCTTCTTTCTCTCATTTCTTCCAAAAACATTTCCATTACAGCGGAGTGTGATTAAATAACTTTTTCATTTTCTAATAGAAATACCTTATGATTAGCCACAACGCATTGTCCCCGATTCTGGCATTTAAGTGTTTGGCAATCAAGCTTTTTGCAATGCTCATCGGCAGATCTACCAGTCTCTGCAGTGAAAGAATCGTTTGAGCATTGAAGACAGCGCTGCTGGCCAATATTTGGCTTAATCGAGTAATTAAAAATCTAATAGATTCTTCCAATTACCTGATAAAAATTAATTGGGCAAGGAGAACAAGGCTCTAACCCTGTTACAGAAAAATGCCCTGGAGCACAAGGTTGTTTGCAATGGCTAGGGCCGACAGAGCCCAGACGAGCTGTATATGTTCCCTAACAAAAATTTTAGCTAAAAATTCTAAAAATATTCACTTCTGGACAGGGCTCGCATTCCTTATAGCCTCCGATTGGAGGAGGCCCAGCAAATGTATGTCTAGGGCATAGTTGGCAAGGAATCATTCCTGTAGCTGAAAACATTCCGTTGCCGCAAACGTCTAGAAGGTAGAGGATAGCTTTTATTTTCACATATGGTCGTTCTAATTAGAGACCGGACAAGTCGAAAAAACATAATAAACGAGCTTCCTGAACGATACCTCGACTCAATCCGATCTCTATTCCAAACTAACCCAAACACGATTCATTAGATTGAGCTCCAGATTGCAATGTATAAGTATTCTCTATGCAAGGTTTGCAACGAATCTGCCCTTCCTGATCCTGGAAAGAACCCATTGGGCATTGAATACAACTGTTGTTAACAAAAGCTGTTCCTTTAGGGCAGGGAACTGTTTGGAGAAGGGGAATTTATGAAACATCAAATTGATAGTATTTAAATAACTCAGTGTTTTCCAGCCATAAAATCAAGAGGTTTCATGTTCCCAAGTAGGGTTGCACCCCGAACACTCGGGGCGGGTGTGTCGGGGTACGAGGTTTTCGAATTGTTTCGGGAACGGGGTGCAACTAGTTCCAAGTTCTGACCGGTTTCAATTTTTAAAGTTCATGTTTTGGGTGGTTCCATAATAGGGAAAACACTGATATTATTATGATAAAAAAATTTTCCAAATGAAAATAGCTCATACAGCATTCTGGAAGTCCAGGCGCTGCAGAAAGAAAATCGTCTGATCCAACATTTGGCGTTTGCAATTTGAGTAGTTCTCCTTGTGAGCAACTGAAGCCTTGAGAGACTGAGATACTTGAAGCGTTTATAGGAGGGCAGCCGAGATTCTTTAAAAAATTTTCTCATGAAAGACTCTTATGTTACTACCAAGATAGCTGGAACAGAATCACCCGAAAGTGTCAGCAAAGACCTAATAGGTATTGTAGCTCCCGGTATTCGAAGGTCAAATATTGTGCGCAGAGTAAGCGAGCAAAGCTCATAAAATACTTGCTGCAAAACAGTAGGCAAGATTTGCACGGTGAAGTTTGCACTCATCTGAAGCAGATGTTTATAAAAAAATTTTTTAAAGAAACTAACAGTCTTCTCGCCCATTTGCGAGAATTTGGCATCCAAGAAGCGAACATAGATTTGTACAGTACTTGAACAACGCTGGCTCAATACTTGGTCAATGCTGTCAAACAAAGATCCAACTAACAGTTCATAACTCTAAAAAATTTTTCGTGAAAGAAGTTTAGAATGTATTGGAACAGAGACATGATATTCTTCCCGCTTTAGGGTCCCAATAATCTAGGCATTTGAATGATGGGCTAGAAGAGAAGGTTGGGCTTTGAGGCAATGACATCACTATGTATAATCTAAAGCCTTTTCTCTCACCTTAGCACAATCACTCGGTAAAGGGGAAGTGAGGCTATAATTCATGTGGACTCTCATCTCATAGCGAGCAGGTTCCATGGCCATTGGCACACATGCAGGTGGAGTAGGCCTGGAAGGTTTTGAGAAAATATTGGAAATTTTCACAAAGAACATACGAGGGCAACCATTTCCCCGATTGATGTTCCATCGAGCAACTATAGCGCTGTGGAAGTGTATTAGTACTATTTTGTTGTTTTTTAACTTCACTTTTTTGTTGAGGGAAGGATTCTAGAAAGCGATATCCTTTCCGACATTGGACTTGGCACACTGTGCCACTAGCATGGCGTTGACATTGTTTTTGGACGGTAGCTTCATCAATTCGTAAGGACCATGGACTGCAAGGTTCGGGTAACAGAGCCACTTGGAATTTACATTTGTTTCGGTTGGAATGGGCATCTAGAACTGAGGCTTCAACCTTTTAAAAATTTTTTCAGATTTAGAATAACACGGTATCTTACAGTAACGTGAGAATCAAGCTTAATTCGAGCTTCGGGAGGATCATAGGAAATTTGGGTAATAGGCGATTGGTCTTGCACAACTAGCCGTACTAAGGATTCATTGAAATGCATGTGAAGTTCAGTTTGATTTTCCTGTGCCCAGATAGCATAAGAATCAGGACACTTCAAGATGGGAGGAACTGTGTCTAAAATGTGGATATTCTAAAGTAAAATTCCTCTCAAGTCCAACCAGGTATTCTTAGCCGAACAGCACATTCAGCCATATTCCCCGCATCGTCAAAAGCCTGATAGATTATATCAGTGTCTTGACTGACTGGATAGGGTGGGTGGAAGTCTTCTGGCTTTGTTAGCCTGAAATCGCGATAAAAATATTTTAAAATTTCCAAAATAAGCACATGTATGTAATTCTTCCTGAATTATCAGTAGCTTCAGGTATAACATAATTGGCAGGGAACAATTGCCCATTCTCATCAGTTTGTACAATTATTGGTGATTGAGGGCAATTTTTAAACGTTGGAGGTTCAGCATCTAAGCATTGAGGGATACTTGCATTCCAGCCAACCTGAAATGAGAGAGAGAGGGATTAGAAAGGGAGAGAAAGGGAGAGAGTCACTTGTAAATGTGCTGGAACTTCGTGTGTGGTAGACAGAGGAGCTAAACATCCGTGCATATCAAAACGAAGGCAAGGGTTCTTCTCATATTCAGTAATACCCAAGAGAATGTAACGGGCTCGTAGAGGTGGATTAAGGGTAAATTGATAAATTTTTCTGTGATTTCCTGAGGGTGTAGAGAATTCCTTAAAATTTTTAGTCATGGTTTGCTCTCTAAATTAATCATTACCATAGGATAATTATCATAGTTTTGACTGAATTGAACTTTATAAAAAAGCTGCATTTTTGTAACATGCCCAGACAAATGCCCATTTCCAGCAACACCAGTTAACCTCAATGTTGTAAGTGTATAAATTCGTTGTAAATCCACAGAAAGGAAAATAAAGGCATCCTTAGAGCCACACCAACCAGAAGATGACATGCGTGATTTGTGAGGTTCATATCCCCAAATTACCTTGTCTTTTTAGGGAAAAAATTTTTTTGGGAAAAATATGAATCTAAGACCAGAATTATCCGAAAAAGCTCCATCAGGAATAAATCCAGAAGAAATTCCAACATCTTCACTCAACACACAAGGCGTTCCAAGACTGCAACTTATAGTTTCTGCAGGGAATGGCTTAAATCCTGGTCTGTTACAACTAAAGCTTGCAACAGCCCCTTCCTCAACGGAGTCCAAAAATGTTTGGCCATCATCTGGATGGCCTGGATCAACACAAACAGGGCCTGAAAATATATTATGCGAGAAAGGTTATAAGAAAATCAACACACCTTCACAACGTAAATCACCCAAATCCCATGTTCCGTCTACATTACAACGAACCATACGGTCATCATATGAAGACTTTCCGACAAGAGAATATGGAGCACGGCACTAATAATAATAATAGTAAAAGAATTGAAGCTCATTGCTCGAAAATCCCAAGATATTACTCAATTTAAGATGCCTCTTAAAGAGTGCGATAAATCCATTTAAGATACGGTATTAACTCTAAACGTGCAGTCGGCCAATATATGGCGCTCGAATGGATACGGACCTTCAACCAGAGAACCCTCCCTCAATTAGATAAAATACATTACTCATTTAAAGACAAAATTTTCCAGCCCAGTGGAAGTAACTTATAGCGAGATACGATTGTATTTTATATAAAATTATAATTTGAAAATCACCTGGAATAAATAGACGCTTCCCACTTTAAAGTTTCCTCCATGATGTCCTTCATCTCCTTCATAATAAGCCCCAGATAGGGCAGGAGGAGGTCCACAATCAACGAGCGGGCAATCAACTTCTGGGCCACTTAACCAATATTCCAGTCCATCAGTTCGAGGATCATAAATACATTGACGGATTTCTCCAAGTGCAGAATGTTTTGGTGGTCTATTGGTTTGGGAACAGACGAAACTTAAATTCTGGCCAAAAGGAATGGAGACGGTTTCAGGCTGTACAAAGAGTCCAACAGCTGTGCTATTCTTCACGCCGGAACAGGAAGCGGCTGCAAATTTATTTTTAAGTTAAAATTCTAGAGGTTTTTATTTACATAGCTCACAAAGGCCCGTATTATAAATGCCCACACAGGCTTACGTTTCTAGGGCCCCAAGCTGTCGTTATATGGGTCCCATTGACTCACGTTTTAAGTGCACAAATAGCTCCCGTTCTAAAGGCAAAACTAGCTCTCATAACTTCTCAATCATTTCCCATTGCAAAGGATTATAAATGGCGGAGAATACTGTATGAGAGAAACGCAACGAATAAAATAAAATTAATTACGTATGCAAGATGGCACTGTTCCATTCCATGTTCCATCTGCCAAACATTTCAAATGAGAAGGCCCGCGCATTTGATAACCAAAAGTACATCGGAATTCCACAATCGAAGGAAAAGCAAATGAGGACGAAAAGAACTCGCTCTTGTTGTTTGTATTATTTGCTTCAGTTTTAAAATTTTTGTACAAATTTTGAGCTATTAATTGGCCATTTTCTGGTGTCATTAAAGGAGCACAATGTCGAGGAATACAAGAATGGTTAAACCGCAATGAATCGAATTCTCCATAGCCTGTTTCACCTTCACGTAAACGAACACCACTTTGGCCAGGTTCAACGAACAAATCGAAGCCTTCTTCACAACTATAAGAATTATTTAATAGTTAAGGAGTGATGCCCCTTTTCCATCAAACAGTCAAAATTTTGGAACCGGGACAGCAAGGTTTCCAAGGAATAAGGCATTTTATAAGGAAGTCTTTGGAAAGAGGAGCGATCCCCCCCTCGAAGGCCTCCCCACCCTTCAAATAGGGCCTCCCTTCCCTTCAACATTTCCGAGCCTATTGCTCCTAAATTCCTTCCTAATTACCTGCAACGATGTCCACCTTGTGTATTGTGACAATGCTGTTCACACCCTCCATTGCGACCATCCTCGCATTCATTTATATCTTCATAAATATTTTTTTGCAAAATTCAAATAAGCTATACCTTCACAAGAAGTTCGTTGACAACCCAAAAACTCAAATTTCATGCAAGGAACACCTCCATGAAATTCAAGAAATTCGATTTGCAATGTTCTTGCCTCGATTGGTTTGGCCAATACAAGAATTTCCGAACCTATTGCTCCTAAATTATAACATTTTGTTGTATGTATAAGCTTATGTCCATAATAATTCAGAAAAATCAAAGTCTACTATTAGAGCTGGAAAAATTTATGCACCGAATATGCATCGAAATTGGGAATCTATTTTAGCGTTTCTCTCATCCTATTTAGGTACCTACATGTAGTTAAGCTTTGAAATCTATGTTCCGAGCCCTAGTAATAAGAATCGGATCTTAACGTGCTCGGACCAATGTAAAAAGCACCATTCCTGAACTCCTCTTATCATTGCATTAATGATTCTCCCAGCTCTATGATCATCATTATTTCCGGAAAATGAAGCTCACAAACTTAATTCATAAACCCTAAGTTATATTATACCTAAAGCCCTTGTTCTAATCTCTTTAGTATTCGGAATATTTAATTTTTTCTCATTAGATTTTTTATTCTCATTAGTTGAAGTAATGTTGTTATTCCCTCCCAATTCAGCAAGTCCTCCATTATAGACTTCAAACGGCATTCCTTCCTCAATCGAATAAGATAGAGTAAAACGTTGAGGCCAAGCTTCGGGTGTTGCTGCGATTGCCCCAGCAATTCCAGAAGGTGCAACAGCGTTTGGAACAACAACTTTTTCTAGATGTAGCTTTTCAATTATCTGATTTTATGGGAAATAGAAATTTTTCTATTAAGTTCTGTACCTTTGGTACGGGAAATGTGAATATCAAAGTTAAAATTGTTGATGGAAAACTGCTAGTAATTGACTCATTAAAGGGCATTATCCGTTTCTCAAGCATTTGGGCATTTGTTATTGCTGAATCAGCACACCATCCATTTTTTGAATTGAGCGTTTGAACCGGTATTGGCACACCATGAGATGTTAGTATTTTTGTTGGTATAATAGTCAGAGGTCCAGAACAGTCTAAGAAATAAGGTTAAGATATGAGAGAGTTCTAAGAGAGTTCTATGAGACTAGAGTTCTAAGAGACTAGAGTTGACTTGAGGATCAATTTCGAGCTGGATATCTCGAAAAATCCTTATAAGGATGACGAGCTTTTTGAACAAGAACTCGTCTTGCCCGAGCTCCTAAAGAAATATTTTTCATTTTACCCAGTTTTGGTTTATATCCAGATTGGCATTGGCAATGAAACCCGCCAGGCATATTCACACAAGTTGTAGATTTCGCTGCACAATTTCCTGCAGATTGGAGTTCACATTCATCTATATCACGGCATTTTGGAATCTTATAAAATTTGATATATTAAAGTGGATATTCTGGCAAGTTTGGTCTCTTGGCTTCCAAAAGGATGAATGACTTGAGGGGGTTGAAAGTTATTTGTCTTAAAGGCACAGCTTAAATTATTAGAGGCATTTGATTAAAGCTTAGAGAGAATTCTTGAAGCTTAGTAACCATTTGTTTCGCGCCTTGAGTGTATATCTGACTACAATATTAAAGCTCTAAATTTAGGCTACAATAAAAATGCCGGGGTGTGTACCTATTAAACGAGTTTGAGAGAAAATCCGTTAGTGTTTTCAAGAGATTTACATTATTTCAAAATAAAACATACTCCACTAAGTGTTTGATTCGCCAAGCATTTAAGTGTTTCAGCTCCTACAGACTGAAAACCAGAATGGCACTCAACTCGTAGAGAGTCTCCAAATTGCAACTCTCGAACTACCATATTCCTTTTAGTTTTAAATTCCATCTTTTGTTTAGATCCAAAGTTTTTGGTTTGGTCCTTTAGTTTTTTATCCTTATTGGATTTTTCATCCATAACCATATTATTGCTAGGCAATAAATGTAGTTCACCATTTTCAACAACAGGGATATCAGTACACGTCAATTCTATTAATTTTTAATATTATCCATAATCTTAACCTCAAAAGGCTTACTTTTACAAAGAGGTTGTGGCGAGGACCATTCACCATTTGGACGACAAACAATACTTAAAGGACCCTCAATAAAGTAACCCTTCGCACAGTGAAATTGGAAAACGCTGCCGAAGCCAATGCCATCCCCAAATTGAAGAATTCTTTCACCGGAGACAAAAGATGGGAGTGCGGGACAGGCATCAGCTGAAACGGGAAAGTATATTAATAAGGGAAATAATCGTTTCAAGGACTTTTGCATTTGGGCGATTGCGTCCAACGGCCTTCGTCTGTACAAAATATTTCTTCATGTTGCTTCCCTGAAGCAAAGCTAAACCCTTCATAACACTGATATCGAGCCATTCCAGCATATGAGACGTTGGTAGCTGAGACAGCAAAGCCGTTAGCTATTTGAGGAATTGCCGAGCAGTAGACGGCTAAAGGATTTTATGAGAGTTTTTTCAAAATTTTAATGAGATTTTACGTTGGCAGTCCGGAACAGGTGCATAATTGCTCCACAGACCTCCCAGTTCACATTCTGTCTCAAAATGCCTGCCGAGCCCCGTTGAGAATTCAAAGCCTCTTTCACAACTTATAGTAACGTGGGTACCATAGGCTGTATTTTTAGTGGAGAGGAGGACACGACGGGAGGGTAATGAGAGAGGAGGGCAACCTGAATTAAAAAAATTTCTTGAAGAATAACTCCTATATCTTCCACTCACTTGTCGAAAAAGAAATATTCCAGCCTGTTCCACTGTTTAACACGTTAGAACGCCAAACGAGTTCAACTCGCCCTTGTTTTGCATAAATCTAAGGATAAAGTAAATCTAAGGATAAGTTACTATAAGATATACAGTAAATTAAAATTTGCTGAAGGGGAGGAGAGGTGGGTGCCTAAGCAATGCACCAAAATTTGAGGTACCCCTCCTTAAGCAACCCCTCCTTAATTTAACCCTTATAAACTACAGTACCCTTTATTATCAAAAAAAAGATTCTTTAGCTCCAAGTGTAAATCTTATAGTGAGATATTATTATAATTAACTCAAAAATAGTAAAAAACACGAAAATATCTACCGTCTTAGGTGGAGCATTATTAACAGTAAAACCATCACTTTCATGCAACGGTCTCCCGTTGCTACTTCCATCCTCACCTCCCTCATAAATTTGTAATTTATCGCCTAAATCGGCAACATCCCAAGAATTTAAAACTAAGAACAATGATGGAATTTCTGCTGCAGCTTCAAAGTTTTCGATTTGTTGAGAAGGCAATTCTATGCTCCAACGACAAATTTGTGAAGGAGCATAGGGCAAATGTGCATTTCCAGGTGATGTTAAAACCCCGTGTGAGCGACGAATAGAGTTGTCACAGCCTTGAGAATTTATTTATTTATTTGGGAGAGAATAAGGCGGAAAGTTCAGAATTCGAAGTTCTGTCCAATAATTTATGATTCCGGTTTGGCTCGACTCATCATCATACAACCCATAACTTTGGCTTAATATCTCGAATTTATACTAAGTGACAAGACCAAGTATAAATTTTGGTACAAGCTTTAAAGCACAGGGTATGTCTCCAATGTAGCTGATAATCACGAAGATCCAACTGAAAACCAAGATATTCTACCTTTCTTGTATGTAATAGTAAAGCCTTTTTGAGAAACAGTCTCGCTACTGAAGAAGTAGATATGGACTTGAGATTGTGTTGAAATTATTAGTTGAGGTTCTTTCTTAAAAATAATTTTTTGATAATAAATCAAAATTTCTTTAAAATAACACTACCATATGCCCACTGAATTTAGCCAATATAGGCTCAGACGGACTCGGTCCATCATAAATTGTTAAAAAATCGGTTTCAGCTTCAGTATTGAATTCATCAATAAATAAAGAAATTAATTGGCCAGAAGGTGCCTCTATACGCCAAACACATTCTAAGCCTTTAGGATAATTTCTGGGCCATTCTGGGCTGTGAAATTGTTGGCCGATTGATGAGGCTTTCAGTTGCTGATTTCCACAAGATATTGGAACTGAAGGGAGATAGTATTGTGTAATGTATACTCATAATATTTTACCAGTTCTCCAACTAGCTTGAAAGCCTCGAGCTTGAATGCTCTGGTCAGCTCTGAATTGGACTATCATTCTATTTGTGCTTGACTCAAAGGAGAGCTTTTCTGTATTTCGAGGAGTACCCGAAATTGTGGATAGAGCAAAAGTAGAATTTTCGGAAGGGCCTCCGTCTAATACAGTAACTAAATCATGTCGTTCTTCAGTCTCGAAGGAGTCAAAATTTAGCTGAAAATGATTATTTTATTTATAGAGGATATCTTTTTCTCTTATAATGTCGACCTCATTATTAGGCAGCTTTCACACTCAGGGCAATAAAATTTCCCGAAAATTATCTTAAACCGAGGATTACGGTGGTATCTTATAGAGAGATCTGAGTGTACAAAGAATCTAGTATACTTCGCGGAATCACCTGAATTTTAGAATTAAGCGGTCCTTCTATAACCCAACGGCAGTTGGTGCCTTGTCTATAACTTGCAGGAAAGTTGGGTGTTTCAATACGTCCAGATTCCCCTTTCTCGTATCGTTGACAAGACATTTCACTATGAGCTGCTTAAAAGATTATTTTGGCAAAATTTGAATATTTTCCTAAAGAAGTTTACATGGACAGTTAAACTCATCACTAGAATCTCCACATTCATCAATTCCATTGCAATGGGCGCGTTCAGGGAGGCATACACCGTTTTGGCAGAAAAATGATCCTCAAATTATTCTAAATTTTCACTTTATTTTCCCTATAATACCTTTAATACAGGCATTCTGTTCACAGGTAAACGGCCTAAGTTGATTACAGACATCTAATTGCCATGTTGGTCCTTCTACTTGCAGGCCATCTACAAGTATCTGAAAAAGCGGGATTGGAATGACTTTGAAACAAGGGATATGGGTAGCATGAGAGATATCTCAAAACATGAGGGATATCTCACAGGGATGACAAGAGGGTAATTGCAATAGATGGGGGATGTTTCAGAGGTATAACATATCTCAGAGGATAATACGAGGGAGCTTTCGAATGATGGATGTCTTCTAAATTCTAATGGATATAAAATTGGGGTATTTTAGATCAACCTCTAATGATTTATAGATTATAACAACTCGAATGTCATGAATAGCATGTAGTGACTTTATATCCATTGGCACTTTATAAGCTTATGCATCAACAGCATTTATTTTTAATCCCACTTCCAACTCAATTCTACTCGTACTTTTGTGCAACTTCCATTTGCAGGATCAGGCTGTCCATAGGACCAAAATCCAACATATCGAGAAGTTTGGGAACCATCACTCCATAGAAAGGAACCATCCATTAAAGATTTTGAGTGGGATGAAGAGGATGAAATTGATGAATCCATCATTAAAGGTCTATATAAAAGACCGATCCAATATTCAGAAGGGGAAGTGGTTGGACTTGAAAAAATAATGTGAGGGAAATTTTAGCAAAAATAGCTACCCGGATGTTAAATGTGGCCTCATCAAATATTTTGCCAAAAATTTATTTTCCTCGGAAGATTCAAGACGGACTAGTTTGGCTCCAAAGCGGGAACAGAAGGCTAGGGCTTGAGGCCACGACTTTTCTATAGACACGAGTTTATAGCACTTTCCCTCAAAGCGTTCCCATCCTTCTGCACATGAGAGTTGTACATCGGCTAGTACAAAAGGTGGAGGCTAAATTTTGAATTTTTAACTAATGATGGATTTAAAAATAATTTAAAAAATCAAAAAAATTTTTTTACGTTTTTCCGGTGCTGCCTATGATTTTTGGAAGGGCTAGAAGCCTCTAGACTTGGATGCTTTTCAGCATCTTCATTAGAATTTTCATTTTTAAATAAATGCTGTGCTGACTGTGAAAAGACAGGTTCTTCATCATCCACTGAAGTGCTTGACTAAAAAAATTTTTTTATTAAAAAATTTAAAATTTTTTGGACTCATACAGAATAACTAGCATCATTATCTTTCAATCCAAGTAAGTGCTAAATTTTAAAATCATCGTCCAAGCAATTTTACAAAGAATAAAACAAACAAAACACAAATACAAACCACTTAACTATTTCATCAATTTATAGGGGAATAAATAAACAGAAATATGTATAAAGGTTTAATAAAAGCAGAATTATAGTTAAACATTTTTTTCAAATATCAGAATTATTATTTCAGAATTTTTATTTTCAGAACTTATTATTTCAGAATTTAATCTTTCAGAATTTTTAACTTATTATTATCAGAAAAAAAATACAATAAATCAGAATAAACTTATTAACTTAATAAAATCAGAAATAATTTAAATCAGAATTCTAATCAGAATAATAATAAAAACATAAGTATGTATATTCAGAATTAAATTATAATCAGAATAAAATTAAATTCAGAAAAATCAGAAAAAAATACAAAAATCAGAATTATCAAATCAGAATTAATTAAAAATAAATCAGAATTAAAATAAGCAGGCTTACTTCATCAGATTCTGTTCCATTTATATTTACAAACAGTGTAGTTATTACAAAAATATTAATTAATAAATTGAAATATGAAATGTATAATTTTATTTTTCTATTTTTAGGCCTTTTATGACCCGTGTGAATATTTTTCATTGCACTATTAAAAATAAATTTTAAAAATTTTTAAAAATCAGAAAAATGAAAATTCTGATATATCAGAAGTTTATAAAATCAGAATTAATTCAGAATATAGGAGCTAAATCGAGGTTATTTCCGGTCATGTTGCTCCAACTTCCGCAAATTTTCTTAAAACAATATTTATTTCGAAGAGGATTATTTTATTTCGAGGGCTTAAAGAATACCTAATCCTTTGTTATGAGGGCATAAAGGATTATGTTAGGAATATAAATGTTAATTAATTTCTTTCTGAAATTTAAATTCAAAAATTGCCTTATGAAATTTTCTTCAGAAAGTTCCGGCGGATCATTACTTCAGAAAGTTACTTTTGAAAAAATGAAAAAATTATAAGTAAATTGCCGAAAGAGACTTGCGGACTTCGGGCAACATAACCGTATAGAACCCTCTAAATCATAACTAAAAAGCTTTATATAATTATTTAAAATTCAGAATTTAATTAAAACAAGGAATGAAAATAAATTTAGAAAAATAATAAACTTTTCCGCGCATTAAAAATAAAATTTTCAACTTTTACTGACCCTCTTTTGAATTATTAAAGTAATGATGGGTTTAAAAATATGGGTGGATTGGCTGTGGAAGGATATATTTATTGAATATATTTTATGAGAAATGAACGGAAAGCAGGATTATAATAAGGTATGGGTTGTTTTATACATAGTTTTGATCAAAAGGTTCAGTCAGTAAAATGTCAAGTCGGAGAAAGAAAATCAGGGAAATATTAAGAAAATTTTAGAAAAATCAAGCTGGCTATAGTTAGAGCCAAAAATGAGATAAACAGATAATGGAATCGGAGAGAATCGGACAGTTGTATACAAAGACCGAACCTGAGGAACGATAGAGATTCGATATTAGTATAACCAGATTCTGATCGAGATATAGTCTTTATCCGCTCATAGTGCAATTTTAAGCCTCCAAAATTAAAGGCATAATCCCAATAAGAGATTTCCTTTCAAGGAAGTTTAAATTGAACGGGCTTTTGGTATGAGGAAATAATGTGAGGATATAATATTTTTAAACGTTATAAAGAAAGTTATCTAGGGAGTTACTTTAGAATATTAAATAACATTTAATTTTGAATACAAATATAAGCAATAATCTAGCAGATTTATCCTTATAAATATTTTTTGGGCATTTTGTCAAATTTAAATTTGTCTGATTGACATTTTATAACCAATGCAAGGTAATTAAACCGAGATTTTGTGACGTGAAAGGCTAAAGATGATGATGTGGCTGGTTAATGATGAGAAGAAGTACACACACAAAAATAATTTAATGAGAAGAATTTGGGCAGAAAAAGCAAAAGGATGACCCCAATTCTATTTAAATAAAACAACAATGAGCGAAATAAAAATAAAATATAAAAATTATTTCGCGCGAAGTTTAATAGATTTTAATTTTTGAATAATTAAAATTTTAAAAATTTTTAATCGGAATTCAAAAAGTTTTTGGAGTTTAGGATAGAGTTGGAAAAGACGAGACCGATACCGATAACGAGATTCTCGGCTTTTTTCCAATATCGGTCTCGGCTTTTTCATTCTCGTTCTCGAACCCAATATTGAAATTCTCAGTCCATTTCTCGGCGAGAAACGATACTGACTCAAAGAAATAAAATCCTCAATAAGAGGTGATTTAAGGGGTGAGAGAGATAAAAATGGTCCTAATTTTAGATAAGACCAAGGAGAGATCCCGAACTAGAATCTCGGTTTTAGAGATTTGAGGTTTTCGAGATAATAATCTCTATTAGCTTACAAAACCTCTCAGTCTTTGTCTCGATTTCTAATGCATGAAAATTGAGAAAGAATTAAAGAAAAATTTTAAAAAAATTAAAAAAAAAACGGAGAATAACCAAAGAATTTATATAACAGTTAATGATTAATAAAAAAAATTTTTTTGTACTATGATTAGGCTTGATTTTTTTAAAATAAATATTATTGAAGGAGAATCGTAAATGAGAGAGAAAATGAGCAAAAAAATTATTTAAAACAACAAAAATTTAAATTTAAGGAGGTAAAAACAAGGTTTAGCACAAAATAAAATAGATTAGGGACGATTCCGACATATTCCCGAGCTCCGAAATCCGAATTAGATCCTTGAGAAATCAGAAATTTATTTGTATGATGGCTAGATTCCTAATCCTTACAGTCCAAAAACAAAAAGTCAGTAAGTCTGAGTCTTTTTTTGGTAATAATATTAAGCTAAAAATTATTTTAACCGAAGCAAAAACAAGAAAAATATTAGAAAATAATTTATAATTAATAATAATAAATTAATAAAAATAATAAAAAATAAAATAAAAAAAATTAATTGCAAGTGCTTAATTAAACAAAGAGGATAATAAAAGGTTATACTCATTCATTATAGCGAAAAAAAATTTAAATAAAAAATTTAAAAAATAAAAATTGCTGATTTATTCAAATGATAAATCAACAAGGCATGCATATTCTTTAAGAACTACTAAAAATTATTCGCAGAAAACAAAGAAAAAATTTATTTGGAAAATTGGGGCAAATAGGGAAAGGGCATTTTATTGTTTTTGAATTTGAATGAGTCTAAAATAAATTTTTTGAGAATATCAAAATTTAAATTTTAAAGGAGGGTGATTCAGCTAAAATAATTTTTAAAAAATAAAGGGAGGGATAATTAAGCTATTATTATGATATAAAAATAATGGTAATAAATAAAGGCTTAGTAAGAGAGAGAGCTTTAGTATCGAGATATCGATAATGATAATTGAGATTTTTGGACAAATCCTTCACGCTAAAGTCTCGTAACATGTTCAAGGTTTTAAAAAATAGTTTGCATATTAGCGTGTTTCGAAACAAAAAATATTTGAAAATCGGAAATCGAATTTTCGAAAAATATTTAGCTCACAATAATAAAATCAAAGAAAATTTTTTAATAAAGCAAACGGGATATAAGCAATAAAGTTTAACTGAAATTTTCTAAGGGAGCTAAATTAATTTTAAAAAATTTTGAGAGATTAGAAAAAGCATTCCTATATCCTATTTTCCACCTCATTATTGTCTTTTTGCAATATCCCCTTTTTAATTTTATTTTAATTTTATGTGTGTGTGGGGAATAAATAAAATAAACTAAATGAGACTTGCGCGAGTAAAAGCTGCTAGCTGGTCAATCTAATCGTTTTGTCTTTTTTTTTTAATTTTTTAGTTAGCCATCAGAGAAAAGAAAAATTCCAATGGGTGGGCGATAGAAAGAGATTCTCGAGAAAAAAAATATATAATTTTTTTCTCTCTTTTTTCTGTGCTTTAACTAAATGGACGATCTAATCGTCTTTCTCGGGCAGCACGAAAAAATTTGGGAAAATAAAAATAAATGGAAATGGAAAATATTTTGGGGTCAAACAGATAAAATTTGAAATTGAAATTAAATTTTCGACTGCTTTTTCTGACATTTTAACAGTTAAAATTAAAGTACCGACCGACCTATTACGGTAGTAAATAGGTACAGTCGATCCCATAATAATTCACAGTCGATCTCAATTAAGATATTAAACATTAATGTATCGTAGTTAAGTTTCTTTATGAAGTCAGTGCTTGGATTATTCGTCTTGTTCGAATTCGCATTGCCCGTATTTTTGACTATTACTTCTACTAGGTATTTTACATATAATTAGAAGAAGCTATAAATCTGCTAAGGTGATTCTGATAATTTGATATCTGATAAATCTGATAATACATATATCCGATAATGGCAGAATGGTTACTGTATTTCTCTGAGTTCCTCTCATTACTGAAAACTCAAATACAATTTTACTTATAAAATCATAAATAAACTCTGAATAATTTGTTTAATTTAGGTTAGCGGATCCGAATATTCGGATCCGAAAAAGGACGGATATCCAGAAATTTTTAGTTCGGATATCGGATCCGGATATCCGAAGCGTTCCAACAATTTGCCAACCTTATAGACTATAAAACAGGAAGGAGCTCATTTCCGCTTTCATCTCCCACCAAATGCCGTTTTTTCTTGTCTTTAGCTTTTTAAAATATTTTTTCTATAAATAGAAATTCCTCATTTTTTCTAAATTTTTTCAGTTCTCAATCAGTTTACTCACAGTTTATTTCAAAAAAAATTGCCAAAAATGACCTTGAAGAGTGCTTACAATGATTGGACATTTTTTAACTAAAAATATTTTTTTTCATTTCCCCCCAAAAACTGTCATTCTCAACAACTTCCTCCTCCAAGTCATTTCCTTTCTGAATCATCAAATTAGGGAGAGACTCTATTTTTTTTAGTGCAAAACCTAATTTCATCATTTTTGGCGGTCATAAAGGTGTTGAAATTATTTTGAGGAATTTTATTATTAAATTGGAGGAATTTTAAAAATGATTGAAATTATTTTTTGTCATTTATAAAACATATTTTTAGCCCTAAAAATTAATTTTATTACCAACAAAAATTTTTTTTCTACAAATATCCAGATTCAACTTCATTCAAATTCTTATTATTGTTTCCTTCATTAGCATATTAATACTTTATCAAATCAGATATCAAATCTACTAGATATCAAGTCATTTTCATGAATATGGGGTTCTCGAGTCGGGCCGACGTTCGGCCCATTTTTTCGGGCCTCATTTCTATTGGCCCCGACCGAGTCTTTTTCGGACCAAAATTATCCTATTAACTACCCGACTACACTATTGCCGCCTACTATTAAGTTCCCCTCATTATTAGACGAGTAAATCAGGTCCCAACTGTAACGAGTCATCGAGAGATTCGTATGTAATATACCTAATCCGGTTATACACATTCCCACAGATTATATCCACACTCCACAGGTTATACCCACGGTCCCGTCATCGGGCATTCAAGCACACCCCTAATTTCAAATAAATTAAAAAGTCAGAGACGTCTGACCAAAAAAAATTTTCAGTCAAATGACCTTGCGTATATTAACCACCTGTCATTATAATTAATTAATTATTTTTTTCCCGCTATCATTTTTTACTTCCGCTTATTTAATTTGTTTCTTTATATTGTCCAATGATTATAAAACAAATTAATTTATAACTCTTCTTTCCAGTAAAAAAATAAACAAAAACCTCTCTAAAAACACGTTATTTGCTTATCATAAAATAAAAAAATGAAAGTAATAAATTATATTAAAGCATAAAACTCTTTCTAGCTATTGTGTTATTTTTATTTTTATTTTTGATTATTATTTTTCCGTTGTTTTTTTAAATTTTACTCTAAAATTAAAACAAGGACCTTGACCATAATTTTATATTATTCTAATCAAAAATAGAAAATCCAATGCCTAGTAGTTCCGTTCTAACTAAGATTAGCGGTCCTGGAAAATCTCCATTTATCCAGGCGTATTTCAGATCCAGATATGCGCAATCGCCTCGTAACCCCAATCTTTTGATAAGGTTCCAACAAATATAAGATAAAGCCAAAATGATACAAAAAAGTCACTAAGGTAGGGTGTAGACCAGGGCTGCACGCAATTTCGAATTGCATAAATTGCGTGTTTTTTCGACTTGCGGAATAGCGGAAAGCAAACAAGTTTCATTTGAGTGCAGACCTAGTGTACTAGACGTTAATTGGGGAGGAAAGTCCGACTTTCTTTTATTGAGGTCCGAATATATAAAAAATTTTTATTTTTATTGTATCAATGCCATTTAAAGTCAAATTTTAATAAAAAACAGGTTTCACGACTAATTTTTTATTGTTATTATTTTTTGCTGTTTTCGCCCAAAATTGGCTAGACTCACAAATAAAGCATTATTATTGTAACCTTTCTAATTCTGTTTTTGTTATAAAATTTATTTAATTTTTTTTTGTGTCCGTTCCTTTTTTGAAATTATTTTTAAAATGCGCACAGCATGTAAACATTTATTTAGGAGAAAATAAAAAAAATTTTTAAAAATAATAAAAATAAAATTTTGCTGAGTAAGTACAAATTTAATAAATAATTTGAAAGTATATTTTAAAAATTTAAGAATGCTATAATTGGACGGGATGTCTACCTATAATTGGACATCCCTCCAACCTATAATTGGTGGGATGGACCGGGTTACCCGAAACTCAATAGACGAAATCCGATCTGGGAAACTGATCCGAAAACCAGGAAATCTTGAAACCCCAATCAGAAACTTCGGTCCGTCCCTGGTTTATTAAAGAAAATTTAATCAAGGTAGACTTGAGCATTGTCTTGTTGATTGTCATATCTTATTTTATGTTTAATTAGCATCTAGATGTCCTTACTTTGCCCACGATAGACAAGCCTGGTTCTCTAATCTGATCTATAATCTGCTTCACTAATCTGATTCAATTGTATAAAGGCGTTGATTAAACTATTTTTAACTATTTTTAATATAATAGATTTTTATTTCCAAATTTTACTGAAAATTAAATAACAACGCCCAAATTTTTCCGTTTAATTAAGAGAAAATTTAATCTTTATGATATTTGCTTTAATTTATTTTTAATAGCACTTTTATTGTAAAATAACCGCAATATATAATCGGAATTAAATATATTTTTGATTTTTGGACGCGCAATTTAATTACAAATTAGAGCCGGTTTCGGCTTGATTAAAAAGGCTAAACTACTATTTCCAGTCTCCTTTTTTTAGTAAATTCTAATTATTATCGTCTCACTTGTAGATTACTTTAATTAATATTTGCAATAATTAAGATAAATTCGTGTACATATTTTAATCAAAAATATTTGGAAAATTCCCTATTAGTTTGCCAAATAGGAAAAAATTAAAGAATATTAATTATAAAAATATTTCTTCAGAAAAAAAAAACTAAAAAGAATTTCCAAAAATTTTTTCTGAAATTTTGTGGAAAATTTCTAACCCCATGGGGCTTTATTACTGAAAATACGTTACATATGAAATTATCAATTTATTTTATTAGCTCCGTGAGCATCCGTAAATCCGATTATTAAGCTCCTAAATTTTTGTACTTTTAAGAGAAAGTCTTCTCTCCCTCAATTAGAAGAAAGATTGAGGGATCTGTGAGATTACGTCGAGGGATTTGGCGGGATTAAGGGGATATCGGGGATACAAATTAAATTAAAGCCCCAAGAATTCTTTAATTATTCTGAAAATCATATGAAATTTTAATGTTCTGATTTTTATTTATTTTTATGTAGTAAACAAAGTTGCCCGGAAATAAACTTGCGTGTCTCGCAAACAAATAAAAATACTACAACTTGTTCTATGATATAAATTTTCTGCGCATTTAATTTCCGCACACACCCAACTTTTTTTCCGTTCCTTATATTGCTAAATTAATTTTATAAACTTTTTAAAATTAATTTTAAAAATTTAAAATTTTGTTTTGAAAATTAGATGTTATATTTTCTGTATTAATGCCCCTCATTTGAATTACATAGATCCCCTATCTTAATAAAACCCACCAGTCCTTTGGAGGATGGATGTAAAATAAAGGTCTTCGTATGTATCAGAACCCCTTCCTTTACTTCTCGTGATTATTAATAAATAGACCCCATGGGCTCTATTACCAGATATGGTCACGGATACTGAGTTTGGTATCCGTATCCGAATATTTACGGCGGATACAGACGGATATCCGCAGGCATTTTGGTATTATCTGTATCCATATCCGTATCCATGACCATATCTGACTATTACCCTAAAATTTAGATAAAATTATTATTAATTTTAAATATTTTTTCTTTTTCTCGTTATTATTTTCCACACATCGCGTGTTGATTACATTTTTCCTTCCATTAAATCATTTTTCCTTCCTTGTTTCAATTTTTCTTATTTTTCCATTTCCGTTACATGTGACTAGACTTTTAAGAAAAAATTAAATTTTGTGTCTTTTCGCATAAAAATAGACGGAAATCGTCTGAAAATGAGAAAATAACAAACAAGGTGGGTGCCCCAAATTCACTTTTTATTTTAAATTTTTAATTAATTTATTTATTCATTTTAATTTAAAAAATTTAACTTGTTTTTTTTCTTGAAAATATAATTAATAGAGAGAATAAAAGTTTAATCTGTTTTTCAACGGAAATGAGAGAAATTAGTTTACTGTAGTTTTATTAACTAAAGAGAAATAAAAATCAGAAAAATAACTATCAGAATTATACATAGTATTTTTAATAAAAGAATAACTCTAAATTATAACTCTAATAAAATCAGAATTCTGATTTTATTTTAAACTTAATTATTTTGAAATAAACTTTAAATAAACTTGAAAATTCTGATGAAAATAAACTTGAATTCTAATTCTGATTTAGAATTCTGATTTAATTCTGGTTTTTATAGTGTATTTAAGTTTATTTATAGAAATATAAATCAGAATTTCAGAATTTTCTCTTTTTATTATAGAAAATACAAAACTACTGGAAATATTATTAAACCAGAATTATAAATCAGAATATTTTTTTGTTTATGGTTTTCTTCACATTTTAATTCTGATTAAATAATAAGTTAAAACCAGAATATTTAATTCTGATTTCTTTTTTCTCTTAATTATTCTAATTACAAGTTATAATTCTGTTTTTATAAAAAATATATGCTTATTCTGATTTAACCAGAAGTCTAATATATTATATTCAAATAACCTTGTTTAATTAATTTACAATGTAAATTAATTATATTTTTTACAAATCGTCTTATATAAAATTAATTAATGTGTGCGGTCGCACAAAAACTATATTTTTTTTCTGCTTTGTTTCGCTTTTACAATTAAATTGGAGGATAGAAAAACCCGCGCAGCTTTCATTATCACATAAAAAAATTTATTTTAAAGCTGATTACAAATTAGAAAAATAATTTTTTATATCCCAAAAAGCCCGTTTATTGTAATTATTATTTGTAACCGGCTCATTTTTGACTTGATATTTTTTATGTTTAATCATAATTCCATTTCTGTTTTTTATTATAATAAAAATGGATAATTGCCCAATTTGCACATTTAATCTTCCATATAAATAATAAAATATAATTTTATCTTATTCATTTTTCTCTTCATTTTTCTTTGTTTTTCTTCATTTTTTCGTTTTCCCAGTTATTCCGTATGTGTAAAATTGTAAGAGAAAAGTCAGTGATCATCCTTGATCATCCACCTGTAATCAAATTCTCATTCAGATATGATCTATTCAAAAATTAATTTTTAGACTAATTTTCAGGATGGGTTATCTAATCAGTTTTGTTCACAAATAATAACCCATTATTACTGGTTAATTAACCGAGGCTGAAGACTGAGGGTTAAAAGATCGCGGGAACCGAAAAGGGGGGATTACCTGTTAATAAACGGTCTTAAACAATTTAGTATTCTTGTATGTATATCCAAAGGATGGCAATTATTTAGAGGGTAATTAATCGAAAAATATACTGACATTCATTTATTACTGGTAGAAGCCTCATATTTTGTCAATTTATTTAATATTTTCGTATAATTAACCAATATTTTTATTAAATTATAATCCAGTCTCTACAAATTTAACCTTGCCTAATTAATATAAAATATCAAAAAATCTTTACAAAAAAAAATTTTTTTCATATAAATTTCATCAATAATCAAATTTGACAGCCCAAAATTAAGCGGAACTTGTCTTTCATTTATATATTTTAATTTTCAATGTGAGACAAAACTTTTGTGTGATAATTCATCGTTTTCTCTCAAATAAATATATTAATGTTCACAAATTAGTATAAATAAACTGCGCGATGGCGCCTCCTTGTTTTTTTGGTTAATTTCTTAATTTTCTGGATGAATGACTCAGATTTTGAATTTTTTCCTTTATTCCTCCCACGCATACAATAAAACTTTGTGACGCGAAAAAATTATTATTTTTTTCTTGCAAAGCTCATGAAAACAAATTGAGACGTCACAGAGGATGAATTTAAAAATTACTACATAAAAATGAAGGGATATATGTATATTTTAACTATTTATTTATTAATTGTTGAATGATTAATATTTATTTATTATTCAGCGAATAATTCAATTTTATTTGTAATTTCACAAATTTAATAATGAGGGGGTGGAAATAAAAAACCTTATAAATATCCAGAAAGAGTTTAGCAAAAGTTTAGCCACCGGGCAGGATTCGAACCTGCAACCTCCTTGCAGTCAGAAAAGCGCCTATTGCTAGGCGCTTCCGCTCACCGCTTCTGGGAGTTTTTCCGCTGAACTACTGGGGCATTGACTAATGCTTTTCCTTTCTCATTTTTAGATCGTTTAACCCCCGCCTAAGCGTTGTAAATGCTCTAAGGTGAATTATCCTTACATAAGAAGGAATTAAAATTAGTTTTGCTCTGAATCCTTCAAAAATTAATTTATAGAGCGCCAAGAAGCTTATCTCTTTAATTTATCAACAAATAAATTTTTAATTTAATTATATTTATTTTTGTGATAGTAACACCCCATATATTCAAAGACAATTAAAAATGACTGGCGCCAAAGCTCTGCTTTTATACTATTTACTAGAAAGTGTCTTTTATACTTCTTTTATTCTTTTTATAAGTTAATATGCAGAGTTAAATTTATTATTTACATTATTTTATGAAATAGAGCACCATCGGAAATAGATCCCACTTTAAAATAGAACCACCATGAATCAGTCATTGTTAAAAGGATAGATGGTCATTTAAATCCCTCCCAAATCTCTTCTTAAATGACTCATCCTTTTTAAAATTATTTTCTTTTTAGATTAAAATATTCATAAAAGCTTACAAGAAATGTTAAAAATTTCATTATAAAATTAATAAACCGCAAAGAAAATATTTTTCCGCTCTAATTGTAACTATCGGGCGATCCCGTTGTATAATATTAACAAGGGATTTTGGAGAGTACTAGCTACTTTATATTGTTATTAGATTTATTTAATTTAGTAACTAAGATGAGTATTTAATTAGCAGTATATCATCATTTAAATTTTGAATAATTTTCAAATAAGGCTCTTGGCGACCGGTTATTAACCGTTACCCTCGGTTTTCGGTTTTGTCGGGTTATACCCTAGGCTTTCGGTTTTGATGACCTCCCAGTTTTCGGTTTCGGTTTCTTGGCCAAAAACACCGGCTTTCCGAGTTTGGTTCAGTTAACTGACCTCCAACAACTTCAAATATTTACAAACAATAAAAAACGTCATTCAAAAAAACGTGTCTTTTGTTAAATTTAACTATTTTCTACAAACTACATTTATAGCAAAATACTTTTTGTAATCATCTGTTTTTTAATCATATTTTTAGTTGTTAAAATATAAACTATAATGTACTCTGTATTATGATAAAAAGAGTACAATGGAAGTATATAAAAAGTATTTCAAAAAAAATTTTTCTATTCAAAATTTTTATTTTTTAATTTATTCGCATCCTAGACATTTATAAAAAATTTTATTAATTACTCAATTAATTGCCCTCCCACTGATAAATATCCCCTTATTAATTATCCCCGTATTAATAGAGACGCGCTTAAATCAAGACATTTTTAAGGGTGGTAGAGACTATTGCGGGGTATTTGGAATTTTGTAGCTCCGGTTCTGGTGTTTTCAAAATCTTAGCTATGGCTCCGATTCCTGAAGTGATCTCCGGGGCTAGCTTACGGAGTTATACCGAGCACTAGTCGGGACATAAAAATTAAGAGCCTCGCGGAAGCTATTAATTTATGAGATTTATAGAGATGCGCTTAAATCAAGCCATAATTTTTATTAAAATTATGTGAAAATTTTTTTGGTTTTTTCTAAAATTTTTCTAAGCTTCATAATTTCCCTTCTTCATTTATATATTTTATGTTTAATTACCAAATAATTTTTTAAAAATTATTTTCAGATATTTTAATTAATTTATTTGTATGCACTAATAATTTATTAATTAATTAAAAATGAACGATAAAATAATTACAACACAAACAAAATTAATTAATATTAAAAGGACGGAGAAAAATAAAAGGAAAATTAATAATTACAATTTACAAATGTTTGCAATAATTTTTGTTGCCAGTAGTTTAATGCTTTTGCTAACACTTGCAGTTGATTCAGCTGATGCAATGCCTTTAAAAAGGAGAAAAAGGTAGCTGGAAATTTTTTGAAGAAATTTTCCTGTTGAAAAAATGATTAGAAAATCCTTTTTAAATTTCAAAAAATTTTTGAAAATTTTTTGAAATTTTCCGAAAAAATTTTTTATATTTTTTCGAATTTTTTAATTTTTCGAATTTTTTGAAATTTTCAAAAAATTTTGTTTTTCAAAATTTTTTTTGAAAAATTTCTTTAGGAAATCCTTTATAAAAATTTGTTAAAAAAATTATTTTCCAGTTACAACCTAAGAAAAGGCGGCCGACTGGAAAGACATCATAGGAGAAGCCTGAATGATTGGGTTAATGCCGCAAAACATTTAGACGGGGAAGACGAAAAGATCGTTAGGAAACACCCTCGGCACAGTCACCGGCATAAAAAGTAAATTTTCAAAATTTTTGGAAATTTATAAAAATTTATTTTAATTAAAGAAAAATTCCAAAAATTCACAAAATGGAATTGGACCAAATTTTAAAACAAATGGATTCTATTGTGAGGCCTCGATTTGGGAGATGATATTATGAGAGAGAGAATAAGATTGTTGACTATTAAAAATCATAAATATTATTCTCATCAAAACTTTTAAATTATCATCTCGTTATAATGAAATCTAACAGAGCTGTTACGAAATTTTGATTTCAGTCAATATTAACTTAAGATTAGTAGTTTTATACCGGTAATCCCGAAATCTTAGTAAACGTGCTCGTGTAAATCACGGAAACCCATTGTGTCGCTTAATACCGGGAATCCTGACATGATCCCGTAAAATCTCAGAAATTTCGACATTTGATTTCGAATACTATTTTGTTTCGAAAACAGCTCTGGTAACTAAAGTTTCTTCCTAATTAGCTCTTAATATAACGAACTCTAGGTATAACTAATTTTATCTTCTGTCTCTTTTTGTTCGTTATAATGAGAGTTGAGTTTATAAAATTTGTATAGAGCGGAATCTCTCAATAGCCTCAACCCTCGGATTGTTTTTGCCAATCTAAAAAAGAAGTGACGTGAGGGGTGTCTTTAAGAGAGCTTCCACTTTAATATCAAAAATTCTCTCAAAAACCTACAAACTATAAGATGATAAGACAACCTATTAATGAGTATTTGTTATATCGTTGACCTCACTTTTATTTTTTGGTCTGATCATTCTATGTAAATTTCAATAATATGCCTTTCGTCTGAGCTTTATATTATTTTTCTTTTTGCTGCCTTATAAAATTTATTATTTTTTTTTAAATTTTGTTTGTAAAGAATAAATAAAAGGAATATTATAAGAATTATAACCTTCACAAAGAAACATCTCCATGAATGATTCCAAATGAATTATGTAACCTACTATGAGTATTATATTGCAGAACCATTTTGGTGTGAAATGAGGTTGTCGGATAGTTAGAAATCTTCGGATCCGAACCGAAATTTCCGGATATCCGGCCTTTTTTCTGATCCGGATATCCTGATCCGACAACCTTAATGTGAAAGAACACGAAGGGTTTGCTCAATTTCTTCTCTCATTCTCTTACTTTTTAATTTTGTTTTGATCATTCAGGTTATCGGAAAGAATGCGCAATTATGGAAAATATTCATATCTCATATCTATCGTTAATAAATTGGGTTAAAATCATAACAAACAAGACCGGTCATTCAATTTTAAAGATTGTAATCTCATATCTCTCGATAATTCATATCTAATTAAATTTTGAATACTATCTTTATTAATAATGCTTCCTTTATTAATCCTAACTATGTTCTTTAATTCAAATGAAGGATTTTCAATGGCAAAAAATGAAGCTAATACAGTAATTAAAAAATTGGTAGGCTAGGATTAATTTATAATCTGCTAAGAATAGACTTTATTTAGGATCATAAGCACTGATTACATGCATTGTGAATTTAAATTGTTCTTTAAATGTGCGAAGCTTTGGAGTAGAATAGGGTTGCTAAGAATACGGTTGTGAATTAAGAACTGAACAGAATTTTTTAATACTTTTCTTCTGTTCATTAACTCATATCTGAAGGGTTTCTATGAACCAATGATCCTAATCAAGAATTTTTGGGTCTATAAACCTAAGAAAAATTTACACCGTATCCTCGAAACATATATCAATCCATCAATAGTTGCCCAAATCATATAATTGACTTGATATTTATTCACAACATTTTAGTGTGATAATGGATATAAAGTTGATAGTAAAGAAATATCAGTTGTCAATGCTCGTCTATGCAATATTTCAGTTAATGTTGGAGTATCATCAGCAGATAACGCCTGTCAGAAGACAATTGCCATTTCATCCCACTATGCAGATTGCAAGGATGTGATAAGTGCGATAAGCTTGGAAAAGCTGGAGTTTCAGTGCCAAAAAGCACTAACTTTTGCTGAAGAATCCATGTGTGTTCTCGCCCTTGATGATAGAAATTGTTGCCAGGAGAAAGTTACTAAGGCAATTGAGACTGTCAGACAAAACTGCCACCAACTTACTGTTCCGGTATATGAATATGCCCGTGAAGCGTGTAAATTTAGTCCAAGGGCAGCAGTAGAATTGTCCGAGACAGGCTGCTTTACAGCAACAAAATTGGCTAGTGTAAAAATTTTAACACAGTGCTATCAAGCTTTTGGGATTGATCAAGCAAAGACAGTGATAATTTAAATAAAATATAAAATTATTATTATTTTAATAAATCTTTTAGTAATTTATAATTTATCAGAATTTTTAAAATTTTAATAAATGTTAATAAGCCGTAACAATTTTAGTTTTAAGTTGATGTCCCTTTTTAATTTTTCTTTGTTTTAATTATCAAAGTAAAAATTTAACTAATAAGGCTTACAAAAAATATTAAAATTCTTTAGTCCTATTCGGAAGAAAATTGTAACTTGATTATTTGCGAGACAACAAATCAGCTTCAATAATAATTATATTTGATCAGTCTTGAAATTAGTTGAACTAATATTTGCTTCTTTTTTCCTCGTCTTCTAGTGTTGCTTTATTATTATTTCTCACTTCAGTTATAAAAATATTTCTCGAATATTATTCCTTTTTTTAAACTTAAAAGGATATATTTTGAGCAAAGGATTAGTCCTCTTCAAAAAAGTTTTGTTTATTTCGTTGTTACAAATCCTGGAAATTGAGAGGAAAAGTAAAGTTAAAAAAAGGGGATTGAGAAATCCGAAAGAATAATATTCATCTTAAATTTAAAAAAGCGACAAATTTTTTTGTACTCCTTCAGAAATTAAAAAAATACTCCAAAAATGGGTTCATTATTAACTCGTTGTAGCAAATCCCCTCAAGAAGCTAATGAAGATTCTGTTGAAAAATCGCTTATAACAACAAAAATAAAGAAAAGTGAAGTAGAGCACTTTAAAAGGGACAAGAGTCTTCAAAAGCTAATAGCTGGTGCTCATCCTGAGGAAGTTGGAGGGCTTAGTGCCTATTTATTGCAACATATGAATAGGTAACTTAAAATGACATTTTAAAAGCATTATTAGTAATTGAAGAAAACGGTCTTGTGAAATTGTAAAGGGGCTGGGTTCTATGGCTTGTAACGAGAACAACGTTGAGAATTTAGAAGAATGGTCCTACTTAATCCTGGCAATCTCTGGATATTTTCCCCAAATACTTTAATCATTTGATAGACTCTTACTCTCCTAAATATCCCGATTTAGATATCATTCTTAACCAAAAATCCTTGTCTCCCAACAGAAAATATCCTTGCAGAATCTAGAAGTGACCAAACTTAAAAGTCCCATATGCAAAATTTCCAAAATTAATCATAAACAAATATTAATTTTTAGAGATCTAGATAGAGGAAGTTACAATAAAGTTGAGATATCAGTGAATATTATTAATTTATTATTGGATAATTGCCGGAAAGTTTCAAGCTGGACAGTTTTAGTCCAAAATTATTTTGAAATGGTTAAGAGACTTTTACAAACGGAAGAAGAAAGATTGGAATCTTTGGGCACAGAATTGTTTCAACGGTAAAAAATAAGTAAAGATATTATCAAGGAGTGGTACAGGGATGGGCTTAAGACAGAAGAGGAAGAGCCAAAAAAGACGGAAGTAGGCTGAAGACTGAAGCTTTTTCTCTCATTCCTGATTAAGATCCATTTCTTGATTGGACCTTCAAAATTTCGGGTTTCTTTGGATAAATGAGTAAACCGACGCTATGGCTAAAAATATGATGATAAAACCAACAAATCCATCTATAAAAATCCCCAATTAAGAAAATACTAATAAAATATTTTTAAAAATACCGTATTTTCTCTATTAGAATGCCATGGCATTCTATTTTTCAATCACCTTTCAAAGTGACATTCTATGAGAGACTGGCATTCAACTGGGGAGTGGCATTCTAATAGAGAAAATACGGTATTTAAAAATTAAAGACATATTAATCTACACTATGATGTTGGAAACACATTGTATAAGGAATACAATATTATAGCCAAAAAGTTTGTTGAATTCATGGGAAGGGAAAATGAAAATACTAGAAGATTGAATGGATTTACTGGAATTAGTGGTAAAATTTTCAAAAGATAATTAATTATAAAATTAATAAATTAAGTAATGTGTACAAATTTGTTATTAAAAAATATTTCAAAAAATGCTGATAAATGGAATATAATATTATTTAAGAAAATTTTAGAATTTTTACTTGGGGAGTTACTTAATAATTTAAAAAAAGAAAATTATTATGTTGGTAGGTTTTTAATTAATTTTATAAATTAATTACTAAAGCAATAACAATTCCTTAATATTTATAATTGTATTAATGCTCTGTGATAGTAACATCCCATATATTCAAAGAGAATAAAATTTATGGCAATTTAGCTTTGTTTTTATACTAGTTGAAAGTAGCTTTTATAGTGCTTTTATACTATTTTCTAGCAGCGGCCCAAAGGATCTGGTCGGATTTTTCAGAAGTTCCGGTTCCAAATCCGGGGGTTTTCTTGTTATTTGGATTATTTCGGGATCGAATTTACTTATAAAAAATTCAGCCGGATCCGTTTCGGCTTGAATAGTAAGTTAAAATTTAGTTTCCGGACCCTCATATCTACTATTCTCTCTTCTTTTGCTCTCTATCTTCCTCAAAAGACCCTTTAAATATTAGTTAAAATTCAGAATTTAGAAGATTTTTGTTCAATTTTCAGAAGAAAATAAACCCGAAACTGCCCAAGAACCTACCGAACCTTTAGTTAATTTTAACTCAATAATTATTGCTTACATTCGCGAGTTGGTTATTCGATGTAATCTTGAGAATTTAGTGTATGGATTTTGGAAAAATTAAAAAAAATTTCTTGATTTCCCAGGATCATAGTTAACACAATATTCACCTACTTAAGTAATTCCAACTTGTGGAACTGTCAAAACGAATTTATTACGAATTTATTTATTACCATAATGGACGAATCTAGTGAAGAAAAATTGGATGTTTTCTTACATGTATAGTAGAAAACAATTATTTTTTAAATTAAAAATTTTAGCGTCTTATTATTCATATTAAAAATATACAGGATAGTTCATCTACTTTTGAACTAGTTGGAATTGCCAAATTTATGGCAAATTTTGTTACTTTGTTCGGTATATTATTATATTTTAATTAAAAATAAGTCGGAATCACGAAGTGACCGCCCTTTGGGCAGGAAAATTTTTATCATATAATGAGGAGGGAATATGAGGGAATATAAGGAATATGAGGGAATATGTATTAGAGGGAATATGTCTTTAATAATGAGGATTGTATTTATTAGAGGGTATCGTTCAGACAGATCCTTCACTATTAGCCTACCAAAATTTAAAAATTCTATCCTGAACTGAGGAGTATTTAGTACTAAATAGAAGTATAATGAGAGATGAGAGAGAGATATTTTAGGCAGCTCCCACATAGCCAATCAAATTAAAAAATTCTATCCTAAACTGAGTAGTATTTACTATCTGGGGTTATTCAGAATGAGGGGTATCCATCTCCTCTTGTGGCCAAAACAAGCTTATAAAAAATTATTATAAACTGACAGGGAGAAGCTTAAAGAGATGGCTGATATTATTTTTTAATTATTTTCAGAAAGACATCAAGAAACAGATTTACAAAAATCAGTAGTTTCATTCAGTCCAGACGCCTCAAAAATAAATACAAAAATAAAAAAGCAGAATTTTATGGATATTTTGGAATTAATCCAAATGTCAATTGAAATGAGTAAAACAAGAAATGATATAAAATTAATCGGGGAATATCAGGTAAATTGAAGGAAATTTTTTAAATTAATCCTTTAAAGGACAAACTGATTGAAACAACAAATAAATTATCTTGTGCTATGCCTAATAAATTAAAAATAAATTCGGTAATTACTAGCGGTACTTCAATGCCTATTATGATTGCAGAAAAACCTTTTTTCTTGCCGTAAGAAAATAGTGAAGAAAATAGAAGGGAAGAGGATAGCTTCAGAACGTATTAGAAACCGGAAGAATTCTGGAAAACACATTTGACAAATAATACTTAATAATTCTGAATTTAATTCTGATTAGTTTATTTTTATATTATTTGTGCTACAATTACTTCAAAAATCAGAATTATTTATTTCAGAAACCGGAAGTATTCTGGAAACTAATATGTATATGCATAGTATATGTAGCTCTGAATCAGAATTTCTGATGCGTAATTATGATTATTTTATTATTTCAGAATTAATTTTATTTAAGAAACCAGAAGCATAATTCTGATTTCATTTCAGAATGTACTATAATATAATTGTAATACTGCTCGTAATTCTGATTATTTTATTTTAAATAACAATATTATTATCTCAAAAAATATAAAAATCAGAATTATTAAACAGAACAATTCCGGAACCAAATATACTATAATAATTTTAATTCTGATTTTGTATTATCTTATAAAAAAATTAATTTGAGTCAATGACGTAACGACATTACACCAATATGTCCATGCAAAAACACTACTCCCCCTTGATTGATAAATACCTATTCATATTCTACTCTTTAAAAATAATAAAATAAAATTCAAAAAAAAAATGAGCAATTGGCCAAACATTTTTTAAAATTTTTTATTAATTTTAATCTTCAACGTTAAAATATTCCCCTCTATAGGTCAACTCAATCAATTTTGAGCAAGTTTAAATTTGTTCGTTAAATTGAAATTAAAACTTGTTTTGTATTGTTCTAGGCAAAATAAAAGATTGAATTAATTAATTTTGTTCAATTTAATATTTATTTTTTAATAGAAAATCTTATTTTTTAAAATAGGGGTTTTAATTATTTAATCCTATTATAATCATATATCAGACGGACCTCTCTAAAAGATAACCTCAATGCCGAAAATCAGAACTGTAGGAAATCGGGAAAGCTTAAAATATGGAACTAGGAGATGAGATTTTTGAATGACCTCTGCACCAAACCACTGGGTGTGAAAGTTGTCTCTGTCCTTTGATAATTGGAGGTATCAAAGTGATACATCCAATTTATACTCGTTTTCAGTCCCAATGGTGTATGAGGTTTTAAAGTAATTAAATTTATAACAAGATGTTTATTTTATTAATTTATCAATTATTGATAATTATAATATCATCAGAAGCTCAATTTAACTTGAATCAACTGGGACTTGGAAATCTAGGAGGGGCATTGAATGGGTTACTTGGTGGAGGACAGAGACCGCAACAAGCACAACATAACCCTCTTAATATGCAACATAATGGTAATTAATTTAAAATTCTATCGAGTGCTTGGTATGGCTTCTGACTTAGGTATGCTTCATAGCCGTCTCCAGGACCGAATCTAAGATTATAATACGATGCCAAGCAATCATATTTCCCTCAATTAATGCCCATCCCGCTTATAAATATATTTAAAAATTAATTTTTTAAAAATTTATTTTGGGTCGCCGAAATTTTGGAAAATTGTTCCATGGCCCTCCCAACAACAAAAATCGAGGATTTTCTGGCAACAAGCACTTTAAACAACCCAAACAACACAATCCGAATATATGGAATTTCCCAAATGGCCAGTTTATTTTTTAAATATTTAATAAAAATGTAAGGCACTTTAATGCCATCCACCTCCAAACCCCAACCCTCCCAATCACCAACACCAAACCCTCTATTATTTCCACATACATATTGTTCCTTCACCTTTAATCTTCCCCCATCCCTTCCTTTTAGTTATTCATACACCTCTTCACGTGTTTTCCCATATTGTTCACCTTTTTATTTGTTTGTATTTATCCTCCCTCCTTCCCATCATCCATTGTAACGCCCCACTTATCTACAACTACATAAACAACATTGGAAGAGAAGAAAGTGATTCATTCGGGATTCATTCCGTGTTCATTATTGGTTCAGTTGGGATGTTCGTTAAAGAATTCTTTTGATTGGGAAATTGTTCGAGAGATGGATGTTTTAGAGAATTAATTTAACCCTTATTCAATACACACATTTATTTTTACTCATTTATTTTCGTGCTTTATATTTAAATGCATTTATTCACCTATATTATATTTGGCTATCACTTAAATAAACATAATCAATTAGACTTAATTGTGTAAGTGATTTGTCCCTTTAGCCGATAATTAGAATCCTTATGATTTCCCAATAGACTCAGTGGAATGCCGCCTTCATCTCGTCCTCCTTTTTCCCTTTCTAAAGACCTGACCAGTGAACTCTGATGGACGGTGCCATCAAACATGATGCCATCGGATGATTCACTGGGGCAGAGTTACTGGTAGCACCGGATCTCCACCCGCTCACCTCCCCCTGCGCAAACCCCATAAATCCCTTTAAATAGAAGAACCATTAAAATAACAGTAATTCGAAAAATTACAGTTAAATTGTTTTAAAAACCTTTTTTCTTACTCCAATATATCCTTCAAAAATTCCATTATGTAAATGTTAAATGTGTATAAACTCTCCCCGTTCAAAAAAAACATATAAAAAATTATATGTCTAGGACATTTCCTTCATTTTCATTGCTTATGCCATTTAAAAATGGCTGCATTTGGCCCTTCTTTTTATTCTACCATCGCATCTACTAACACTCCGATCGGAAAAATTAGCATTAAAAAAAAAGAGAAAATGCTAGAGAGCACATCACAATTTTACTTCTTTCCATTAAACCAAGCCACTCCTATTGCAACAATTACCCGGCATAAATTATTTTTCAATCTCTTTTCCCCATCCCCAGTATATTTTTAAATATATTTATTTTAAATTGTTTTTATTAAAAGAAATTTTTCCTTTCCATTAAAAAATAAAAAAAAGTATTTTTATTTCTAAATCCAAATTATTTTTCAAAAGATTTTTATTTTAAAAAAGCATTTTTGTTAAAATAAATTTTTCTTAGATTTACTTATTTCCTTTCAATATATTCTTATAATTTTTAGTTCTTTAAGTTGAAAATTTTTCTTTAAATCAACTTTTAGGCTGATTTTCCCAAAATTACAGATAACATTATAATGCCTTAAATAATCTCTCTCAACTCTTTCAACCAGAAAATCCCAAAAAGTTTTATTGTATTTAAATAAGAATTCCAATAAATAATAAATTTAAAATAAAATTATTATTATTACCCTCTTTAAATCTGTCATTTTCAGAATACCTCCGGAATATACTTAATAGAAATTTTTTTTGTAAAGAATATTCCAAATGTTCAAATTCCACTTCTAACTTACCGTATTTACTCGACTAATTCACCTCCCTCAATTAATTCCCCTCCCTCAAATAATCCCCCCTGATACGGATGAGTTGAAACAACAAGCCCCCTTCCCCAAATACCCTACCACACATTCAGATTTCAAAACTCGAATAATTCCCCTCCCTTGAATAATTCCCCATGTCACGGATGGGTTGAAAAAATAATTCCCCAGTGGAATTAATCGAGTAAATAAGATATATCCGACACCACAACAGAAAATATCATTCTAATATTTTATTTTTGACAGTTTATCAAAAATAAATTCAGTAGAAAATGTCTTATTGTCAATTTATCAAACAAATCCCAAAAAAATCTTTAGAAAGGAAAACAGAAACCGAACATATTTTTTTTTTGTTTTACAATTTGTAACTAAATAATTAAAAATTTCAATGTAATTAATTTTTAATTTAATAATTAATGTAATTAATAATTAAAAATTCCACTCTTCAATCTCCATTTCTCCAAAAAAAAATTTTTCTTTGTTTACAAAAATTATGTCTCCCTATCCCAGGAAATAACCAATAGGAAGATAAAATTAAACACAAAGAGGAGCGTACAGTACCTCTTAGTAAATCTTTTAACGTTAGTCAAAAATAAACTTTCCTTTCTTTTATGTTCTCACAGCTAAGTGTCAGCAGATGTGTGAAGGAATATACTAATTTTGCCTTTCATTGAGAAAATAGCCCAATCTAATATTTTTGCAAAATAAATAATTGTAATGAAATTTTATTAGGCCTCTGTAGAAGAAATCCAAAAAATAATAGGCCTCCATTTAAAAAAAAACCAGTAAACAATAAACAAAAATTAATAGGCCTCTGTTGAAGATATCCAGATTTAAAAAAAAAATTAATAGGCCCCCGTATAATAAATCCAGTTAAAATATAAATTTATAGGCCCCCGTATAAGAAATCCAGACTAAAAAAAAGAGGAGTAATAGTCCCTTTTTATAATTTTAATAGGCCTCCGTTTAAGAAATCCATTTTAAAAAATTTAATAGGCCTCCTTCAAGAAATCCTGTTTAAAAAATAATTTTGATAGGCCTCCGTTTAAGAAATCCATTTTAAAAAATTTAATAGGCCTCCTTCAAGAAATCCTGTTTAAAAAATAATTTTGATAGGCCTCCGTTTAAGAAATCCATTTAAAAAAAATTTTAATAGGCCTCCTTCAAGAAATCCTGTTTAGAAAATAATTTTGATAGGTCTCCGTCAAGAAATCCAGATTAAAAAATAGTTAGATTAATAGGCAGGCCTCCGTTTAAAAAATCCAGTTTAAAATTTTTTATAGGCCTCCGTTTCAGAAATCCAGTTTAAAAATTTAATAGGCCTGCGTTAAAAAAAATCCAGTTAAAATAATAAAATTATAGGCCAATACAGTAACCCCATAGGAAATTTCATTACAATTATTTATCAAAGTTCAAAATCAGATATATATTTTTCTTCCGTTAAAAAGAATTTATAAACAATTCTCATGTATTACAATCTCCATTAAAAAAATTTTCAATTAAACTGTCTTGAGAAAAATTTTCTCAAAACATTCTCCTTGTTAAAAAAAATATATTTTTGTTCCTTTCTCAAGATATTACACTTTTTCATTTCACTGTGAATCCAGAGAAAAGAAAACCAGCCCCCATCTAATCCTAATCAAACTCTTTCATCTTTATATATCCAATATATATAAGGACTACTTTCAACCATCTCCTCACCATAAATCTTCATAAACAGCTATAAAAAAAACTTATACAAACAATTACAAAACAAAATTCTTTTAAATAGTACTACTAAACAATTATTATTCTAATTCAACAACTGGAATAGAATAGGCTTTTTGCTTTAACTATTACGCATATATTCCAAATATTTCCCGTACCTTTTTTCGTTTTATTTTTTTTAATCCCTTTTAAATTTTTATACGCTTTATTTTCAATAACTCATTTTAATTTTTTTTATTATTCAAATTCATTTTTCACTTATTTAAATCGCATTTAATTATTTTATTAATACATTCATCCAACCTACCCTTTAAATAAATAATTTTCCGGCATGGACGAAGGTGACATTGCCGTGATTGATCAAAAACTTTTTACTGGAAAAACCGGAACCCCAAAATTCACTGACCTAGAAGCTATAATATCTAATACATTAATGCTTGAAAATTCGATTAACCTCAAATTTCAAGCAGTAAATCGAAGACTTAATAGCGCAACCGAAGCCATTACCACCATTTCCGACGATCTTAATACCGGACTCCATACCTTGGCCAAAAGAATTGATGATATGCCCCAATTTACCTATTCAACCCCTAAGCCGAACATTCAACCCAGAATAACCCTGAACCGCGAAGACCAAAATTTAAATGTAGTAGGATCCTCGATCCAACAACAAAGCTCCACTTTAAAATCAATCCATACTGATGACAATAACATACAAGATTCTGACCCTGAAGATGACAATATTAATAATAATATCGGCACCATAGCAGGACTGACATTTGATTACAATATTCCCAACTCTCATGGCCCAATACCTATTTATTCAGGGGAATCAAGTGGCACTTTTTCCTCCTGGGCGCAAAAATTCTTGGATTATATTGAAGGTACTGCCCAGAAACTTGATGAACCCTCAAAAATAGGGCGTCTTAAAATGTTTTTAGATGGAATTCCCAGACAAGTACTCGAAGAATTACCCCCTGAAGATAAGAACACCCTGATCAAAGCCATTGAATCCCTGAAACGATCCTTAGATACTCCAATCCGCGCTCAACTCGCAAAACAATCCCTGTCCCTTTGCCGCCAGAAAGAAGACGAGTCAATAGATCGATTTGTTGACCGTCTTGTACCATTAATATTCGCCGCGTATCCCGAACAAAACCCCCAGTCTAGGAAAGATATACTAAAGGCTGCCTTCCTAGATAAAATCAAGGAAGAGATAGCATTTTACGTTAGAGTCGGAATCACACCCCAACAATCCTTTGAGGAAGTAAGAATAAAATCTCTAGAAGTTGAAAACCTTATACAGACCCGAAAACGTAAACATGAAAATGAGGAATGGCTCAGCGCCATATCTCAAATAAACCAACAGGTCCCATCTAGATTCCCAAGTGGAAATTTTTCCACATGGCAAAATGACTCTAACCAGAACAGAAAAACAGTAGGATTTTCTGATGCAGTAAACAGAAATTATAGTCCATCACCCAGAAACTCAAATTACTCAAGACTCCAAGAACAACCCAGAAACAATAATTTTTCGAATAAAAATTACTCCCCTAGAGGAAATTCCCAACCCAACTCCTTTGCACGAAACTTTAATCAACCAAGAAACTTTAACCAATCCTTTGGACGTCAACCGAACATGAATAACTTTAAGATTTGTAACTATTGTCATAAAGCAGGACACTTAATTTCTGAATGTTATACAAGATTAAGAAATTATGGTCCTTACCAGAACACAATTCGTGCACGTAACCCAAATTTCCAACAACCATTCCATAACGCTTCATACCCCAGAAACCAAAATAATTATACATCTCAATATAACTCTGGACGTATAAACACTTTAGACGTTCATAACCTACCTAATCATTTTAACAACCTTGACATTAATCACGGCCCACATAATATAAAGACCCTGTCAATAAATGAACAACCTGAAATAAAACCAAATGCTTCGAACCCAACGAATTACCCAACCGAATTAAACAAACCTGAGGAGATCAACCGAGCAAGCGAAATTGAAAGGTGGGAACCTCCACTAAGTAAATCTAATTATTCTATTGCACCTTTCATAACGTGCTTGTCCACAATATTTCTTCTTATTCTAATTATTCCCGGATACTTTGCTTATCCACAAATATCAGCCAATTTAAATTATAAACCTAATAGTCCAATGGTATGTCAAACAGAACAACGAGGTGAATACTGGTCCATTCCTGAATTTGCTCCTTGCCCACGAATAAAGCCCAACTTGACTGGATCTCCCGTACCTCAGAATATTCGATTATATCGCCTTAATGCCTTCAAGCAAAATAACCAAGCTTGGGCATGTAGAATCATTAGGAAACAAGAAAATGAATACACAAACCCTATGAATGATCTTATAACAAAGAACATTCTGCCAACTAACCTTTACGTCCCTCCACTAACTTGCCAAAAAATGATTTTAGATAAACGTTGTGAGTTTGGAACCCTCAAAGAAGAATCGGGCCTTTGGCATACAGATAACCGAATATATTATGAGAAAAGATACCCCATAGTTGGATGGTCCTGGAGATCTCATTCTTCCCTTAACTGTTACATTTTTAAAACAGAAATTTCAGTTCCACATACCTCTGAAACAATCCAATCCTCCCTCGGTAACATGAACCATTGCCTATATACAGAAGGAAATTGTACCCTTTCTGATAACACAACGTTAATCTGGAACCCTGACCCCGAAAAACAATGTCTTTATATCCCGGTTGGAGAATATAAAGGTCATGTAATGGCAAATGTATGGATGGGAAACCAGATAGAACTAGGCCTCTCCCTAGACCCTAAATTCCAAAATATCAGTGACTGTAACAAAACCCTCAAATTAACTGAACAAGGATTTGCCTTTGAAGTAATCAAAGACAATAAACCAAAAAGACACAAAAGGTCCCCATCATCATTCGAATGGAACTGGGACCACGAAACTCTAGTAACTGACAGCCAATTAGAAGGGCAATTAACCTATTTGGACCAAGAAGTAAAAGACTCCTTAACTTTCCAATTTTCCCACTCACTTCACCAACTTTGCGAGTTTGCAGAAGAAACACGCAAATGGACCACAACTGCGATGCTCTCAGACCCAACCACATTAGCCCGGACAATTTTTCGCAACCCCAATTTAATAGCTCGATACATTTCCGGAAATACACTAAAAATATGGCCTTGTATTCCCCTTTCTTCAACACAATACAAATTTGCACCCACTAATCTTGACACATGTTTTGACTTAATACCCGTTATTCTAAACACCCAAGGGAAAAGTGAATTATCTTTCATAGATCCCACAACTCTAATTATTTCATCAAAAGCCCGAAAAGCCCCTTGTGAACAATATAGGAAAATTCCAATTCAGATTAACAATACATTAATAGAAATTGACCAAATAACTGGTGAAGAAATCACTTTGCATAGTCGGATACTCACCAGTAATTCCCTCCATAAAATAGACTCACCTAAAATCGAACCTCATGCATTCCACCATATGGTACTCGTAAACCTTACGGACATAATTGCACACTCATATCTAACAAATTTAGCAGAGATTAGCCAAATTACTTACAGAATTGAGCAACAAAGTTCAGGTATAACTTCCTCAATTTCAAGTGACTGGGAACAAGTTAGACAAGAAATAATCCGCGAAACTTTAGGGGATTGGTCAAACTTACAAAACAATTTTTGTCTTGTTATATGTATAATTGCCTCAATTGACATACTTATTAGACTCTCAGTCCTATTACTTGAAAATTATCTGAAGAAATTCTCTCTAATTCGAGCAATTTCAGCACGAATTTTCTCGTCTCAACCCCCATCTAAACCAAATCCAGAACCCGAGAATAAGCCAAAAGCTGAAGCTACTATTAAGCATCAGGCTAAATTTAGAAATCACCCTTCTCAGATATTATTAGAGCTAGGTCGTCCTAGTGAGGGACAACCCTCTAAATGGCCACCTTCGGCTACAAAATTCCCTCTTGTTTATCCTCCAGCACCTGCCCCAAGATCCAATACGAACAATTCAAAAAATCGCTTAAACCGAAGGCGATCCCACTCATTAAATGTACTAATTAATTGGTCCAATTATGATTTTTCTACCAATCATCCTACTTGGGTTCACCACCCCCTTCCAATAGTAAATGCAACAATCGACTCGATGAGTTTCGATTGCCTCATAGACACCGGTTCGACAATCTCACTAGCCCCAATAGGACTTGCTATTGGTTTGCTCTGTCCCATAATAGAAGGGGAACTTATAGTAACAACTCCTTCTGGTCATAACGTCCCTATAATAGGTAAGACAATCGTAGAAATAATTATTTGCTCACACTCAAGAGAAATTGACTTGTACTTAGTTCCCAACGACAAATTTATTGGAGAAGGTTCATTCCAAATTATATTAGGATGTAATCTCTTCACTAAGCTCCCAGCCATGATCATAAACTTTGAGGATTCTCTTCTCTCAATTGGCAAAGAAACCACACCACTAATCCAGACAAACAATCCCCAGCCACAAATATTAGCCCTGACAAATAACTTCTATAACTCCACTATCACAGCTTACATAAATAACTTTAAGTTTAGTTGCCTTGCAGACACAGGTGCAACATTTACAGCAGCCCCTATAAGTATAGCAGAAAAACTAGTAGCTCCTATTAAATATGAGAAACTAGGTGCAATTAGCGCTTCCGGCCACCACATGCCTATAATAGCATCCTGCAACGCTCAAATATGCATTGCCGGACACATAATCCCAATTGAAATAAAATTCGTAGACGATAAATATTTCCATAATACCAAAGATTACGAAGTAATTTTAGGTTGCGATACTTTTGCCAAACTCCCCCCTCTTACTTTCAACCATAAAGAAAACACATTAACCATTGGAATTAACTCAACTCCAATGGGAATCAAACCGAAATTTCGAGTAATAGGAATTCGAGCATTTAAATCCCTAAGTATCCCACCAGAGAGTCAGTGCTTAGTACCAATAAGAACTGAAACAACCGATGATACTCAAATATTTTCTGTGAATACTCTTGACAAAAGACTTGTAGATCAAGACTTTAGTCTAATCCCGACAGTAATCCAACCGAAAAACAATCTCTCAATAATTCCTCTTATAAATCCAACTCAAGAACCCAAAATTATCTACCAGAACATGAAAATAGCATTTGCTACAGAACTAACTCTCGATCAGGAGAATCTCTTATTTAATGAATGCCCCATTGAGTCAATCAACAGTACCAAGCTCACCGGCCATGACACTTTAATAGAGGTTGACCCGACCTTTAAGATAGATTTTAGTAAATCATCTCTTAAAGAATCCGATTTAGGACTACTTAAATCGTTATGTGAGGAATTCTCTGATATTTTTAGTAAATCCCAATATGACCTTGGATCATGCAAAGCAGGATCCCACAACATAGTTACAACAACCCAAGAACCAATTACTAGCAAACCACACAGAACCCCATTTAAATACCGAGATGAGCTAAAAAAGCACATCCAACAGCTACTAAACTCAGGAGTAATGGTTCAGTCCGACACACCGTGGGTTTCAAACTTCGTTTTAGTTCAAAAGAAAGACGGAGGTCTCAGACCCTGTATCGACTTTCGTAAATTAAACGAAATAACTGTACCAGACTATTTCCCCTTACCTCGATTAGAAACCATAATGGAGAAAATAGGGAATTGTCACTTATATAGCTCCCTCGACCTCTCCTCGGGATATCTCCAAATTCCATTGACTGAAGAAGCCTCAAGAAAATGCGGACTAATTACGGAAGAAGGGATATTTCAAATGACTCATCTTCCGTTCGGATTAAGAAATGCTACGGCAGCATTTAGCCGCACAATGACCCATGTCCTTTCCGGAGTTGAAAATGTACTCGCATATGTCGATGACATTTTGGTATACACTAAATCCCCTGATGTTTCAGATCATTTAAAAACACTTCGTAGTGTTTTTGAACGGTTTAGACTCTTCGACCTCAAACTTTCCCCTAAAAAATGCAAGTTCGCAATAGATTCTATGGATTTCTTAGGATATACAGTATCTCCAAAAGGATATACTCCGTCACTATCTCGAATTGAAATAATTAAAAATTTATCAGCCCCAACGACCCTAAAACAAGTAAGAAGAATTGTAGGGATGGCAAGTTTTTACCGTAAACATATTCTTGGCTTTGCCACCATTGTTGAGCCACTAACCAGACTTAATAAAAAGAATAAAGCATTCGAATGGGGAAAGGACCAGATGAATGCCTTTCAAAAAATTAAGGACCTCCTTTCCGAAGAACCCATTTTAACTTTCCCTGATTATACATCCCCCTTTCATATCTTTACCGATGCTTCCGGTGTTGGTCACGGAGCAGCCTTGATGCAAAAGCGCGAGGAAAAATTCTCTGCGATAGCCTATGCCTCCCGAAGTTTATCAGCGAATGAAAGAAAATGGCCCCCGGTACAAATAGAACTTGGAGCTATAATTTACGCTCTAAGAATATTTCGTCCTTATATTTATCTCTCGGAGGTCGAACTACATTCAGACCACCGACCGCTAGCCTATCTCCAATCTAAGTCTCACCAACACCCTCAATTAGCTCGTTGGTTAATTGAGATTCAAAATTATAATATTAAAATTGTTCATATAGAAGGAAAGAAAAATACACTCGCAGATGCTCTCTCCCGTGCCCATAACTCTGAAAACGATGATACTTCAGAATTGGAAGATATTATCGAATTTCCTGTTTGTTTATCACTAAGTATATATGACCGAACAATCCATGATCCTGTCCTGAATACACTAAATATTAGAACCCGCGATGGAGAAACACAGCAGGTTGACCTAATCAAAGAGCAAACAAATGACCCAGAAATTTTCAAAATTTTAAAATTTCTGTACGATGGATCTCTCCCAGATATTTCTGAAGAAAAACAAAAAGATTTTGTAGTCAATGCCCAAAATCTAAAATTAATGTCTGACATTCTCTATTTCCAACCTCCCGAATCCGTCCCTAGAATTTATGTTCCAATCTCTCTTCGTGCTCTTATATTCGATTCTTTCCATAACAATATAGTTGGAGGTGGACACATGAATTTACGTAAGACACTTAATAAATGTTCCCGTCGATACTATTGGCCGAAAATGTACTCCGATATCCTCATGTGGACAAAACAATGTTTAGTCTGCCAACTCCGCCACAATCCCATTCCTCTTTACCGAACCGAAATGAGATCTGTTCCAGCAAACACTTTATTTGCTCGGATAGGACTTGATCTTGCAGGCCCTCTCCCCTTAACAGAATCCGGAAACAAACATATTCTTAACATTATTTGCTGGTTTAGCAAATATGTTATTGCAGTTCCAGTCCCAAATACAAAATCCCAAACCATTGCCCACGCACTTTTTAAAAATGTATATTTAAAATTTGGTGGATGTACAGAACTCATTACTGATAATGCCACAACCTTTACTTCTGAATTCTTTAGATCATTCTGTTCTCTTCTATATATCAATAAAACCTATTCTACCCCGTACTACTCTCAAGGTAACAGTGTAACTGAAAGGTCTTTTAGGACCTTTCATAACATCTTAGCCAAATATATCAATCCGAAAGAGCCTAACTTTGATGAATTCCTAGACGCGGCTGCTTTTTGCTATAACACTTCCATCCACGAGACAACTAAAGAAACCCCATTTTTCCTTGTATTTGGTAGAGATCCAATCTTTTCCATTGACCTAATACTAGACTCAACTATATATATGCCCCTTCCCGAAAATGACCTCTCTGAATTTAAAACCAAACTCATCCTCTCTCTTAGGAAAGCTTGGAATTCGGCGGCTGAAGCCACCAAACAAGCACAACAAAAATCCAAGACCCAATATGACAAAAAATCCCGGTCTCAAATTATTGCTTTTGGAGACCGTGTCCTCTTAAGAAATTATACAGGCAAGATAGGGACATCTCAAAAATTTCATCTTCCTTGGAAGGGACTTTTTCGAGTTATTGAATCCGATGGCATACATGCAACAATCTTAAGTTGTTCAGCTCCCCAATCTAAACCACACAAGGTACACTTGAACCAGATAAAAAAATTTATCGGTCCCGAAATAACCACCCCGGCCCTAACTACCAATGAAACTCCATTAGAAGAGCTAGAAGCCCTAAAGCAATCTCAAGCTGAAGAATTAACCGAATTCGTTGGATATAATCATGAATTAAATGATAATACCAACAAAAATAAGACCACTGAATCCGAACAAATAACCAAATCCCAAAACCAACAAGTCACTGAAAAATTGCTCCCAGATAATATAAACAGTAATACCCATCAATATAATCTCCGAAGCAGAAAACAATAATTAAAAATGATATCTTACAAATACAAGCATTTTCCCCACCTCCCCAATTATAAATTAAAATATTAACAAAAACAATTTGTAAATATTATCAAAAAATAAATACCACAAACAATATTACCAAAATAATTTAAAAATTAATCTTCAGGATCTAACTAAAAACCTGAACATAAGTTAAATCTCCACCCACTCCCAAAGGTCGATAAAGTCCAATTAAAAAAACAATAAAACAGAACTAATTATTAGGTCTGTTCTAACATTCAATCTCTCCTAACCCAATCAACCTTAATATATTCATTATTTTCACAACTCTCCCTCAAACTTTTCTCAACTCTCAGTCAGTCAATTTTGAATTTATTTAATTATAATTTTATTTAATTTTGTTTAATGATTTTTAATCAAATTTAATTAAAATTTCAGATATGAACGTTATTCCTTTTTATTCGTCAACAAAAACCCACTTTCAATTATCCAATTTCCACCCATGTGAAATTTTTATTAATAATTATAAATATTCATCATCCGAACATTACTACCAACAAAGAAAAGCCGCAACATTAGGAGCCTCCCAAGAGTTAATTGATTCCATCCCAAAATATACTTGCGCACTTGCTAAATACTCCGCTAAAAAATTAGAAAAAGAAGCAACTATAGATCAATTAGAAGAATGGCAAAAAATAAAAATCGAATTTATGAAAAGAGCCCTCTTTTCAAAATTTTCACAGAATACCAATCTCCTGTCAATACTAATGGAAACAGGAGATGCAATCCTTGTAGAAGCCTCCCCAAGTGACAATTTCTGGGGTGCTGGAACTTATGAGGCAACGATTCTTCGTGAGAAACGTTGGCCCGGAGCGAACGTTATGGGAAAGCTCCTTTCAAATCTAAGATCTGAATGTAGGTTTCCTTTTTATCACACTAAACCCAGTGAGCCAACCGTGTTTTTAATTTTTTTGTTCGTTTTTCGTGTTCTTTTCACCCAAACATTTAAAGAATTTTAATTAAAAATCTTTTAATTTAGAGAAATAAAAAGTTAAAGGTAAAACTTTAATATTTCATTTATAAATTATAATTGACCTAATTAAAGTTCTTACTGTCTGAAATTTTATTCTGAATTTAAAATGGAATCTGTACCACAAAACCCTCCTAATGAATCATCTGAAAATCCAAATGGACCTTCAGAAATTGAACAACAACAAATAAATGCTGCTACCCCAACTTCGACAACTCAATTAAATAATAATGACAACAACATTCCTTCTTTTAATATTCCAAACCCCGCTCCCATTATACCCGTTACTGAGACAATCTCCCAATTATCCATTTCTGGAATTCGTGAGAAGAAATCTCACTATTCATCCAATTCATCCTTTAGCTCATGTGAAGGCGAATTGTTAGAAGAACAATTACATTCACCTCCCAACTGTTCTCCGTCACTTAATGATTTAAACCCTACCCCGGAACCCAAGAAATTCAGACCCCTTCCTGGCCCCATCACTGGTCTTGAATATAATAAGTACCTGGTATCCCAAACTTTTCCCCGTTTAATTGCCGCCAAATCCTCTCGCGGAAACCGTTCAAGCTCCTGGCCCGAGTTCCTTTTATTTGACCAAAATGAATTAGACTTTAAGGCAGAAATAGGTCATCAATTAAGCTTTAAAGGATTTAGAGACCTCAAAGAAGAAGAAATGGTGAACCAAGACAATGACCCACCCGAAACCTTACATTTAGGTATTTCTCCACAATCCGTAGGCCCCCATCTGAAATCTATCAATACCCAAGGATTCATACTTAGAACAAAAGAAATTGTTTCTAAGAATGGAAAGCCTCTAGGTCTAATGGCTCTTGTTCAGACTGACTTTTCTCCCATACCTAATTTTGTCCAGATTAATCCAAACAATAAACTCACAGTTGGCTCACGAATAGGTGTAATTTGTAAGAGTCTCCAAATAGGAACTGTCGTATTTGAGAACCACATTTTACCTCAATCCTTTCCAGTTGCACCTATGGCTTCTCAACTAAGAAAAAGAGCTGGTCCATCAACCACATTTGCTATTGAACTCACTGAACCTGCCAAGTTTGTTTTTCCTTTTAATGTGCATAGAAGTCAAATAGATGAGATCAATGCACAGAAAATTATCTCAGCCTCTCTTAATTCCCTAACATACATACAAAATGAAATCCATGAATCCACTCAGATAACCACAAAACTGATTGAAGATAAAAACTTGCAAAATGTATTTATCATTTATCACACACCCAAAAATCTCAGAGCACTAGTAACGTTTAGAAAAGTTTGGGAAGAAGACTCCCCAATTATTGTAGCTAGTGACCCAACTTTTCAAAATCCCATAGCCCAAGGTACCATATCTGAAATTATCACTGCCCGAACCTCATTTAAAACTACCATTCGAGTACATCTAAGACCCATTGATACAATAGATGAGTATGAATGGGATTACCTTACTAATAAAACTAAATTAAGCCTTCAAGTACCATATTCCCCCGCCAGCCTAATTGAGAGAGCAAACTCATGGGCCTCTCTAGAACCTCAAACCGTTTCACAATCTGACACTCCCCAAGGAATATTAATGCAACAAATGTTAGGAATTTACCCCAACCCACCTATCACTAACTCAACTAATCTCCAGTATGCTAATTTCGCCAAGAAATTAGAAACAATCCCCAATACAGAACAATTGAAGGCAATAGACCTTACCTTCAATCCCACTCCCTCAGTTGTTGTGGCTCTTGCGCCACCAGGCACAGGAAAGTCCCGAATTATTTCTCAAATGGTTATCGAACTATCTAACACCGGTAAACGTCCCATCGTCATTACACACAGCAATCTTGCGATGAGTAAGATAGTTGAAGATGTCTGTCCCAAACTCTCCCACACTAACAAACAAGCACTTATCCTTCTGTCTGCGCGCGCAAAAGAGCAATATATGAATCTCTTTAATCAATTCTCTGACCACCTCCTAATGGCCTCTATCACAGATACACAAATAGAATCCGCTAAAAGTAAGGATAGAAAAACCATAATGAGATATAAAGATAATGCCTTCACAAAACCGAAACAAGCAGATGAAAAATCAACTGCTTTAATAATTTTAGAACTTGATGACCTCTACCCAATTAAATTTTCCACCGTTTCAATGTGTGAAGAAGTGATTTCATTAATTACAAAATGTACCCATCTCTTCCTTGATGAAGCTACCCAGACTCCCATAAATCAAATTTTACACATCCTCACCTTCGCTCGCAACTTAGAAAAGATATTCCTTGCTGGCGACGCTTTACAGCTAGGTGTCCACTTACAAGATGTCCCAAAATTTTTACACCCGTATTGTTTCGAATCAATACTAACACACACACTTTTGATTCCCTCAATTCCCAAAATCACACTTAGGACATCATACAGAAGCCACCCAATCTTGACTAGAATCATCTCCGACTCCTTCTACGGATCCATGTTAGAATCTGGAACCATAGAATCCGAAAGAGCTGAAGCCTTATCCTTTCCGTTTCCCATACAAAATATTCCACTATTACTTGTCCACACTCCTGATAAGGATACAAGAGACTCCCATTCCTTTTCCCGCCACAATATATCACAAACCCAGTTAACAAAGATTGTTGCTGAAAAATTTATCAGTACAACAAACTTACCAATTGTCATTTTAGGTCTATTCAAAAAACAAGTTGAGGAAATAAGATTATTAAATATCCCTCGAACTACCACCCTCACTATCGATTCTTATCAGGCTCGCGAGCAAGAAATAGTCATACTAATTACCACAAAAACCATCCCCGCAGATTCCCTGGAAAATGAGAAAATTATTGGATTTATAAATGATTCCCAAAGAGTAGCAGTATCAATTTCCAGAGCCCGACAAGCATTCTGTATTATTGGAGACTTTAACACCCTTTTAAAATGCTCATCTTGGCAATCATTTATAAACCAAGCTCTAAAATATACATATATACTTAATCATAATTTACTTTTTAGTATACAGGACAATTCATCAGCATCAGTTCAAAATAATTCAAATCAACAGCAGCATAAACACATTCCAACCATCACCAGTCGTCAACCACCACCACACAAAAAACAATACCGCCCTTATCCTCTCATTACCCCACTCAATTCAATTAAATGTAGCCCTAAAATTAATCAATTACCACCATACTTCTCAGAATATCCCCCACATAACCCGACCCCAGTAAATAAATATTCTTCAATCCAATCAAATATGTACCCCACAATACCCTCACAAAATACAATGCACCACCCAAAAATTCAAAAATCATTTATACCTTCTCCGATGCCCTCAAATTTTCCACAACCAACTTACCCCACAATTCCATCTACCTCTTTTGCTGTACCACGCACAAATCTAAACATTCAATATTTTAATAACAATTACTGGCAATGGTCCGAAGAGGACCAGAAATGGATTAAAGTACCTCCTCCTCCCCCTCAATAAACCTCTGCAAGGAGAAAATATCAAAAAATCACCTTGTAAACCCCCACACCACAACCCATACATATTTAATACAAAATTCGAAAACTTCGAAATTTGAATTGTCTAAAATAAATTTTTCCGATATCAAAATTTTTTTTTCAGATTCACACCCCAACCGTTTCAAAAAAAACTAAAATTCAAAATTTTCCAATGTTGAATTTTCTTAACCATTTATCCAATTTCAGAAATTAGAAAAATTTCAGAAATCCACCTCCCCCGACTAATTTAAACCCCGTTACAAAACAAGTAAGCTGAGGGACCAGCTTATGTGGGAAGGGAGATGTAAGGCACTTTAATGCCATCCACCTCCAAACCCCAACCCTCCCAATCACCAACACCAAACCCTCTATTATTTCCACATACATATTGTTCCTTCACCTTTAATCTTCCCCCATCCCTTCCTTTTAGTTATTCATACACCTCTTCACGTGTTTTCCCATATTGTTCACCTTTTTATTTGTTTGTATTTATCCTCCCTCCTTCCCATCATCCATTGTAACGCCCCACTTATCTACAACTACATAAACAACATTGGAAGAGAAGAAAGTGATTCATTCGGGATTCATTCCGTGTTCATTATTGGTTCAGTTGGGATGTTCGTTAAAGAATTCTTTTGATTGGGAAATTGTTCGAGAGATGGATGTTTTAGAGAATTAATTTAACCCTTATTCAATACACACATTTATTTTTACTCATTTATTTTCGTGCTTTATATTTAAATGCATTTATTCACCTATATTATATTTGGCTATCACTTAAATAAACATAATCAATTAGACTTAATTGTGTAAGTGATTTGTCCCTTTAGCCGATAATTAGAATCCTTATGATTTCCCAATAGACTCAGTGGAATGCCGCCTTCATCTCGTCCTCCTTTTTCCCTTTCTAAAGACCTGACCAGTGAACTCTGATGGACGGTGCCATCAAACATGATGCCATCGGATGATTCACTGGGGCAGAGTTACTGGTAGCACCGGATCTCCACCCGCTCACCTCCCCCTGCGCAAACCCCATAAATCCCTTTAAATAGAAGAACCATTAAAATAACAGTAATTCGAAAAATTACAGTTAAATTGTTTTAAAAACCTTTTTTCTTACTCCAATATATCCTTCAAAAATTCCATTATGTAAATGTTAAATGTGTATAAACTCTCCCCGTTCAAAAAAAACATATAAAAAATTATATGTCTAGGACATTTCCTTCATTTTCATTGCTTATGCCATTTAAAAATGGCTGCATTTGGCCCTTCTTTTTATTCTACCATCGCATCTACTAACACTCCGATCGGAAAAATTAGCATTAAAAAAAAAAGAGAAAATGCTAGAGAGCACATCACAATTTTACTTCTTTCCATTAAACCAAGCCACTCCTATTGCAACAATTACCCGGCATAAATTATTTTTCAATCTCTTTTCCCCATCCCCAGTATATTTTTAAATATATTTATTTTAAATTGTTTTTATTAAAAGAAATTTTTCCTTTCCATTAAAAAATAAAAAAAAGTATTTTTATTTCTAAATCCAAATTATTTTTCAAAAGATTTTTATTTTAAAAAAGCATTTTTGTTAAAATAAATTTTTCTTAGATTTACTTATTTCCTTTCAATATATTCTTATAATTTTTAGTTCTTTAAGTTGAAAATTTTTCTTTAAATCAACTTTTAGGCTGATTTTCCCAAAATTACAGATAACATTATAATGCCTTAAATAATCTCTCTCAACTCTTTCAACCAGAAAATCCCAAAAAGTTTTATTGTATTTAAATAAGAATTCCAATAAATAATAAATTTAAAATAAAATTATTATTATTACCCTCTTTAAATCTGTCATTTTCAGAATACCTCCGGAATATACTTAATAGAAATTTTTTTTGTAAAGAATATTCCAAATGTTCAAATTCCACTTCTAACTTACCGTATTTACTCGACTAATTCACCTCCCTCAATTAATTCCCCTCCCTCAAATAATCCCCCCTGATACGGATGAGTTGAAACAACAAGCCCCCTTCCCCAAATACCCTACCACACATTCAGATTTCAAAACTCGAATAATTCCCCTCCCTTGAATAATTCCCCATGTCACGGATGGGTTGAAAAAATAATTCCCCAGTGGAATTAATCGAGTAAATAAGATATATCCGACACCACAACAGAAAATATCATTCTAATATTTTATTTTTGACAGTTTATCAAAAATAAATTCAGTAGAAAATGTCTTATTGTCAATTTATCAAACAAATCCCAAAAAAATCTTTAGAAAGGAAAACAGAAACCGAACATATTTTTTTTTTGTTTTACAATTTGTAACTAAATAATTAAAAATTTCAATGTAATTAATTTTTAATTTAATAATTAATGTAATTAATAATTAAAAATTCCACTCTTCAATCTCCATTTCTCCAAAAAAAAATTTTTCTTTGTTTACAAAAATTATGTCTCCCTATCCCAGGTTATGTTTATTATGTCTCCCTATATAATAATTATGTCTCCCTATATTATGTCTCCCATTAATTAAAAATTGTATTTTTAAGCCAATAATAATCCGAACATTGGAGGACAGGTAGAAGGCCTATTAAACCAATTTGGCCTAGGAAATCAACTAACACACCAAATTGGAGGTCTAATTAATGGAATATCTGCAAACTTTGTTCTAATATCATTTAAATTTGTTTTATTTATTTAATCCTAGTTCGCCCCAAATCCAAACTCTCCTATACCACCACATGTGCAGAGAAGGATTATGCGCTTTTGCAGTAGAAACCCAAATCACCCAAAGTGCCAGTGGGTTGATTTTTTAAATAAGGAATATTGGTATCGGTTTAAGGTGTATATCATGATCTCAGTTACATATTAGACAAGAACAAAATTAAGTGACCTAAATGTACAATATTTTCTTTGGCCCTTAAAAAGATACCTATCTTTGTGATAACACACAAAGATATCAAAAAAGTGTTAGTGTAGCAATTGGCTGGCAACTGAGTGTCCAATTCATTTTTTGCTATAACAGTGTCTCATTGAGACACATTTTACTACACTAAAGGGACTTAAACTTTCCTTGGCACTTAAACTGATCAAGATTCCCATCGTTCCTTATTCTAAAATGGATCTGGCCGTTTTATTAAATTATTAGCTACTAAAATAATAATTTCCAGAGGCCATCCAGAATGGATACTTCCTCAAGGATCTATCCCCGCTGCTCCAAATGTCGGAAATGCCTTCGACTTGAATTCAATTTTCCCCAATCTTGTCAATTTCCATTTAACACCAGTTCCTCAATTACCTCTTCAAAATCTTTTGAATGGAGGTATGAATAATTTTGAATGAGTATTCGAATAAAATCTGCTTTATCAAGTTCCCAATATTCTGCAACAGGTTGTTGTCCCGTTAGTTGGGCAGATTACAGCAATTGCAAAACAAGCAATATTGGTAAATATTTCATAAATTATCGTTATTGGGGAGGGAGGGGGTGGTTAAGAATTTCTCTTTAAAGTTATCATAGTTTTGTGGAACATTTTCAAGCTGGACCTGAAATATTGAGGAATGACAGGGGGAATGCTTCAAGGTGTCTCAGCATGTTTTAAACGGGGGGTGTTCCAGGGTGTCTCAGGGTGTGTGGGTTTCAGAGGGTTCAAGGAGATGGATGGGTGGTATGTTTCACTGGTTTCAGGTTTCCATGATCTAAATAGTTGTTCACTTCTATCTATAAGATCACAAACTTTAAATTTTTCTGTTAAGAATATATGTTCACAACGTGGAGATTGTTTAAAACAGAAGCCTGAATCATTAAACATGCGTGCATCTATAGCTGAACAGGAGGCTGCTGTTGCTAGAGCACACCAGTTTGTAGCTAAATGTTAAAATAAAATAATATTTTAAACAGTCCGGGAAGGCCTCAGGAACAATTAGACAATGAAGTTGAACTTCGCTTAGCTAGAACATTTCAAGTAAAAAAGGCTCTTATAAGAAAGGCTGGTCTAGAAGGGCATGTATGTCAAGTTAAAAAATATTAATAAATAAAAATAAAGGTTGAACCAGCGAATAATGGAGTATATCAAGAAGATATCCTCTTAACAGAGCAACAAGCAAATGCCCTCATAAATCAAATTAACCAGAATTCTGTTTGTTAAAATTTTTTTAAATTTCGAAAAAATATTTTAGGCAGGTGTGGGAGTTGTTCCCCAACCGAGCCGGTTTAAAAGAGCAGGAAATTCGCTTTACTTGGAGGGTGTTCCTAACCAACAATGGCCTTTGGGACAGCCGATACAATACATGTTTGATGTCTCTGTGACATGTAAGCTTCATTGACACTAATATGGAAATTAAGGAAGGTGCTGACATAAATAATAAATTCCCGGGAATTGTGATTTCAGACCGATAAGCCTTTTTCGAAATCAAAAACTAGCACGGAAGGTTTCTTGATAGATACTGTATTTTCTCTCAAACGTCCAGGTATAATCTCTCTCATATTTATAGCGGAAGCCGATAAAAACGCTGTTAGACAAGCTATCAACGAAATCCAATCTAGAGTACAATGTTTGAGCTTTCAAGAAGTTAATAGTAAACCAACAGTATCTCATCTATATTATGTGAAATATGCCCTTCCTGGCTTGTGAGTATAGGCCCAAAATTTTTTGAAAATATTTCGCCATTAAATAAAGTTGTGGTCAAAGTTATGTTGGCCGTTTAGATGTTGTTAACCCAATTTATTTGAGTTTTGGTTGTGGAAATCCAGCGGGCATTGCGTTACACGAAACATTACATGCTCTTGGATTGCAGCATGAACAACTTAGAATAGGTGGACTGAAAAATTAAGCTCCAGAATCAAAAGTTATCGTTAATGTCATGTAGAAGTCCGGAGATTTTATTTTTCAAATGCTGTCATTGGGTGGGCTTCTAATAGGGATGGACCTCTAATATGGAATTTAGATGGGATGGGTTTCTAATGGGCTTTAATTAGGCATGGAATACTAATATGGCTTTTATTGAGGATAGGCTTCTAATAGAATATTTACCTAATTTTTAAGATCGAGACCGTTTCATTACTATAAATTGGCAAAATGTCAATCCTCAAAAATACGATGCATTTGCTGTATCGGATGCTACTAAATTCACAAGTTATGGTATTGCATTTTAATTTAAAGCACACGAACGGCCAAACTCAAAAGTTAATTCTTAGGTGTACGCTACGATTACGGGTCTATTATGCATTATTCCAGTACGATAGCTACACAAAATTTTGGGCAGAAAACAATGACAGCTAAAGTTTTCAACTTAAAAGAAAATTTTAAATTAAATAATTAATAGATCAATCCTCAAAGTAATGATCCTATAATGGGACAAAGAAATGGACTTAGTGAAACAGACGTGGTTGAACTTAGAAGAATGTATTGTATGCCTGGTGGGTTAAAACTAGAGAACGGATTGTGATAATCGTACAGATATCAAGGAAAAGCTCTATCTCAATAAACGAGATTTTTCGATATTCATCAGGGAGACATCGCTTATCACAATAGTGATTAATATGACGAACCTTCAATATCCTCTTAATCCCGAATCCTCCGATATCCTCTTAATCACTAAACACTTTTAACCCCAAGAGGTCTTAATCCCCACAATCCCATAATATCCTCTAAGCCACAAAACTATCTCAATCTCACGATATCATCTTAATCCAACAAACCCATTTAGATTTTCTGTCGATGAAGGTGTCTCGGAAAATCACAATTTTGATCACTGAAATTTTTGTTTGAGATTAAGTCTCGATCCGATCTCTCTATGAAACTAACATACCTATTTTAAAAAATATTAAAAAAACAGAATGTAAAGACAATAATGTATATTGTGGGATATGGGCTGTTAGTAATCTGTGCTATTCACAAGACGGATTTGCGCAAGGATGGATGTTACAAAATTGTAGAAAATCTTGCTCATTTTGTGGAAATTAGATTTGATAAACAAATATATTTTTGATAAATTTTAAGAATAAAAATAGTTAAAGATGGAGATCGTACCGTATTCCGTACTATATTAACAAAAAATACCGTCATTATGCAGTACGGTCCCATCTCTAGTTAAACACATGACTTTTTGAAAGTTGTATATGTAAATTGTAAAAACATAAATTAAAATATTCAAGTTTTTATTAAAAATCACACGCAAAGTTTTACACCTTTCCTACCACTAATGTTACCTAATGTTACCATGGGAACGTTAGCGCAGTCTATCTCATATAAAATAAAATAAAAATAAATGTATTGAGTTGACAAAATAAATTAAATCTAACAAAAGATGTCTAAACTTGATGATGATTTAGTATCCAAGAATTTTGAAAATGATCTAGTAGCAACTTGGACGGTTCCAATGAGTGACAAAGTTTATAAAATTGAATTTGAGCATGGAACAACAACTGGAAAAAGAATTTTGAGGGTTAATGGAAAGGTAAGAATAAACTTTAAGAAAATTGTAGGGAAGTGTATGTTGGGGGAATGCAGATATGCCTCTGGGAGGTGGCTTCGGAGCCTGAGCTAATGTTTGAAAAAAGGCTGAAGCTGGAGCCTTAAAATGCCTATACACAACATTGGTTTATTATTATACTTAAGTTCACACGATTACTAATTTAGGGGCGCATAAATTTGTTGGGATGCGCTTTTACTAATTCCAGGACATTTGACGCATCAATAGTCGGTCGGGAATAACGAAGATGCCGGAAATCGGAACTTAGAGAAATTGGAATTGGCTAAAATAACAACTCGCACGTCGAAAATTTTGGAAATCGGAATTTCGACCGAACCATCGGACACATGTCCGAAATTTGGACGCATGTCCATTGGACGCATGTCCCTTGCGACCAAGTCATTGGAACATATCCTAAAATAGAATCTTTTCCGCAACTTAAAAATTTTAAATAATTTATAAATAATTCTAAGGAAATAATCAAACACGATTGGATGTTTAAATTGGTCGGTAGAGATATGTTTGAATTAAATGGTGTTAAATGTTCGGCAAGTTTTTTAAAAATTTAAAAATTGAAGAATTTTAAAGGTCAGTATTGACGCAGTAGGCATTTTTGCTTACGAATATACCCTTCAGGTTGGCGGGAAAACTTATGAAAAATTTCGAGAACAACAAAAGAAGGCTTTACAGGTGTTTAAGTATAATTATAGTTAATAATATCAGAGTAGCACCCTTTCAGTGTCTCGGGAGTATCGTGGAACGGAGTTTGCCGGGAAGGCATGTCTAGGTTCGGGGTCAAGGTTAATTTTAGGTCTGTGTTTGATGAGGTAGTTGAGTATTCGGGGGTTGGTCGGGACTTTGCCATAAAAAATCCTCGTGGTCGGAATTTCGGGGGATAGGGTGCTACACGTGCATTATACCTAAATCCCATTGCTTTTGTAAATACACCAAATTTAACCTTCAAAATAAGGAAATCTTGGCCCATATCCTTAAAAAAATTTATTATTTTTCCAAATTTATTTAAAGATTTGGCTCGTTCGTATGGCAGAAGAAGAAATTAGAATATGCCTAGGTATCGTATTTTGGGTAAAAATAATTTAATTCATTACTGTAGAAAAAGAAACTTTGGATGTTTGGGTAAATGGCTCGAAAGTTGAAACAACTGTTTGTTAATTTAAAAAAATTTTTTAGGCCTTAAAAAACTTCAAAAAAATTTTTAAGGGAGAGTTTGTAGATGAGGGCGGTACCAAAACCCACTTTGAAATTGGGGCAGGAGCTAGTGCTTATATTATATCCCAGAGCAGTGGAAAAAGACAAATTGGGTAGGAAATATAAAAAAGATAGAATGAAATCTAAAAAAATTTTTCAAAGACTAATTCACCAACTTTATGTGAATGATGCGCTGATTAGACCGTGTGAGGGTAATGAAGATCAAGCTGTCATTACATCAATGGATAATGAAAAGTGATAAAAATTGAAATTAATTATTAAATTTTAAAGTCAGTTTGTTAAAAAGAAGACAATTTTTAAATAAAATATGACTGAACAAAAAGTTTTTCTTGATAATTTAAATAAAAATGCAGTCTGAACTTGCAGATAACCTCTTGTTTCTGAAAAAAATATTACCTATTTTATAATCACTGTGACATTGAATAGGACGTTTGTTTAGCTTAGGCTAGTGATAAAGCAAATTTTTAAAATGAGGTAAAGTAGAAACATCTACTGTCTATACATGGACTGAATCTGAAATTTTTTCCTTGATATTCTGAATAATCGCTTGGAAATTTTTAACAAAGCTATAGGAACATTATAGAAAATCAGGAAAACATATTTCAAGTTTTTAAACAAAAATTTTAATTTCTTTCACTCTCTTTACCTATCTAATAAAACACTCTCTAATAGAGGCATTATTAAAATTAAATCAATTACCCACCCATATGATGGGTCCTACGACAATCATCAGACGTCTTTATTGTCTATAAAAATGATTGTAGAGGGGACAAGGGAAGAGGGGTGTGGAGGGAGGGTAGGGGGAAGGAGGGTAAATGGGGGGAGGGGGACCGATGAGAGAGAGGGGGTGTGGAGGGAGGGTAGGGGGAAGGAGGAGGGTGGGCGAGAGTCGGAGGTGAGCGTGGAGGGAGGGGGTGGAGGGAGAGCGGAAGGAGGGAGGGGTATAGATAGGGGTAGCATGGAGGGGAGAGAGGATAGAAAATAAGGGAGAGGGGATAAATGGAGAGAGGTGGGGGGGGGGGGGGGGGAGGGGGGAAGGAGGGAGGTGGAGGAAGACGTTATAGTTTGTATTAAAAATTTATTCATATAAATCTATATTCTTCCCTTCACTCTAAGTCATTAAAAAAAAATTTTTTTCATTAACATATGCCCAATGCCTTGGTTAAAAATTCTCTCAGTAAGAGCAACAAGTTGAAAATGTTTTTACTGAAATTTTCTATTTTATATTTATTACTGTTTTTATTTACTGACACCCATGGAATTGAGGTTGAAAATGCTGAAGTTGTAAAATCAAGTAAAGATTGTAAAATTAAATTTTGAACTACCTAATAAAAATCCAAGCTCTTTAATTGAAGCGACTAGGCTACAATTAGGATAGTAAGATCCAGGTTCGTAAGGGTGGAAATTTACTAGAGGTCCGAGGATGAGTATGAGGAGGTCTGGAATTAAATTTTTGGATTTAATTCGTAGATTATTATTGGTGTTTATTCTAAAGAAGTTCAAAAAAATTTTTTTGAGGGGTTTGATGAAAAAATAATTAAAAATTTTTAAAAGAAAAAAATTTCTAAAAATTTTTTAACTTAAAAGTAGGGTTCAACATCTACGGTTAGGTGGCTGTTTTCACGGGGACGGTGGTTGCGGTGGTTTTAGCCTCAGTGACAGGGATGGTGGCTCTGGCAGAAATCTTTCCCATTGTCCCCGGGGATGGAGGTTGAACCCTTCTTAAAAGTGAATTTTAACCGAAAGTGAAAATCCAGTAAAACCGACCGGAAACGGAACAATTAATTAAAAGGAATCTATCTTGGACTTTAGGATTTTAGCTTTGAGAGTTTGATAAAATTAGAGACAATTAACAATGCCCTTAAAAGAACCCTTCCCTTTATGATTTTAGTGAAAGTTCCTCGACTATCATTTTTTAAAAATAAAGTTGGAGATGGCCTGCAATGTAGCCGTTGGTATCCAAACAGTACTATTGATAAATTTGGAAAGAAGCCTTTATGGTCTATGCTTCAAGAAATCAAGGATGGCAAGAAAAATAAATCAGAAGAACGTTGGCATTTGATAAACAAATTGTTTTTGCCTCTTCCCCAGTGGCGTAGGGAAGAAACGGCACGTTTATATTGCATGAATGTGCCGAAAATGCAAGACGTATGTTTAGTTAAACATTAAATTTGGATCTCGATTTTATACAAATCTTTGAGTTGACAAATTTTTCTATGTTGAAGAGATTTAAACGGGGGTAGTACGCCAACTATGTGGCCAAACGTATTTAGAGAACCAACCTTAACTGAGACGTCTTGGGATTAGAATCCGGCACGGGACGGGACCCCGTACGGGATTTTACGGGATCCCGTCCCGGAATCCCGGGTTTTTAGCGACAAACGGGATTACCGGGATTACGGGATTTACGGGATTAATCCCGCGGGATCCCGTCCCGTACAAGATTTTGAAAAAATCCCGTTCCGGGATCCCGGGAATGCGATTTTGCCGGACTCTAGTTGGGATTGAGATATTTTGTGAAATTCTTAATATTTTGGAGCCTGATTAAAATTTGGATTGTAATATATCAAATTTAATCTAAATCAAAATTCAACTAACATTAATGTTTTTACTCAGACCCTAAGTCCTATAAAAAATCTAAATTTATAGAACAATTTGTTGAGCTGTCTACATCAAATCTTTGATGGATTTAATCGTCTAGAAACCTCTAACAAGCAACAAAAATTCAAATCGTCTAAAGGCGATCTAAATGAACGATCTAAATTGTTGAAATTTTTGGTTCTTAACAAAACTGAAGCGTTAGCTGAGCGTCTCTATTATACATTAATCGGTAATTAAATAATGAGTTTTAGGCAGGCTGAATATTTTGAAGATGTGTGATTGCACGGACCATGAATACTTCAAGAAGGCTGGCTTCGTTGCCTTCCAAAATTCTCATAATTTCGCCTCAGGCGGCAAAAAGGAAGAAATAGAGCGCGCTATCGAGGGATCAAGAGCGGTCGAGGGATATATCGGTGGATGTGAAGGGTTGGAAGAATATCGTGGATATCTATTAAGGGACTATTAGTCGTCCATCTGTAAATCTCCGGGAATCCCTTAAATCCCCCAAAACATGGATATCCCCATCCGTTCCGAGACAGTTGACCCCATTTGAATCTACCAAATCCCCTTTGATCTTGTTTCCCTGATATTATTTTTTTCTGGTATCCATATATCCTCAAGATCCGATGATATCCTTCCAAATCCATAGTTATTTTTCCATTTTCCGTCATTCCATTTCCCGTTTTCCCTCTTAATATCTCACATAATCCATTTGCCTTACACTAATTAAGAAGGATATCGGTGAATGGGGTATCTTAGGTATCGAGGGATTAAACTAATGGGATCTAAGCGAAACCTTTCGCCCAATGATTCGGACAGAACCTTAGTTTTTTGTGAATAAATAATATTTTTAAGCAGAGCCAGATTTTGACATAATATATGCCATCATTTTGGCCCGCAACAGATATGAATTGCAACAAATTATTGCCATATATGATATTGTTTCTTCAAGTCTAATGGAGAATGAAGACTTTGAAGGTTTCAAAACAGAAATGAAAATTACAAACGAAGAAATTTCACAATTGGAAATTCATTTGCATTATAAAATGGCTAAGGAAAGAGCTGATGACCATAAAGAAATATGGCAAATTCTAATTAATCGAGTGAGATCTGTCTCCGACAAACTTTTCCTCGATGAAGAACAAGTTCAAAAGGTATTGTATTTCTAAGAGATAGAGATTTCTAAAAAGGACAATGATCACCTCTGATCAGAGGTGGGTCGAAATTCCGATTTCCGATTTCCAAGTTCCGACTTTTGAGCAAGTTCCGATTTCTGGCTCTTCCGATTTCCGACATCTCTGACTGTTCCGACCCACCTCTGCCTCTGATACTATTCTAATAAAGAGGTTGAAGACAAGATTAAGATAATTAAAGAGAAGGAAAAGGAGATGATGGAAGAATTGGGGAAAATTAATTTTGAGGAGGACGCAGAGAATGACAATAATTTTTTGGAGAAACTGGAAGATGATTTGAAGGGAATAAAAGGGGAAGAGGATGAATTGATAAAACGATTGGAGGAAGAAAAAGAAGTGAAGAGTGAGGAGATTAAAAATAAAAAGGAAGAATTGACAAACAATTTTAGAAAAGAAGTTAGAATTATTGAAGAAAAATATAAAGAATTGGGAAGAATCAAGCAGGAAATGGAGTTGAATGGGAAGAAGATGAAGAAGTTGAAGGAGGAGCTTAAAGAGAGTGAGATGAAGAAGTTGGAAGAGTTGGAAGAGAAGAGTAAAGATGAGAAGGAGAAGGAAAAGGTATTGAACAAAATGAAGGGGTTGGAGGATAAAATAAAGGAACTTGAAAGTAGGAAGGATGAGATCAAAAGGGAACATGATGAAGAATTTAAAGAGAAAGATACTAAATATTCTAAAGATTTGAAGGAATTGGACAATGAATTGAAATTTTTTGAGGCAAAGAACGGATTGGAATTGAGACAGGAATTGGAGAAAATTAAACGAAGAAAGAATAATTATTTAAGAATGAAGTATGTACGTGAAATGAAGATTCAAATTAAAGAAGATTTTAAAAGAATTAAGGTAGAGAAAATTGAAGAAGAGACGGAAGAATTAAATATACGAAAAATAGAAAAAGAAATTGAAGAAGGAATAAAGGAAGAAAGAAAAGTGAAGGAAGAAATAGCTAAATTGTCAGTTGAAGCAGACAAGATTCAACGAGATTTGGGAAGATTTAAGCTAATTGAAAAGGATAATGGCATTTTCTCATTTTTCAATTATGCAACGTCAAATAAATTCAATTCCAATTGCTATGGAGAAACGGAAAAAGAATATGAAATGGAGGTGAAATTGGGAAGTTTAGAATATGAATATAAAGGTAATCATCAATTACCTAAATAAAATACAGTAAACATCCCTTAGAAGCACATGCGCTATTATGTATAAGCTTAAAGAGACACTGTAAAGATAAACCCCTGGGTATTCTATTGGAATAATATTAAAATTAAAAATAACAGGTACAAGTGATTGTGATTTTGGGGATAAAATTGAGAAGTTGAGAAAATTTCTAGTGTGTAGATATCGTAGTAACTAGACGAATTCATTGCGACTATACACGGGCGAGACCTACAATGTATGATTGGATTGAAGATTCAGAATGATACCGATTTCCCAATTTCCAAAAATAAAGTGTCTACCCCAAGTTGAGAGAGTATTGAGATCGGCACGAAGTGGCCTCTAAAATTAAATGCAAATTTAATAATTTTACTTTTTTAAAGTTGTATTAAAAAAGAAGAATATGCTTAAACATTTAAGTAAATGGAATACATTTTGTGGGGAAGTACATGACTTTAATGAAATTATGGATACCAAATATTCCAAGAATGTAATAGAAAAAAGAAACGATTTTGAGACAATAGAAGAATGGATTCATGGAAGCAGTGAACATTCAATCCAAAAAAGAGTTGAGATATTGACAAAAGTTTGTCTGAAAGTTCAGAAGGTAGAAAAAATTTTTGGGGAATGTTAAAAATTTTTAAAAATTTTGATTATATTTGTAGCGGGTAGCTAAAAATTTTAGCAAGATTTAGAATCGAAGAATCGGATATTCGAAATTTCCCAGATCTGGTAGCGGATTTCTTTAGAAATATAGTTCGGGGTCGGATTTGGATAACCTGGACATCTTTCATTTATAGATAAATACATCAATTGATCTTCTCTTCGCGGAATACAAACACGGAATACAACAACATGAACTGAATGAACATGATAAAAATAGACTTGATAAGAATGAGCTGATAGCTGAACGTCTCTATAATATTCTAAATTCATGTAAGTAACTAAAAGCTACTTAGTGATCTAATACTTAGTGATCTACATTATCCTTAATCCTACCAATTCCTTGAATATTTCTTCCATAACCTATGGAAGAAATATTTAAAAATACCCTTGATATCTATAATTTTTTCCCGGTCTTTTTCCCCTGATATGCCCCAAATTCGTCCTCCTTTTAAATATACTTTTAATCCCTCCATTTTATAAATGGAACCAACAGACATTCCACTTAATATTTTTATCTCCTCTTTATCCTCTAAATTTCTGAGAATTTTAAATATTTGAAATGTGAGTTACATTCCCCAATATATTGCCGAATTATTAGAAATTAAATAATCTTTGTGTAATTTGAATTTAAAATATTTTCAGCACAAAAGATGGATTATGATGCATTGTACACTATTATTTTGGCCAGAAAAAAATCAGATTTAAATGATATTGTAGAGAAATATGAAAAATTCCATCATAATGTTGAAAAGAAAAATATAAGAGTTGATTACCTAAACACGATTAGAAATCTTTCTCATGATTCTAGTCTGGTAAAACAATTAAAAAACAAGGCAAAGGAGGAAAAGCAATATAAGATAATTTGGGAAATCCTTATTAAGTATGTTAATGATAAAAAGCATGAAGACTTTAAAAAATACGTTGAAACTATATACGGAAATAAACGTCCAGAATGTGTAGAAAGAATGCTGATTGAGACTCGTTCGAATGGGGAGGAATACAAAAAATATATTGTTAACCGTATAAAATTGTATGTTCAAGATGACAAATATGAAGGTCATAATTTTGAAAGGGATTAAATACACTCTCGAGCGAAGGCTGGACAATAATTATACTGGATAGGAATATACTATTTGGGAATATATTTTAGATAAATAAAACTAAAAAAAGAGCGTATACGGTAGCGCAAAAGTTTAAATAACTCGAGATTGAAGCAAAAATGTGCATTTATTCTATGGAATTTATTCTACAAATTCTACTCGGGAACAAAGGGTGCCCTAGAGTGATCTCTTCTAGCCTTGGAGTGTATGAACAAAACCAGCTCCTCTCCTAATAATAGTGGGGCTCCCTCGCCTCCTAACAGCTCCCTCGCCTCCTAACAGCTCCCCTTCTAATGACACTTATAGAACCGACCCTTTCTTAGCACTTCAGATAAATAAAAATTTCCAAATTCAGAATTATTGTCTCTTCTGCAGTCGAAAATGGAAGAGATTTATTGGAGATTATAAAAAATATGATTGAAAAGAATGAATTGGGTGATAAATCTGAATTCTTAAAAAAGATATTTGTCAAAAAATTTAAACAAAACGGAATTGAAATTGTAGTTAATCAAAACAATGGAAATTTGGTAGGGAGATAATTGAGATAAAATAAAATTTAAAAATAAATTATAGGTTAACGATGAGACTTCAACTGTGGATAATCACAGTAAGATTTAATAAAATAATATTTATAGATTTAAAAATAATTTTAGATGGACAAGAAGAGATTGACTTGAGTTATCCGGCATCTGATACTTCGAGCCCAATTTCAGGAATCGAGTCATTAAAATTCAAGTGAGAGAGAGAATTAATTGAAAGCTTGTGAGGCATTCAAGTATTATGTAAATATTTATTATGTACTTTTTTTATCTTCGAGCCCAACTTCAGGAATCGAGTCATTAAAATTCAAGTGAGAGAGGAGTAAGGGAGAGCATTGTATGTAAACATGCAAATTTATGTATATATTCATTTATTATTACATATCCATATTAATTATTTACTCAAATAAATACCCTGGGTTTTTAAGAAGTAGGAAGGTTTCTTAAGAAGTAAGAAGATGATTTTTTAGGAAGTAGGAAGGCTGAGTATTACTATTTTTAGGAGACTACTTATTTTTTCTAACGCTGGATCAGGGATATTTTATCAGATTTATTCCTTGTTTGAGAAAATTTCCTTCAAAAATTCAGGGTTTAGGGTAACCCATGACATTCCTGATCTAGATGGAGTGGGTAATATATTTAAATTTATTTGAGTTAATTTTTTCAATATATATTATTACCCCTGTATTTTAACATGTATAAAATTTTGAATTGGATCGCTTATATTATTATCTTTCGGGAGCATGGGTAATAAGCTATGTCAAAATTACAATTGTTCGGAAGCATAGACTTTCATGAGACCCATAAACCTTCATTGGACTCCTAGACCTTGATTCCACCAATAAAACTTCATGGGACATCCAAAATATTAAAATAGAGTAATTATGTAATTTAATATTATTTTTTACCATTTTGTATTTATTTGTGTTTTAAATGCACTTTTAAAATAAAAATAAGTGTTGTGAAACATTGCCCTTATTAAGGACATCTGACAGACATCTTTTAAAATTATTGACAGAGATATGCGCGCTCTTAATAATTAAATAGCCGGATTCACCTTAATTCACATCCACTTAATTTATCTAATTTTAATAAATTAAAAATTTTTAATAATAAATAAATATTAATTGAAAAATGCGGGGATGTTTAGTTATTATTAAAAATTATGGATAAATACATATAATAGATTATCTTTAATAATTTTCCTTAAGTTGGGATTGGACAGTTGAATAAATATTGTTTATAAAACCAATATTTGTTCTTGATTGAAAAACTAATATTTTATATTTATTTCCATTGTTTTTGAAAAAATTTCCGTTGGAGACCAGATTTCCGAACTCGGGAATTTAACTTATAAGTAAAAAACTCTGATAAGGACAAGAGACTTGATATGAAAATAAAGATATTAAATTGATACATTGAAAAATCTCCAACTTGATATAAGAATTTTGAAAGGAATAATGTCTTGGTTCGATTTCTGGTGGATCTCTTAATATACTAAGAGATGAATAATACCACCATGAATAATACCACCCAAAATTACTTTTAATTATTTTTGTCAAGAATTTTATTATGAAATTATATTTTTCACTCCTACCTATTTTATTTGTTTGTTCAAATGGATTTTGGGATGTTAAAAATAATTTTGAGGAAAGTGAGGATGTTACTATTCAAGCTGGACAAACAATACATCCTCATATGTCTAGACAAACTAGTTTTGGTATGTTTTTATGATGGGCTAAAAAATTGCCAAAATTAATTGACATCTATAACAGAAAGCTTCATAGCTTTTTTACAAAGGCATAGGGTTGCCCCAATAGGAACAATCAGCACTCTGCAATCCGCAAGTCCGAAAATCCATTAAAATTATGCAATCGTCTGTTAAGGAATGCGTTGCCATAGAGTTTTTTACAAAGGCATAGGGTTGCCCCAATAGGAACAATCATAGTGGGTTCCAATAGGAACCCACTAACTCAATATAAATTGACTCATCACTAATATCTGGCAAAATGATTGTGTCAAACAGTGATGATGGGCTAAAATGTCGGGTTGAGTTTAGGAACGAGTTTTCTAAAATTTATCGGACCGGGTTCCGGATTTAAGTTCAAGAGAGCAGTTATCAAGATTTGAGTAACCCTTTTCAACCTCCCAACAAACGAATTTGAATGTAAAGAGTACCTATTATGGACCGTATATCTAATGATAATTACATAATTTCAGACCGCTATCCACTAACTCAATTTAAATTGACCGTAGACTTCAAATGTAGTCGGTATTATCCAATTAATGATATCAACAATCAAAGAAAATCTTTGATATTAATTCTTAAAGAAATTAATTCAAGAACTAAAGGGATTAAAAAAGAAAGAGATGATGACAGAATAATAGATAATATCCCGTGGATGAAGATTATGGAAGTATTTCTGCCTCTTCCACAATGGCGTAGAGAAGAACTACTACATGTGTATTGCAACAAGGTGTTGAGAATTTATAATGTAAGAAATCTTTATTTCTGGGGTGTTTCGAGTTTTTAGGGCTTGATCCCCAAATATCGATGGATTAATTAGAAAAGAAAACTGTATATGGGTAAATTCAATTATATGTTACATGAATCAAGCTGCCAAATTAGAGCCTGTATCATAGATTTCTTATGATACCTGTTAACCACGACCTCTCGGTAGGTTAAATACATAATCTCGAACCACGTTCTTATGATACCAATTTTACCGACCGGAAAGGGTTAAACCACGAACCACGTTCTTATGATACGGACCAAGGCTGCAAAGTAAAAACACAAGGTTCCTTGGCATTAGCCATATTTTAAAACTAGATTAGGATAGTTAAAATGTGTAAAATTTTATATTTTAATACAAAAGATGAATTAAAAATTAGCTTCTATTTAAGATGGATCTGGAAACATGCTTTGAAAAAAACATTTGCTGATTATCAATCACTTAGAAGTATAAGAAAGTTTTTGTTAAAAAAGCTTATTAATGACAAAAACGAAGAGATGGCAAAAATTATTTATTCTATTTTGATAAGTTGGCATATTTTCTGATAATTACACCTAAATTCTTATGATAAGCCCCTTTCTCGAATAATTCCCCCCTCTCGAATAAATACCGCTGCTCGGATGAGTTGAAACAATAATCCCCCTCCCCCAAATACCCTACTTCACGTTCAAATTTCAAAGCTCGAATAATTCCACTCACTTGAATACTAATTCCCCATGCTACGGAAGGGTTGAAAAAATAATTCCCCGTGGGAATTAATCAAATAAATACGGTATGTCAAGGTATAAAATGTGAGGTTCGAATAAATGCTGAGGGTAGGAAAAAATAACGTAGAGTCCTTACAGTACCCAGTCATAATAGAAGCTAGCCAATTCGGACCCGTTGAAGAACTACCCAATTAGTACCCAATTAGAACACATTGAAGAACTTCTCATGAAACTTCCTATTAAACAGATTCTGACACTTTAAATGAAAATGATTTTGATACTTTATATGACATTATCTTGGCCCGTCCAAAATTTGAATTAAACAAAATTATTCTTCACTACGACAAAATCCTTGCAATGAATATAATGCGCGATGTAAGAAAATATGAAGTATTTATAAATTACATGAAAAAAATGAGGGAAAATAAAAAGAATATTTCGAATTTAGAAATACATTTACATTACAATAAACATTTGGAAAAAAATAAAAACGAAAATGCAGAAATCTATGATATTCTTATTAGACGAGTTGAAACAAATGATAAATTATTCTCTAGTGAAGGATTTAAAGAGGTTAGCGTTTTCAGGAGTTCGATAGTTGGGCTTATATTGATAATAAAGAGTGGGCCGAAGTACTATAACAGTTGGATTTAGTAGAAAATATATTTTGAGTAGAGGTCAGGGTTATCGTTTCCTTGAATCCTCCGGAAAGCAGGAACCGGACCCGATTCCAAACCGAGATTTAAGATACCCGGACTTTTTCCGGTTTCGGATATCCGGAAAACAAAATTAAGCTTCGTAAGGAGAATGAATGAGGTGATATAAGCTTGGCTCTCATATTCAATCCCATTATTTCTTATGATATTTCATGGATGAGATATGTTATGATGAGGTCTGCAATGAGATTAGTGAGACTTGACTTATGAGACTTCTGAAAACTTCGACTTCTGAGACCTTACTGAGACTTCTTAAAACATAATTTAAAAATTTTTACAGATTTCCAATCAGATAATCTCATTCTGCGATAATATAAGCAATATTATTAAAGGAGATTTAAGTATTGATGAAAATGGAGTGTCATCTAGCTTCACTCACGCTTTTGCAGTACTCATAATAAATTCAGATTTCAAGTCGGAAAGCGTTTCAGAATTTGCCAATGAATTTTTTAATAAATGCTTAGGAGATAGTAAAGATTTTCAAGAAGGGCAGAAAAAGAAGTCGAAATTGCAGAGATCTATTACCATTGTTGGCGAATCTAAAGGGTAAAATAATACGTTATCTATAGAAATTTTTCTTATATTGAGAGGTATCTTAAATAGAAGGTATTAATTAGGCAGCTTCCTCACAGTATATAACCAAGTTCCAAAAAAAATATTATTAGACAGATCTTTAATTGAGATACGTTCTTGTAAAAATTAAGCTGGATAATAGGTTGGAAAGCTTTTAAGTGATACCCTCTATTTATTAGGCCTTTCATTATAAGTTAAAAATTTTCCGGTTCCAAAAGTGTATCGTATAGTCAGATCCGATTTTAGCTAATTTAAAAATTACTTTGTTTATTAAAGATTAGAACTTCCTGAATACATCAAAAGAATGTTAATTATAACAGGATTGGCAGGAAAAAAGAAGTACAGAGAGGACCTTGCAAACCGTATGAAACATTATATTGAGAAGGATAATATGAGTAATAAATTTTAATTAAAATATCGTAAATTCTCGATTAATCGACTCAAAAATTATTGTTTGAGACCGTCTTTGGTGTGTTCAATTAAAAGGGAGGTCCCTCCTCCAATCTATTAATTTGATCGTATATAGGGCAAATGAAGATAGATATAATTGTTTCATTGTTTCTGGAGAGTCTATAAATAGCGAGGGATCAATTGCTCTAAAGATAATTCTTCAGGGTTTCAAGTTGAGATGATTAGTTGAAGTACAGTAGGTGCTTGATAGAGTGCAATAATCGTTCAATCTGGTTATCTCTGAAGTGATCAATTAGTTGTTTAAAAACACTAAAGAGTTAACAGGACTATATGATCCAATTAGACCAACAATCGAAAATCGGTAATTAGACCAACGCTAGTGCAATGCCTATTAAATCATAAGCCGACAGCTTATATAAATAATAGTAACACAACTATAAACCAAAGGGATCAATTCATTGAAAGGATCTACAATTCCCTTAATTTTTTATTTAAAACAGATTTAACGGACCTTATTGTAATTCATTATGGAACGGATATGTTTCAGATACTAAAGAGTATGGATGAGTTGTTTGCAGAAGAAAAAATAAATGAAGATTTAGCGTTAAGAGAAGCGGTTGAATTAAAAATTAAGAATGTTCATTTGGATATACAATTGAGAGAGGAAGAATTGAAGAATAAGGACAGGAAGGATGAATTGAAGAATAAAATTAAAGAGATTGAGTTGGGAAATGAAATAGAAGCAAAGAAATTGAGGGAAGTTGAATTGAAGAAAAAATTGAAGGAAGAAATAAAGGTGGAAGAAAGGTTGAAGAATAGGGTGAGTGAAGAGCAAATAGGCTTAATAAGAGGGAATGTTGAGAGTTATAAAAAAGATTTGTTTAACTTAAAAAAAGAGGTTTTTGAATTGAATATGGAACTGAAAGGAATGGAGGTGAAGAATGAAATGAAGGATAATGCTTTGAAGATAGAGAGTTTAGAAGAGGAATTGAAAAATGAAAAATCGGAAGAGCTGAAGAAAGGTTTAGAAGAGGACTTAATGAAACTAAAATTGGAGAGAGAAGAGTTAGAAAAAAATCTGGAACAAACTGAACTGAAAAAGAATCATAGAAAGGCTAAATGGAGAATTGACGAATTAATAAGCAAGAGGTACAACTTGAATATTCTAACTGATTATTATTTCCTTTTGATCAAGTGTACCATTACTCGCAAGACAAACTGGCAGTGGGGAGTGCGGATTCATAGTTTTAAGTTTCTATGTTCGTGTGGAGACAGAGATAATGGGGGAGGGGGCAGACAAGGGGTAATGGGGGAGATGGGAGGGGGGGGGGTGGGTGGGTAGACGACAAGGAGTAGACAAGAGGTAGTTGGGGGGGGGGGGGTAGGCAAGGGCCCATATTAAACCTGTTGCAGACAACGAAAAAATCGGAGAATTTCGGAGTCACTTTTATCTGCCGCCTATATGTTCAGTAGGAGTCGTTTTTTATTCATAAAATTTTATAACATAGATCTGATGAAGTGGAAATATTAAAAGAAAAATCTAAAGAAGAATTAAGAAAGGCATATAAAGAGGAAGAAAATTTGAAGAAGGAGATGGATATTAGGGTAAAAAAATTGAGAGAAGAATTCGAGGAAGAACATGCTGAAAGAAAGACTAAAGGGTTAATTGAGCGATTAAATATCGGGGGAAGTAAAATAACGGAAGGACTTATAAAATTGGATAAAGGAAAAGGGAAGAGCAAAAAAATGTTGAAGAAATTGAAAAATGAATTGGAAAAACTGACTTTAACTGAAACCAACTTGAAGGAGGAGCAAAATAAAAATTCTGAAAAATTGTCGCGAGTCGAAGGTATATTGGATAAAACTAAAAATTTAAAAAAGATTGATGGAAACTATTATGGTTTACTCTCGTTTTTTAAATATACATTATCTTCAAAGTGTAGTAGGGCTTGTTGTGGAGAAATTGAAGAGGAGTATGAATGGGAGCGAAAATTGGGAGAGATGGAGTATGAGTATGAAGGTAATTTGTAGGTTTATGATACTTAGAATACATTATAATGACGTTTCTGAAGGGTTGGACTTAGACACTTGTCAGACCCCAACAGATCAGTTTTAGATCACGAAGCTAAAATCATTATAAAAAGATGTAGGCGTATAATAGGCAGTATTTTAAACAGTAGGTACCACTTTTGGGTGATTTTTGGGTATCTAAAATAGAAGGTCCAACACTAAATCCATCCATCATATACATTATAATAAATTTATTAAGTAAACATCGAAAAGAACAATCCCGAAAATTCGTTTGAAATCAAAAACCAATTTTGTGAAAAATTGGAAAATTTTAAACTAAAATTTGAAGAAAAATATCCACAAAATGGAATAGAGAAAAGATTAGATTTTGAGACTGTAAGTGAATGGAAGGACGGTAATAAAGAAAATTCAATGGGAAAACGAATTGATAAATTAATCAACAAATGTTTAGAATTTGAATTGAAGGTATTTAATAATAGTAGAGGGACTAAGGAGCTTCCAGATCTAGGCTCCTTCTGAGCGCAGGTTAAGGAGCTCCGTTTTAATTCCAAAAGAGTGATCCATGCTGGATAAGCCTTGTTGGGACAAGCACAGGCTGGCAGACCTAGGAGGGAAGGCTAAACAGATCAAACTTAACACGGATTGCTCCTCCAGTAAGGTTCAATATACTTGAAGTGACAACAATAACATTAAATGATAAGTTGAAATTTGAGACGAGATCTTGAACGAAAATCACGGTTACCTATATTGAAATATTCGAGTTATCGATCTCGATTCTTGTAAGATACTCCAATTATATCCATTTATTTACAAGAAAATATAAATTTCTGGGAGGTTCTGAGCTATAACTATGTAACCGTTAAGATACAAACGCCTGATATCAAAAACAAACAACCATCCGTTTCTGAAGAATATTTTGATTCCAAGGAATCATTTGAAAATAAAGAAAAATAATCTAGCGATAAGAATTTTTTTCTAAATATTTTAAAAGTTTGTAAATTTTAAATCCATTTATTCAAAAAAATTGTATTAAATTTGTAACTGATAAACCTTTCGACATTCAAAGTCTTTCTATTGGAGTTTATAAAAGAAGTCAACAAACATCAAATTTAAGGGGATTCAACAAACATTTAAAACCACGTGTTTATTAAAATGCCCAACATCTCATGATTTTCCAGCGAGCGCGTAAATAGATTTAGCCTTCGATCTCTAAAAGGGATGGAGTGTAATGAGAGACTTACTTGTCTATATTAAGACATTCACTAGATAGACAAAATAAATTTTTGTTTATATCATCGACTCTCGCTAATATACATAGGTAAGAGCGGAGAAGGGCAACATAAAGTTTTCTTGAGGAAAAGTTTTTTAAAATAAATTTTCAATTAATCGCGAACAACCTTGATAAATTGCCTAGCGTCTGAGCAACATAAAAATTACAAAAAACATTCCTTAAACTTTCCTCGAAAATACAAATTCCCCCAAAACTTCTCGATTCTTTCAATTACCCTCTCTCCCCCTCATTTTTCCGCTGACTCATCTTTCCGCTTTAACTCATGTCTTCATACAACAAACTACATGTTTTTTCAAAATAGTCAAAATTTAAATCTTGCGACTGCGCGACGCTTACATCACATGCTCCTCCCTTTAATTGAATCACGCTCCTCTCCTCTCTTAGTCGAGCACACCCCCTCACCCTCTCCTCATGGCTGAAAAAATTTGCCCATCCTGCCCTGCCTTGCCATCCTTAAAAATTAATAGATTTTAAGGATAGCCTTTTAAAATTTTCCCTATATACACAGGCTACAATTACGCTCCCCTCCATATTAAACTCCCTTCTATGTTAACTCCCTTCTATATTAACTCCCCCTCTATTTTACCTCGCTCCCCCTCCATATTTTTATTTTCTTATTAACTCCCCTTATAGGCAGTCTCTTATTTAAATTTTTTAAATTTATTAAAGTTTTTCAACAACGAATGCGTCTGTTAAAACTATTTCTTTTATTTAAACTTATTTTATTTGTTTGTTTGAGTGATTGTGCCCAAGATGATAAAGCGGAATCTTCTGGGGCTTCTAAAGATGGTAGGCCATTAACAAATCAACGATCTTCTATTTAGTTACACTGTGTCGAAGTAGATCAGGGATGGAAAAGATTACACCCTAAACTCCTAGAAACCCATAGAATTCTTAAAATTAAAATGTTTGTTAAATCGAAAAATTTATTTTGCTCCTTAAAAAAGTTGGAGCTTTGAAGCCGATTAATGCATAATGTAGATGCATATAGCACACATCTTGGAGTCCATAGCAAGCTTTTAAAAGGGTTTAAAACGCAAAACTAGTGAGAGGTGATTCTATAGATGCCCATTAGGGGAAATAAGCTCGTTTTGTGGGAAATACGATAATTCTTAAATTTATTTTGAATTTAAAAATCTCAGTTCCGCAACTTCCACCATATGGTTTACTTGAATGTAGCCGTTTCCACACAAATACTGAAGGTAAAGATGGAAGGAAACCTTTGTTTTCAATTCTCAAAGAAATCAAAGCATCCCAACAAACAAAAGAAACTCAATGGTATTGGATAAACAAATTGTTTCTCCCTCTTCCACAGTGGCGTAGGGAAGAAACAGCATTATTATACTGCATGAATGAGTTAGAAATGGAAGATGAAGTAGTAATTTATATAAAAACTACATAAATATAAGTACAAGAGTTTAAACCTGGATCGGATAAGGGTCCGAATTTTCCAATCCTGTGGTTCAGAGTTGAGTTCAGGAAACTGAAAAATTTCACCTTAAATTATAATTTATTGGAAATCAAAAATCGTCTAACTTCCAATTTAACTCACTGCCCACTCAACCCAAAAATCGGCCAATTTATTATTCAAATTTTTAATTTATTCAAATTTTAACTATTGACGGAATGCCAAAATTATTTGTCTTTATTTTTGAAATTTTGGAACTCAATTAGAAAAAACATATTTTTCAAATTCATTTGGAACGCCAATTTTTCCTTGTCAAATTTTTTAAATTCAAAATTTACCCAAAAGAAATGTTTACTGAAATTTTTGATTTTTTTGTCCCTAATTCATTTAAACATCTTGTTTATTTATAGCAAGATTTGTCCATTTGTCTTCAATATATTTTTGTGAAATTAAATCTGCCAGAAAATAAGCAACGAGGATTCAAATTGTTTGAATGGCTTAAAGAACAGAGTATTAAAAAAGAATCCCCAATGTTTGAAGAGTTTAAAGACGGCATGAAAGCAAAAGAGCGATCTAAATTATTGGAATTGCTGATTAAAGACAGAAATGAATCACTCGCTTTTCTTCTTCGTTACACCTTGTATTCAAGTGAAATTTGAACCGATTTAATTTTAAAAATAAAAAAAATATTTTTTAGCTTATCCACCAAATTTTGATGTTTTATTCGAAATTATTTTGGCCCGCCCAAATTTTGAGCTGAAAAAAATTATTGAACATTATGATAAAATTACGGGTTCAAAATTGGAAACAGTTCTATTTCATAGAAAAGAGTCTGCTAAACATGATAATGTGAATGCTGAGATTTGGCATATTTTATTTAATCGAGTCGAGTCTGTTGAGAAAAACACAACTTTTGACAAAGATGAATTTAAGGAGGTACGTAATTCAAAGTTAGGGAAGAGGGAAAACTTGTCAAACCCCTTTCTCTCTCTCTCTCTCTCTCTCTAATCCTCTCCAAAACACTGACAAATTGGTCGGTGTTTGGATGATTAAGGACGACATCTGAGATAATAATGAAGATTGTGGGTCCAAAATTCAATAAAAATCTTAAAAGTTCATTAAAGTGACAGCCTGTTATGGAGTGCCGCATGGAATGACTAACGAAACATAAAGGATTCCTAGCCCCCCAGGCTTTTAATATTTAATCACTCTCCACAATAATTTTTAGAATCCTTCAAATACCCCATATTACATTGCAATTTTGTTAATTTAATATTTTTAGATTGCTGATAAAACAAATTCACTCTGTGAAAAGTTAGACGAAAAATATAATTCTCTCACCAAAGAAGAATTATTTCCATTGACCACTTTACTAGCAGTACTCGTAAGCTCTTTTCAATCAAATGTTCAAGTGTTTAGCGATAAATTTAAAAAATGTGGGAAAATATTTTTTAATAAAAAGCCTCCAAACAAACATGATAATGGGTAAGATTTCTCATTAAAAACATAGTCTGTCTTAGAAATTTTAAATATTTTCATCAAAAGGGACATCCCAATGTGCCTCGTGGGAAGCATTTTGACTCCAAAATGACTCCAGAGTGAACTCACTAATATCACCCCTTATCACCCCTCTTACACCCTCCCTCGATATCGCTCTTAAACCCTCGCTTAATATTCATACTAGAACCTCCTTCGTTCCTTCATATACCCTCTCATTATATGCCTCTTAAACCCATCTCTGATATCCCTCTTAAACCCTAAATACTTAAGGAGATATCAGTAGATTTGAAGATTTCAAAAGACTTGGAGAGAATTATTTAACATTTAATTTTTGTTTAATAAGTCCTATTAAAAGTTAGAGCCTATAGGGTCCTATTATATTTAATTCAACATACATAATTTTAAATATTTCTTTACAGTATCAAACTTCCTAAATATATGCAAAAGATGTTAAAAATAACTAGATTGGTAGGAAGTGGGACCTACTTCAAGGATATTGCTGAACGAACAATAAAATATATTGAAAATCGCAAATATGACGGTGAATTATTTTAAATAATACACCATCCTTTACGATTTTCTTGGCAAAAACCCCGACATCTAAACCCGTCCCCTCCGAGACCGCGACTTTTTAACATTGGTTGAACACTTGTATATCTATTCGTACATGGGTCTAGCCGATATAAAAACTAAATTCCCGATTTCATAAAACGGCATTCCTGTGGAAAAAGCAGCGGGTCGCGAATCTACAGACTAAACCCATGAATGAATTAAGAGTATGAGTAGAGCAAAAATAAATAATGTTGTAAAGTACAATGTAAAGTCAGGTACTTCTCTGAGTCCGGTCTTCAATCCTGTTCTATCTTCAGAATTTAATCTAAGTTAATAATAAAATTTTAAAACAGAATTGTTGACACTTGTGGTAATACATCATGGAAGTGATTTTGTTGAAATTGCAAAGATTTTGAGGAAGATGAGTTTTAAGACCGAAAATTTAGAAAATGATGAGTTCGGTTTGGGTACGTATTTCAAATTTATTTTGTCAGAAGATGAAGAATATGAAGAAGTTGAGGATGAAGATAGAATTGTTGAGGAGGAGAATGAAGAGGAGGATAGAATTATCGAGGAGGAGTATCAAGATGAAGATAGACCTGTTGAGGAGGAGTATGAAGAGGAGGATGAAGACGAAGAAATTGTTGAAGAAGGAGACGATTCTGATGATTCCGATGACGACCCCTTATCTTCAAATTTAATGTGCTTATTTTACACCGAAGAAGAATATGAAACTGAGATGACAATGGGAACTTTAGAATATGATTGGAGCGGTACTTTTTAATTCTTGTTTTGAAATTGCAGAGAGATTAAATTTATAATTAAAATTTAAAGTAAACTCTCAACTTAAAAATTGGCTTAAATTAAATAAAATTTGTCAAGAAGAATTGAAAATTTTTGAAATAGAGCTAAGCAAAGAAATTATACATACTAGGAAAGATATCAAAACTGTTGAAGAATGGAAGAATGAACGCCATGAAAATTCTATTTCAAGTAGATTCGGAAAATTAAAAAAGGGGTGCGATGAGTTAAAAAAGGTACAGGAGGACAAAGATAGTTGATATAACTTGGGATATCCGAGAGCAGATATGGGCAAAATTTGTTTAGGGCACATGGAAACGGATATAACATAGAAACTAGAAAAATTCCGGATAAGGTTATTAAAAGATTGGAGTGTCACTTAGGGATTTGGATTGGAGTGTCACTTAGGGATTTGTATTGGAGTGTCACTTAGGGATTTGTATTGGAGTGTCACTTAGGGATTTGTATTGTAGTTCACTTAGGGATTTATATTGGAGTGTCACTCTAATAAGGTTGGCGTTTCCATGGAAATCTTCGGATCAGGAACCGATATCCAACTGAGTATTTCAGATATCCTGTCAACCTTACTCTATAATAGATAGTATTCCTATATTTAAAATCAGTTATATACGGGCTACTAATGCAGGAGGGCGGGGGTGCATAGGTGGGGGTTATCGTTTTTCTTTTTAAAATTTTTTTTATAGTTAATGAATAAGGAATCAGGTAATTTATTACAATTGTTTTAAATGGCAATAGGTATATGAACGATAAATATATTTCCTAGATTTTACATGTAGCCGAAATTATCCAATTACTGATTCAAACAATGATAATGGATCCAAATCCTTGTTGAGAATTTTGGAATCTATTCAAATTTTGTCGGTTTCGATATTGCACCGTAAAGAAGATCGTGAAAAAGAAGATAAGAAGTTACGTTGGCAGTTACTAAATAAATTATTTTTGCCGCTTCCCCAATGGCGTAGGCAAGAAACGGCTCAATTGTATTGCGAAAAGGTGTATAACATTCAGGTAAGTATTGTGAAAACCAAGAAAATCTACTTTATGAAACTATGACTTATTTATTTCTCTCAAACTCATTAATCTCCCTCATTTAATTACCCTTTAATAAATAATTCACCTCTCCAACATTATAAATTAAACCCTCCAGGGGATTGAAATATCAATTACCCAGGTTTGTCTATTCACCATATTTTAAAAAGAGTTTTGGATAGTTGAATGGGGTTCCAGCTCCAACCTTTCCATATATTGACTCGGCCACGTCCAAGCTAGCTCTGTAATAGCTACTCAACCGAAGCCTCTTAAAACGGTTAGCAATAAATTTACTCCGTCCAAGCTAGCTTTGTAAGTGCTAGCTTGGCCGGAGCTCTGTAATGCCAGACTGGTAATAACGAAGTACCAATATAAAGAATCACTTAAAATGGGTAGCAATCAGAGGTGGGTCGGAACAGTCAGAGGTGTCGGAAATCGGAACTGTCGGAAATCGGAAGGAAAAAAACGTCGGAACTCGGAAATCGGAAGGAAAAAAACGTCGGAAATCGTAAGTCGGAAATCGGAATTCCGACCCATCTCTGGTAGCAATAAATTTATTTTTTTCATATCTTGCATAAATATGTGAATCTAGTTCTGCCTCTACAACAATTTTTAATTTTTATAGGGAACTAGTTGTGCCCATTGAGGTGCAGGCGGTAAGTTACGTATGCAATTCCTATTAGGATACTTCAGGTTTAATAGCATTCTGCCCGTTGGAAAGCCTAACGGCTTTGGGGCGCGCTTCGCGCGCTGCTAGAAAGTTTGGATGCATGGAATATATTTGATTACCCCTGCCTTTTCATCGCTTCGGGCCTTCGGCCCTCGCCAGTAAAGTTTAGCCCTGCCTTTTCATTGCTTCGGGCCTTCGGCCCTCGCCGGCAAAGATTAGCCCTGCCTTTTCATTGCTTCGGGCCTTCGGCCCTCGCCGGAGATACTGTGCCTTTTGGTAGCTGTGGTGGGTTTATTCGGGGCGTTTGGGGGGCCTTCGGCCCCCCAATCCCAGCGTTTAGACGGATACTGTGCCTTTTGGTAGCTGGGGTGAGTTGTTTCGGGGCGTTTGGGGGGCCTTCGGCCCCCAAACCCAACGTTTAGACAGATACTGTGCCTTTTGGTAGCTGTGGTGGTTTTATTCGGGGCGTTTGGGGGGCCTTCGGCCCCCCAAACCCAGCGTTTAGACGGATAATGTGCCTTTAGGTAGCTTGTGATGGGTTGACCCGGGGCGTTTGGGGGGCCTTCGGCCCCCCAAACCCAGCGTTTAGACGGATACTGTGCCTTTTTGTAGCTGTGGAGGGTTTATTCGGAGCGTTTGGGGGGCCTTCGGCCCCCCAAACACAGCGTTTAGACGGATACTGTGACTTTTGGTAGCTGGGGTGGGTTGATTCGGGGCGTTGCTCTGCCTTTTAGATGGGTTGAAAGCTCGGGCCTTCGGCCCTCGCCAAACGGCAGGCCTTCGGCCCGCCAACTCCTCGGCCCTTGGCCTCGGTTCGAAAAAGCTAAACCTATGGGGCGTCGGCGAGGCGCTTGTGCAAAACCCCGCGCTTCGCGCGGGGTTTTGCGGCACGCGCCTCGCGGGGAGTAACGGTCGCTGGGTTCTGGGTCAGTAACATAAACCTATTGGTATCTTCCTTGCTCTGCCTTTTACAATTGCCCTGCCTTTGACTATTGCTCTGCCTTTTAGATGGGTTGAAGCTCGGGCCTTCGGCCCGAGCGTTGCTTCGGGCCTTCGGCCCTCGCCGGTAAAGCTTGCTCTGCCTTTGATTATTGCTCTGCCTTTTAGATGGGTTGAAGCTCGGGCCTTCGGCCCTCGCCGGTAAAGTTTGCCCTGCCTGCGACCATTGCTCTGCCTTTTAGATGAGTTGAAGCTCGGGCCTTTGGCCCTCGCCGGTAAAGTTTGCCCTGCCTTTGACCATTGCTCTGCCTTTTAGATGGGTTGAAGCTCGGGCCTTCGGCCCGAGCGTTGCTTCGGGCCTCCGGCCCTCGCCGATAAAGTTTAGCTCTGCCTTCGACTATTTGCTCTGCCTTTTAGATGGGTTGAAGCTCGGGCCTTCGTTCCGAACTCCTCGGCCTTCGCCTCGGTGTTTTTATTGACTTTTGGCCTATTTGGTGCCACACTCAAGTGCGGCACCAAAACTTCTCGGGCCTTCGGCCCTCGCCTACGCGTGCCTTCGGCCCGCCAAACTCCTCGGCCTTCGGCCTCGGTGTTTTTAAGACTTTTGGCCATTTCGGTGCCACACTTGAGTGCGGCACCAAAACTGCTCGGGCCTTCGGCCCTCGCCTACGGCGGGCCTTCGGCCCGCCAAACTTCTCGGCATTCGGCCTCGGTGTTTTTAAGACTTTTGGTGCCACACTTGAGTGCGGCACCAAAACTGCTCGGGCCTTCGGCCCTCGCCTACGGCGGGCCTTCGGCCCGCCAAACTTCTCGGCATTCGGCCTCGGTGTTTTTAAGACTTTTGGCCATTTCGGTGCCACACTCAAGTGCGGCACCAAAACGTCTCGGGCCTTCGGCCTTCACCTACGGCGGGCCTTTGGCCCGCCAAACTCCTCGGCCTTCGGCCTCGGTGCTTTTGTGACTTTTTCCATTTCGGTGCCACACTCAAGTGCGGCACCAAAACGGCCTATGCCATTAAACTCCCCATGGCCGTTTACCTATAACCCCCCAGGTCCCATCTCAATCTACGGCGCGCGTCGCGAGATATGGAAATAGTACAAAAGACCGCTACCCTATGGCGCGACATTTGCGCACAATTTAATAAGGGTTAGACAGGCATAAGTACCCCGGGGGTTAACCGAATTTCAAAAAAATTTTTTTATTCATTATCTACTAATAGCGGGTCAACATCCTCCCAGCAGAAGTTTTCCGCTCCGACGGACGGTTCAGGATTTAGCACTTTGACCGCGGCCGTTTCAGTGCGAAAAGTTCATCGCAGAGTTTCGGCTATAATTTTCCCAAATAGCCCATTAAAAGTACCCCCAAGATGTCATACTCTCAAAAGCGGCCCGGCCTTCGGCCGGGCCAGAAACTTTTTTAAAAAAAAAATTTTCTATTTATTATATATATAATGTAACTAGCTGTGGCGCGGATAGCTGCAGGCGGTAAGTTACGTATGCAATTCCTATTAGGATATCTGGCGGTAAAATTTTTGGTGCCCGTTGGAAAGCCTATCGGCTTTGGGGCGCGCTTCGCGCGCTGCTAGAATGTTTATTGGCCGGGTTGTGAATTTTGGGCAGTATAACTTTGTACAAAATGGTCAGAAATTTTTTCTGATTTTATTTTTAGTCTCAGCTCACTAAGAGCTTTCAATTGATATATCATATGGCCAACTTTAAAAATTTTTGGTAGAGTTCAAGATTTGGGTCAAAAATTTTGGACGAATTTTTCAAAAAAATTTTTAAAAAATCGTAACTTTGTTTGTTATACAGATTTTGGAATAATTTAAAATTTATTATGTGTATAAAATCTGGCTTTATTTTATACAAATATAATCAGAAACCTCCACTGGTCATACCCCTTTAAATTTTGAAAAAACCGAAAATTTTTGATTTTTCAAAAAATCGACCCTATGACCCCCAAACCTTAAGTTTTTCAAGAATTTTTTAGTATCAAAAAATTTCTAATTTTTGACTGTATTTAATAATTTGGCACCCATAACCTGGTCAGACTCAAGTGACCCCCAAACAGAGTATATATTTTTCGGTGGATTTATGGATGCTCTACAATATGGCGTAAGTCTTTTTAATTTATTACCACTCCTTTGGTAACCCACTGGGTATGGTACCGCCCACACCCGAAATTTCGACATTTTGTAACTTTGGACAAAATGGTCAGAAAATTTTGGAAAAAATATTTTTAGACTCAGCTCGATGAGAGCTTTCGATTGATATAATATTTGGCCTATTTATGGTCATTTTGGAAAAAATAATTTTTTCGGCGAAAATTTTGGCCGAAAAAATCGACCAAATTTAAAAAAAATCATAATTTTCTCAAAGTTAACCTTTTTCGAAAGTTTTAAAAGCTTATTCCATGCAGAAAATTCTGCTCTATCCAGTAAAAATACATTTGACACGAACGGCCGGCAAAAATCCCGAAAAATTTTCGAAAAACCGAAAATTTTTCGCATTTTCGAAATTCGACCCCCTCGGGCCAAATTTCGACTTTTTTCGAAATTTTTTCAGATGTAAAAATTTCTAATTTTTTATAGTATTTTATAAAATAAACCCCATCCCTATCCGAAAATCCCAAAAAAAGTTATGGTCCCATAAAAATTTCGGAATTTTGGGCAAAAGGGGTTTTCGACTTTTCGACGGGTTTCAATTTGGATCTGAAGGCCTTTGGATCTGAAGGCGGGAAAAAAATTTTCGAATTTTGACACAAAATTCGACCTATATAGTGCATTAACATGCGCTGAATCCATATCCGATCTCAGAAAAATTTTTTAAAAATTTCCCGGGACGTTAGAGTCTCAAAAAGATTTGCGACATTTGCGAACATTCGCTATAACTTTTTGAGACTCAAGTGGACCCCCAACATATGATACCTTTTTCTGACCGCCAGAGGACGCTCTTTCGATCTGGCTATCGAAAACGGGTTTCAATTCACGCTACAAAAAGTCGACTTTTCGACTTTGACACTTTGACCCAAAACACCCTCAAAAGTTCACCTGAGACTCAAGTGGTCAACTATTTATATGTTCCCAACATCGCACCCTCCAACATCACTTCAAGGCCCAAGAACCCCCCACTTCTCAAAAACGCGTTATAACGCGTTGAAATTTTGAACCGGCCATTTCGGCGCCACACTCAAGTGCGGCACTAAAACGACCCATCCCAAAAAATTTCCCATAGCCACTTACCTATAACCCCCAGGTGCCATCCAATTCGGCCGAGCCGTTCCCGAGATCGGGCAAAACCACGTTTTGCCAACACCCAATGGCACCACATTTTGCCAACATTTAAAAACGGTTAACACGGCACTTCGACATTTAGACTTCACCGAATTTCGAAATTTTTTTTTTCATTAATATCCAATAATAGCGGGGCGCGTGCCTCCCAGCGGGACCTTTCCGCTCCGACTTTTAGTTCAGGAAATAGTCACTTTAAGGGGGTCGTTTCGGCGCAAAGGGAAAGCCGTGGCGTCGAGTTTGTATTTTTCCCAGATGCGCCTTCAAAAGTTGCCCCCAGGATGTCAGGCTTCGGGGAAGCGGCCGGCCTTCGGCCGGCCGATAATAGTTTTTAAAATCGAAGTTGTTGTTTTTTATAGGTATAAGAGTAAATATAACAAACTGCCTTAACGCCCTTTTTTCTCCTTTTACTCAATATGTAGAGCCTAAAGGCACACTGTTAAAATTGTTGATTGACGACAGAAGCAAATCCCTAGCTGCGAGACTTTATTCCACCTTAAAATCAGGCGAGATTTAAAGTCAAAATTAATTGAAGAATAAGATATTTATAGGTGCTTCATTAGATTTTGATATTTTGTATGACATTATATTGGCAAGCCCCAGATATGAGTTGAAACAGATTATTAACATGTTTAATAAAGTGTTATTAGAGCAAGATCATGCGAAGTATAAAGAATTTGAGGGAAAGAAGGAAATGAAAAAAAATAAGGAAGTTTCAAAGTTATATGATTATTTATCTCATAAACAATCTTTGACAATAAATCAACTAGAGATGACAGAGATATGGGAAATTTTGATTAAACGAATCGAATCCGTTGAAAATGAACAATTTTTTGATGGAAAATTTAAGGAGGTTAAGTTAAATTTTTCAATTTAATATAAAAGTACAAGGCTCTCTCCCAATTTATCGAGAGAACAAGACATTACATAGATCACTGGAATCGAGTAATAGCAAAGCAGGGCTAGAAAAAAATATTTTGCGCCAAACAAATTTCAAAATTCTTAAAATTCGCCAATTTTCATAACGCCAAGGTCGGCTAAAATGGATGCCAAACTAAATTTTAAAAGCAATGTTATGAGCCTTCCATTACTCGAGCAAGAAACTGATTTAAAAATACTTTTAACTTAATTTATATATAAATTTATATTTAAAAATTAATTTTAGATTTCTAAAAAAATTCTTGAAGTATGTAATGATCGCACAATAGATAATTCTGACGAAGTATTAACTGAAGCATTTACAGAAATCCTGATCAATTTTGAAATGTCGTCAGCTATCGTATCATCGTTCGTTAAAAAGTTTAAAAAATGTGGTAAAAAAATTTTCAAAACTTCTTCAAATGAAGAAAGTCAAGTTAATCTACAGGACAATAATGCTGTGCATAATGGAGAAAGAGAGGATGAAGAAGCTAAAATTAAAGGGTGAGTATCAATTTATTGTAAGGCTGGCCAGTTTCCTCGCGGTCTGACAGATAAATCAAGGACTAAAACCTCAGTCTTTGTGGAATGATTATTCAGTTAGCACCCTTGCATCGGCACCCTTGCACTTTTCGATTATCGTATTCGGGCAAAAAAATTCTTGAAGTATGTAATGATCGTATTCGCGTAAAGACGGAGTGATCCCTGAAACGGATAAAGCAAAATTGAGACTAAAACTCATTACTTATTAGATTGCCTAAATACATTAAAAGAATGTTGATTGTAACCGGATTTGCTGGAAATGAACAATATTATGAGGATATTGCTAAACGAATTATGTCTTATAATGAGAATGGAAAATATGAAGGTGATAATCATATTAATAATATACCTAGTAATTAAATGGGATATTGCTTTCTACTTGTTTTGTGTTACTGCATCTAGTGGGTCAACACATTAACCAGTAGAATGGGTTTATAAAAACACAGATAAACAGTCTCATAAACCCATCTTTGCGTCAAATTGCATATCTAGGATCCTGTTAGGCTAGTACTAGCCTGGTAGGCTAGTATAAAAGTCGCAGCCTTTTAGTAGTCTGGGGAGTTAGTCAAGTCGCCATTTATTCATTCTTATTACGTAGTCTTTCTGTTCGTATCGGACACACCGCAAATCGATACACAACATATCCTGAAAACCCTGTGGGATAATCTTTAAATCATGAAATCTCGTTTGCTGCTTATAATCTGGGACTCCAGGACGGAGTCCCACAATAACCCTCACAAAAGAGTTTTTGGTTTTCACTTAAAAATAAAATAACATAGGGTAAATTCTATAATTTATTTAACTCAGAATTATTATCTATGGTTGTAATACATTTTGGAAATGATTTCTCAGAAATAATAACAAATTTGAAACAAAAGTCATATGAATATACAAAGAAAATAGAAAAATTAGAAGATGAAATTGAAAAAATAACAGCAAAAGATTTGGAAATAACTAAGAAAAGAACAAAAGAATTGGAGAAAAAATTAAAGGAGTTGAAAATGATGAAGGAGAAACATTTGGAGGAATCGAAAACGCTGAAATTAAAAAGTCCAATGACCGAGGAATCCAGCAATATTGAGGAATATGTTAAGGAAGAAGAAAAATTAAAAAATGAACTGGAAGAAATAAAAATTAAAAAGCGTTTAAAAGCACAATTTAGAGAACACGATGGGAAATTTAAAACAAAAGAAAAAGCTAAAGATGAATCAGCAATGAGCGCAAAAGAGAAGGAAATATATCATAATCAAAAATTAAGGCTACTCAATATGACCGAAGAAGAAGAGTCGAAAATGAAAGAAGAATCAGAAAAAGTGCGCAGATTGAAGGAGCAAGTACAAATCGAAGAAAAGGATTTTGTGGAAAAAAATTCAGAGCTTTTAAAACTCAAAAACTTGCAAAAGATAGATAAAGACAAGTATGGCTTATTTTCTGTTTTTAATTATATGTTGATGATAAAGGAATTTAATAAGGATGAGTGTTATGAAGAATCAGTAAAGGAATTTGAATTTGAGAGACAATTGGGAGTTTTGGAGTATGAATATGGTAAGAATAATTTTTAATAAATAAATAGTAAAAAATAAAAACCTTGAAAAAATTCCCATGAAATAGCTAACTTTACAACATATAAAAAAATACATTAATTGAGACATATAAAAGGAAAGTTTTGAAACGCAATGTAAATATAGTTTGATTATTCATTGTAGATTTACCAAACGGTTTTGTTTTGTGTTGACTCTCTATTGTCGTAGAGGGTTTAAAAAAGGGTGCTTTTGAGTATTTAAAAAAGTTTTCCTATGTTTTATAAATCATATTCAAAGCAACGATTTGTTGTTCTAAAATTTCAGCACAATATTACAGACTTTTTAGTCTGTAAAGCACTTGAACCAATTTGGAGTCATAGATTAAACTGAATGGAATTTTACATTTTAAGTGTTCGAATAGAAATTTTTTTAAAAATGTAAATGATGTTTAAAAGAGGCTGGCACCGTAGAACAATATTACCATAGTGATAATCTCATATTAATGTTTAATTATAAGATTTCGAATGCATATACGTATTATATTTTTAATATTTTTCTATAAATTAAAAACTTTTCTAATAAATCACCAAATTAAATTTAAAAAATTAAGATATATTTAAAAAAACGACAAGTTTCCTTCAGCTAACTGTCAAAGAGAAACTTGTGAAATTTGAAGCAAAATTTAAAAGTCAATATCACCCTCAAAATAAAATTGTTTCGAGAAAGGATTTTGTTACGTTGAAAGATTGGTTGAATGTAAGAAACTTGAATTCGATAGAAACACGAATTGAAAAATTAAAAAAGAAGTTTCCAGCAGTTCCTCAAGTACCAGCAGTTCCTCAAATATCAACTTCACCAAAACATTTGGATATTAAAAAGGAGAAACATCCAAAGCAGATGATTGGTGAACATAGAGGGGAGGGTAGCAGAATGCTACGTAGAGCTAAGAGTATGGACGCAATATCTAAAATGAAATCACCCGGAATATTAGACATTAAAGAGGGTAAAAAATTTTCAAAATCTGCTTCTTTTCCTTCAACTGATGAACGGAAGAAATTAGGGTTTGATTTAATCATATTTTCTATTCGATCTTAACATTAGAGATCGTATCTAGAAGGATTTAGAGATGATTCAGAGTTCTGTACATTGAGGGGGTTACCCGAAACACAACCTTTTTGCGACCCGAACCTCGATCCGATAGAAATAAATTAAACCAGGTCATAGACTCTTAGCATGGTACCTTAATTTGAATACTCCATCTCCAAGATCCTCTGTTTGCCTAATCCAGTTAATCCAGTTATATAAAAAAGACCGATTTTTGACTGCAGAAAAATCTAAAACCTCGATCCATGCTTGAGAGTTTAATAACAAGTTGCAAAATGACATTTTTCGAATATTTGTGAGAAGGGTTAATTTTCATTATTTTTTAGCTAGGAAAAGTGAAGAAAAGAATCATAAGGCTTCAAAATCGACAGATTCTATGGAGCTACAAAATTATTAGAAAGATTATATATTTATTTTATTTTTTTGGTTTTTATTTTTCTCAGATCTTAAATCACTTTATGGTTCCCAATTCAGATTTTTTGATTTTTACATTTATTAGGGCTTCAAGGCTAAACTCTGGTATCTCTGAATTTTTAAGTCACGGGCTAACAAACATTTTCATATTTTTTTTTTGTTCCGACATATATTATTATTTTCGCCTTAAAACTAGTGATCGTATTTCGTACCTACCGTATTCGTTACAGTAAACCAAAAAATACCTTTAACAATATATACGATAATAACGATACCTTCGATCACTAGAGAAACATTATCTGAATGCGAGAGGGATCAATTCGCAGATCAAAACATAAACGGCTGTCCAACTTTAACCTTATGATGAATTGTCTTTATTTATTTAGATTAATTAGATTTTTTATTTATTATTCATATATTCGTTCTTGAGTCAAAACAGTCAACATACGTGATTATTAAAATGTCACTGCTGATTACCTTACATTTTACTAAATCATTTTTATTGATAAAAGGAATTATTTCTGTATCGTTTTTTATCAGGCATGTCTGCCATATCTTCTTGCTCAAAAATTTGAAAATAGTCACTTTCAGGATAATTATATCAAAATAAAATTTAAGGAGCTTTCCATGGGTTTAATTTTAGTGCCGTTGAATTTAAACCGTGTGATGGATTATTTTTATTCAAATACATATATTCCTTCTGTAAGTATCAATTATCAACACCCTTGTTTATTACGTCTCTTGTGATTTTATTTCTACTATTTTTATCCAAATACAGGGTGGGGCAAAAATTCGGCTACAAATGTTTTTAGAAATTAAAAAGAGACTTTTTAATATTCTGGAACATGGAAGAGGAAGTAATTTACAATTAGACTTTTTTTCAAAATTTTGTCCTGCGGTGCTGATCTGGGTTTCTAGTTTACGAGTAGCTTTAAAATCAAGTCAATTTCTTAACTATTTTTGAATTTTCATTTAAACATTTAAAAACAATTTTAAGAATAATCAATGGCAGTAAGATGTCATAATCAAGCGCTCCTTACCCCCCCCCCCTCTCTTTAATTAATGCCAGCCAACGCTATGAAGCCCGCTCCTTCATTAATTAGTTGCACTCCTCTCTCTTCTCCCCCTCCCTCCTCTATAATTAATGCCAGGCAGCGCTATGAAGGGCGCTCCTTCACCCTCATTAATTAGCTACACTCTTCTCTCCTATTCCCTATAATTAATGCCAGCCAATGCTATGAAGCGCGCTCCTTTACCTGTATTAATTGATTACACTCTTTCTCTACTCTCCCCCCTCTCTTTAATTAATGCCAGGCAACGCTATGAAGCGCGTCCCTCGCCTCCATTAATTGATTGCACTCTCCTCTCTACTCTCCCCCTCTCTTTAATTAATGCCAGGCAACGCTATGAAGCGCGTCCCTCGCCTCCATTAATTGATTGCACTCTCCTCTCTACTCTCCCCCCTCCCTATAATAAATGCCAGCCAATGCTTTAATCGCGTCCTTTCATCATTTATTTGTTTCCCCTCTTAAAAATTTTATTAACAAATTTTTAAAAAATTTTCTCCCCTAATGTGTTTTTTAAAATTACTCCTTTTATTTAAACTTATTTTATTTGTTTGTTTGACTGATTGTGTACCTTTCGAAGCCTCTAAATATGGTGGGATAAAGAGTAAATTATTTCCTTAAATAGATGTATAGGTGTTTTATTTTTCCTATTAAAAAGATATTAGAGAGGGTATTTCTTTAGGGAAGTGTTTCTAGAAGTATGTACTACTCCATCAATTGAGGAGTGATGAATAAATAAGATAAAGGGTAGATGTATTAGCCGAGATATATTAATTTATAATTTATTTTCATTGTTTAAAAATCTCAGTTCCGCAACATTCATATGGTTTACTTGAATGTAGCCGTTTCCACACAAATACCAAAGCAAACGAGAATGGAAGGAAACCTTTGTTTTCAATTCTCAATGAAATCAGAACATCCCAACAACCAAAAGAAACTCGGTGGTATTGGATTAACAAATTATTTTTGCCCCTTCCACAGTGGCGTAGGGAAGAAACAGCATTATTATACTGCAAGAATGAGTTGAAAATGGAAGATGAAGTAATTTGTTTTAGAAAATTTAAACTTGGCCCTCTTTATACTGCTTTATCGTTAAAAAATTTTTAATTTAAAGCAAAATTTGTCGAGTTGTCTTGGAGAAATCTTTAATGAATTTAATCAAGACCCATTGTCGGAATTATTAGAGAACAATATCGACGAAAAAAGAGAGCGATCTAAATTGTTGGAATTGTTGATCAAAGACAGAAAAGAATCGCTAGCTGAGAGGCTTTATTCCACCCTAAATTCAAGTCCATTTAAAATTATTAATAAGGGCGATCTCTCTATAAGATATGACAAGGGTGTGCCAAAAATCTAAAACCTCGATCCATGCTTGAGAGTTTAATAACAAGTTGCAAAATGACATTTTTCGAATATTTGTGAGAAGGGTTAATTTTCATTATTTTTTAGCTAGGAAAAGTGAAGAAAAGAATCATAAGGCTTCAAAATCGACAGATTCTATGGAGCTACAAAATTATTAGAAAGATTATATATTTATTTTATTTTTTTGGTTTTTATTTTTCTCAGATCTTAAATCACTTTATGGTTCCCAATTCAGATTTTTTGATTTTTACATTTATTAGGGCTTCAAGGCTAAACTCTGGTATCTCTGAATTTTTAAGTCACGGGCTAACAAACATTTTCATATTTTTTTTTTGTTCCGACATATATTATTATTTTCGCCTTAAAACTAGTGATCGTATTTCGTACCTACCGTATTCGTTACAGTAAACCAAAAAATACCTTTAACAATATATACGATAATAACGATACCTTCGATCACTAGAGAAACATTATCTGAATGCGAGAGGGATCAATTCGCAGATCAAAACATAAACGGCTGTCCAACTTTAACCTTATGATGAATTGTCTTTATTTATTTAGATTAATTAGATTTTTTATTTATTATTCATATATTCGTTCTTGAGTCAAAACAGTCAACATACGTGATTATTAAAATGTCACTGCTGATTACCTTACATTTTACTAAATCATTTTTATTGATAAAAGGAATTATTTCTGTATCGTTTTTTATCAGGCATGTCTGCCATATCTTCTTGCTCAAAAATTTGAAAATAGTCACTTTCAGGATAATTATATCAAAATAAAATTTAAGGAGCTTTCCATGGGTTTAATTTTAGTGCCGTTGAATTTAAACCGTGTGATGGATTATTTTTATTCAAATACATATATTCCTTCTGTAAGTATCAATTATCAACACCCTTGTTTATTACGTCTCTTGTGATTTTATTTCTACTATTTTTATCCAAATACAGGGTGGGGCAAAAATTCGGCTACAAATGTTTTTAGAAATTAAAAAGAGACTTTTTAATATTCTGGAACATGGAAGAGGAAGTAATTTACAATTAGACTTTTTTTCAAAATTTTGTCCTGCGGTGCTGATCTGGGTTTCTAGTTTACGAGTAGCTTTAAAATCAAGTCAATTTCTTAACTATTTTTGAATTTTCATTTAAACATTTAAAAACAATTTTAAGAATAATCAATGGCAGTAAGATGTCATAATCAAGCGCTCCTTACCCCCCCCCCCCCCTCTCTTTAATTAATGCCAGCCAACGCTATGAAGCCCGCTCCTTCATTAATTAGTTGCACTCCTCTCTCTTCTCCCCCTCCCTCCTCTATAATTAATGCCAGGCAGCGCTATGAAGGGCGCTCCTTCACCCTCATTAATTAGCTACACTCTTCTCTCCTATTCCCTATAATTAATGCCAGCCAATGCTATGAAGCGCGCTCCTTTACCTGTATTAATTGATTACACTCTTTCTCTACTCTCCCCCCTCTCTTTAATTAATGCCAGGCAACGCTATGAAGCGCGTCCCTCGCCTCCATTAATTGATTGCACTCTCCTCTCTACTCTCCCCCTCTCTTTAATTAATGCCAGGCAACGCTATGAAGCGCGTCCCTCGCCTCCATTAATTGATTGCACTCTCCTCTCTACTCTCCCCCCTCCCTATAATAAATGCCAGCCAATGCTTTAATCGCGTCCTTTCATCATTTATTTGTTTCCCCTCTTAAAAATTTTATTAACAAATTTTTAAAAAATTTTCTCCCCTAATGTGTTTTTTAAAATTACTCCTTTTATTTAAACTTATTTTATTTGTTTGTTTGACTGATTGTGTACCTTTCGAAGCCTCTAAATATGGTGGGATAAAGAGTAAATTATTTCCTTAAATAGATGTATAGGTGTTTTATTTTTCCTATTAAAAAGATATTAGAGAGGGTATTTCTTTAGGGAAGTGTTTCTAGAAGTATGTACTACTCCATCAATTGAGGAGTGATGAATAAATAAGATAAAGGGTAGATGTATTAGCCGAGATATATTAATTTATAATTTATTTTCATTGTTTAAAAATCTCAGTTCCGCAACATTCATATGGTTTACTTGAATGTAGCCGTTTCCACACAAATACCAAAGCAAACGAGAATGGAAGGAAACCTTTGTTTTCAATTCTCAATGAAATCAGAACATCCCAACAACCAAAAGAAACTCGGTGGTATTGGATTAACAAATTATTTTTGCCCCTTCCACAGTGGCGTAGGGAAGAAACAGCATTATTATACTGCAAGAATGAGTTGAAAATGGAAGATGAAGTAATTTGTTTTAGAAAATTTAAACTTGGCCCTCTTTATACTGCTTTATCGTTAAAAAATTTTTAATTTAAAGCAAAATTTGTCGAGTTGTCTTGGAGAAATCTTTAATGAATTTAATCAAGACCCATTGTCGGAATTATTAGAGAACAATATCGACGAAAAAAGAGAGCGATCTAAATTGTTGGAATTGTTGATCAAAGACAGAAAAGAATCGCTAGCTGAGAGGCTTTATTCCACCCTAAATTCAAGTCCATTTAAAATTATTAATAAGGGCGATCTCTCTATAAGATATGACAAGGGTGTGCCAAAAATCTGAACACCTCTGATATACACACTTCACTCGTGGAACTGATCTGGTAATGACTGGTATCTAACCTTCCGGAATTATAATGAGGGCAGAACCTTTTCAGCATATAAACAAATTTTTTATTTACCCAACTTTTGGAGAATCAGGGAGAAAATCTAGAGAGTTTTAAAATCTAGAGAGATTTTATCCGTGATAGGATATTATAAATCTATTGCTCCCCATCTTGAGACTAAGAAATTTTAAAAAATTTAATTAAAATGAGGTGTATATTATTTCTAATTACTATGTAATTTTCAACAGATCCAATAGATTTTGACACTTTATACAACATTATTTTGGCCCGCCCCAAATTTGAGTTGAAAAAAATTATTGAGAAGGATGATAAAATACGCCCAAAATTGGAAAAATATTTATCAGATAACAAAGGGCAACAAAATGAAAATTCTGCGATATGGGATATTTTAATTAATCGAGTTAAATTTGTTGAGAAAAATACAACATTTGACGTGGAAGAATTTAAAGAGGTATTCGAAATATATTTGTATTAGTGATACTCGTTTATCCCGATCCTAACTATCGTGACAATTTAACGATTTGACTCCCGTTTCCCGGGTTTTTCTTCTCCCGAGCAACACTAATATGTAGTGGTGCAGTATACGAAAGTATGCAAAAGGGGTATTAATGACAGGTATCTGATAGCTATGGATTGGTGATATAGATGTGAAATATTCAGTAATTCCATTTTTGTCGAGGAATCCCTAGACGGTGTGTGAATCATAAAATATATTGTCACCGGATGGCATAAAGTCACATAGTCTATGAATGCTTGGGGATCCCTTACTAAAGCTCTACTGAATCTCTATGATTTAAAATTATTTTTAAATTTAATATTTAGATGGGAAAACGAACCATTTCTCTATGTAAAGAGTTAAACGAAAAATTTATTGATAAGGTTGTCAAAGAAGAAGATTTAATACAGTTAACTTCATCGCTGGGAGTACTGTTAAACTCCTTTGAATTTATGGAATCTAGCATTTATAATTTTGAAGAATGTGAAGGAATAATTTTCGATGAACAATTTCCTGAATATATGGGGAGAATGTTAATAATATCTGGATTGGCAAGAAGGGAAGAATATTACAACGATATTGCTGCCCGAATCATAAAATACATTGAAAATGGCAAGTATGAAGGTATGGGAATAATCAAATTTTTTGATACTTTGATTAAATTCGAGGTGTTTTAGGTCCTCAAGTTCTGTCTTTTAGTCTGCTTTACCACTTATATATGTCCTTTGCGAGACATCGACATCGAGTGATCCTCGAAGATATCATATACGTATTCCTGATTTGTCTTCCTGATCCGGCCTACCCTCAGAACTTCAACCAGGATTAAAAATTTAAATTTAATTAAATTTTAACACAGAATTGTTGACTCTTGTTGTAATCCATCATGGAAATAATTTTGTTGAAATTGCTAAAATCGTGAAGGACAAGATTATAGCAACTGAAGATGAAAATTTAATAAGAATTGAAAATGATGTGTTGGGATTGGATACGTTTTTAAAATTTATTTTAACGGAAGGAGATGAAACTAATGAGGAAATTACTGAAGATAAAGAAGATATTGAGCATGAAGAAATTCTTGAAGGACATGTTCAAGAGATTGAAGATGAAGAAAATGCTGAAGACGACAGAGATGTGGGTAAAACTAGTGAGCAGGGAAACGATTCTATAGCGAGTTATGGTTCTGATTATGATGGCTTATCTTCAAATTTAAAATGCTTATCATATACAGAAAAGGAGTATGGAACTGAGGTGAAGATGGGAACTTTTGAATATAATTATACTGGTAATTTTAAATTTTTGTGGCATATTTGTGGACAATAATTCTAAATTCAAATTTTTAAGCCAACTACCATAATGGAGATTGGATTAAATTAAATGATTTATGTATAGAATTGAAACGTTTCGAAAACGATCTTGATAGTATTTTAGAATATCCACCGAGTAAAATGAAGAAAAGAGGTGATTTTGAAACTTTTAATGAGTGGAAGAATGGACAGAATAAAAATTCCATTTCGAGCAGAATTGGAGAGTTAAAAAAAGAGTGTGAAGAGATAAAACAGGTAATTCTTATAAATATTTAGTAACAATCTCGAAATACCAGCGATTATTTAATTATAAAATTTTTATTTTGTAGGTGATGGAAAGCAAATCAGGTAATATATTTCATTAGTATTCTAATAATATCATTTATAATACATATATATATTAAATTTTAGAGAATTTTATATTTATATAAAATATATACATAAAGTATATAAATAGTTACCCACTCTCTAATAATACCTTCTCATTATTAATGGGCATTAATTATCTCATACAGGGGGAATGATTAGAATGTATATCCCTGTCAGAGATGGGACTTTGAAAAAATCTTGGTCAGATTTAGGATCGTGTTTTAAATAGAAATCTTGTTTTATAAGTGTCCGAGTATCAGATATCGTTCTGCTGTCTGTGCCGTCATATCCGTGATACTTGTCATTAATATTCCCTTTATAGGGTTTACGTGTAGTCGTTATCATCCAATTACTGATTCAACTGATCCATTTGCCAGTTCAAATAAAAATAGCTTATCTTTATTGACAATTCTGGAATATATTCAATCTTTGTCAGAATACAAATTACGTTGGGAATTGTTATATAAATTATTTTTGCCTATTCCTCAATGGCGAAGGCAAGAATTGGCCCAGTTATATTGCGAAAAGGTGTTTAAAATTTATGTAGGTTTTGGCATATTAGTTTAGTCGTTCAATTAAGCATCTATGAGGCATGGCAGAATTTTACGTATCCGAATTGCTAATATGCTTCTAATTAGGTTCATGAACTTTATTGAACTCATAAAAATCGTTGGAGAATTAAACTAGATCATTTTTAATATTTATTCTTCTATAAATGTTTATATTTATAGAGTAATATGAAGGAATGCTTTAAAAAGATTTTTTATGAAGATGAACCGTTTGGACATCATAAATCAAAATTATTAGAGTTGTTGATAGACGATAGAAGCAAATCAATGGCTGCGCGGCTTTATCACACTATGAATTCAGGCGAGATTTAGATTTAAAATTTGTTAGAAATTGAAATTTTTAGAGGATTCAATAGATTTTGATATTTTGTATGAAATTATTTTGGCAAGTCCCAAATTTGAATTGAAACGGATTATTACCATGTTTAATGCTGTATTATTAGAGCATAATAATAAAAATAAGGAAGTAGATAAGTTACAAGATTATTTCTCTTATAAACAATATCTGACAATAAATCAGAGAGAGATGACAGAGATATGGGAAATTTTGATTAAAAGAGTCGAATCGGTTGAAAATGATCAATTTTTTGATGAAAAATTTAAAGAGGTTAAGATATATTTTTCAATTTAATATTAAAACTTCAGAGAGAGATGATTCATGAGAGATTTAGAGAGATGATCATCTCTCTCATATCAGAGAGAGATGATTCCCCCACAATAACACGATATAAGATCACTGGAATTGAGTAATAGCAAAGCATGGATAGAAAAATTATTTTTGCCAACATAAATTTTAAAATTCTTAAAATACGCCAAATGTCATAACGCCAAAATCGCGCAAACTGACCGTTATTTAAAAACAATTTTATGAGCCTTCCTTGGCTCGAGAAAGAAACTGATTCAAAAAATTTTTACTTTAATTTTATAAATTCATATTAAAAAAATTAATTTTAGATTTCTGAGAAAATCCTTAAATTATGTGATGAACCCACAAAAGTTAATTATGACGAAGTATTAACTGAAGCATTTACAGAAATTCTGATCAATTTTGAAATGTCGTCAGATATCGTATTATCGTTTGTTAAAAAGTTCAAAAAATGTGGTAAAAAATTTTTCGAAACTCCTTCGAATGAAAGTCAAAATTCTATACAGAATAATAATATTGTACATGAAGGAGATAGAAAGAATGAAGGAGCTAAAACTAAAGGGTGAGTTTTGTCGAGTACCCACATTTTATAAATTCATATTAAAAAGGGGTAATTAGGATCTGGGTTAAACAAAATGGGGTGTTTTGTGCATCTCTTAGTCTTCATGAGCAAATGGCTCGTCGCATGAAGTTGAAATTATTTTGGAATTACCCATAATGAAATCCAAAAATACTAAGACCCAAAATAGCGTGAAACATGGAAAATTTTGGGAAAATTTTTACAAGTTAAATTATTAGATTACCTGAATACATGAAAAGAATGCTGATTATAACTGGATTTGCTGGAAATGAACAATATATGGAGGATACTACAAATCGTATTATTAATTATATTTTTAATGAAAAATTTGAAGGTTATTCATCTATAATATTAAAATTATTATTATGCTTTAAATTATTATACTTATTATGCCAATATGTCCCTTCTATAACAAATAGGATGATTAATTTAACGGAAATTATCATCAAAGTCGTGGGTTGAAATGTTATCTCTAGTATAAGAGTACTTTAAAAAGTCATACATTAAAATCTTATGAGAGGTGTTGGTTATGGCTCCGGGAGTTAATGCATTCTGAAAATCTTAAAATTTCTCCACTAATGTGAATGCCCAGAGCTAGAGCTGAGAGCTGGATAAGGTCAAATACCCTAAACCTTTTCGTGACAGCTTTTGACCTAGTCCCTATATAAATTTATTCAAGATATCTTTCATATAGAGGTTATATAAATAATCTTTTATTATAAATTACTCTTTTAAATTCAGAATTATTGTCTCTCGTTCTAATTCATTATGGAAATGATTTTGTAAGGTTATTACAATTTTTGGGGGAGAAAATGAAGAAATATAAAGTGGAAGGGAAAATATTACAAAGTGAATTTTCGAAAACTTCAATAGAAGATGTTGGAATATATACTCAAATTACAAATGAAATGGAAGGCAAATTAAAGGAATTAAAGAAGAAAAAAGAGAAAATCAGCGAGGAAATGAAGAAGAAGACTGGAACTGAAGAGGAAGAAAAACTAAAAAATGAATTGAATATGTTGGAAGAAGATGAAAAAAATTTAATGATAGGATTTAACGAATTGCAGATGAAAAATCGTTTAAAATCGGATATACGAGAATATGATGGGAACTTTAGAATACGAAAACGCAAACTAGGAAACAATGAAGTTGTTATGATGAAGTTACAAGATGAACAAGAAAATCTAGATAAAGAAGTAAAATTGATAGAAAATGAGTTAGAAAAGTTAGATGAAGAGATTAAGGCAACTGAGGGAGAACAATTGAAAGATATTAAGTTAAAAATAGCAGAAAAAGAAAAAGCAAAGACAGAAAAAACTGAAAAATTAAAAGAAATTGGAGATAAAATATCAGCTCTAATAAATGGTAATGGTAACATTACAATAAATTCCATTAGAGACCGTATTGGTATTGTCTTATGAGAATCGAGATCTCGAAAAATCTCGATATCGATAACCGAGATTTTCGAACGAGATCTAATCTCGGTCGGGTTCTTATTTTCATATTTTTCCTTATATGCATGAATCCGTGTTTTTATTCCTTGAATCCGTGCCACATATTTTCCATAATTTAAAAAATCTTCTTGTAATCTAAAAAAGTAGGAATCCGTTCCGTATGTAAGGCTTAGATATAAATCTTAGAATTTGATAGAGAAATCCAAACTCGGTACCATTTAAATTAGGTCAGACGAGATCTTGAAAAAAATCGAGATTTTTCGTGATATCAATCTTGATTCACATACGACAGGCTCATTTCGTTCACTAGTGCCCTTAACAATTTTATATCACTAAAATAACAGGAGAGGAAAAAGAACTGACAGAAGAAGAAGAAAACCGATTAAATTTAGAACAAGAAAAAAGATTAAAATTAGAAGAAGAACAAAAATTAAAATTAGCGGAATTGAAAGAAATAGTAAAAAACGAGGAGAAACCATTCCTAGAGAAAAATTCAAAAATTTTAAAAATTAAAAATTTATCAAAATTTGATGGAGATAAATATGGCTTATTATCATTCTTCAAATCAAACGAGTTTAAAATTAATTGTTATGGAGAAACAGAAAAGGAAAATGAAATTGAGAGAAAATTGGGAGTTTTGGAGTATGAATATAAGGGTAAAATTTTATATTTTTTGAAATAAATATAGTAAAATTAACAAAGCTATGTAAATAAATTGCTTGTCATAATTTCCCTTCTTTTATAAATAAAAATTTTACAACATATCAAAAAATACATTTATTTTGTTATATAAAGGAAATGTTTTGATAAGTAATGTACATATAATTTTAGTTTATTCATTCGTTAACTAATTTTTATATTTTACTAAAATTGAGGTTTTGTGTTGCTCTCTATTAATCGTAGAGGGATTAAAAATCATGTGGTGGATTTTATTAAAAATCTTTTAGTTTTCTGATGGAAAAAAAGTTTTCTGATGGAAAAAAAAATCTTTTAGTTTCTGATGGATTTAAAATAAATCCTAGGCTTTTATTTTTCAATGGGTCTACAAGGATTGGCTTATATTAGACCTCCTAGGTATCATGAATGTAATAAGTTCGTCAAAAATCAAAAATATCTAAATAATTAACTACAATAAATCTAAAAATTTAGATAAATTGTATAATCAAAATAAATTAAAAAACACAAATTTTTTCCTAATTATACATGAAAAAACAATTATTGATAAAAAATTCAACGAGTTTGAAAGCTTATTTAACGGAAAATATCAACCTCAAAGTAAAATTGAGAAAAGAAAAGATGTTCATACTGTGAAGGATTGGTTAAATGGAAGGAATATGAATTCGATAGAAAACCGAATTTCAATGTTAAAAAAGAATTTTGTCTTAAAAGTTGTTACAAAACCAAAACCTAAAAAAGTTTTGAATAAAATGGAAAAAATTAAAGGACACTGGTTTGGTAAAGGAAGGAAAAATAGTAACTTGCTCAAGAGCAAGAGTATGAATGAAAAAATTCTTAAAAAGAATTCTTCCTCAAGATTAAAACGAAAGGGAGTTACAAAATCTGCTTCCTTCCCTGATAATGATGAACGAAACAAAATCAAACTAGGTTTGCTTTAAAGTTTTTAGTCTTTTGTAAGGGAAAAGGGTTTAAGATAATGGATGATGGTAATTTTTTATAAGATTGGTAAGGAAGCTACGCCTTATTAATAGCTAAAAATTTGGTCTTCCCTTAACTAATCTATTAAGTTATTGTTTCGGGGTCTCCAACCTAAGAGCATTATTGAGAAGGTTATAGAGGGGGAAGAAGAACCATGGAGGGGGTTATGGAGGGGGGGGGGCCAAATTCGACCAAGATTTATTTTATTCACTCATTTCATCTTTAATCCAATGATAAACAATAAACAGTCTAATAATAATTTTATCTTTAATAAGGAAGTCATAAAGAAAATTCTGAAGATTTACTCAACAATTCAAAAATTTCGGCTTCTGAGAATGTTCCAAATACAAAAAAGAAAGCCAACGTAGATAAAGATGGTCAAGTTAAGCATAAGAAACATTCTAGTCTTAGCAAAATTTATCTGAAGAATTTTGTTGAAAAAAGCGGGAAAAAGTTTTCTAATTCTGCTTCTTTTCCCGTTTACGGCCAAAAACTTTGGCGAGAAAATTCAAAAACAAAACGAGGCATGTTTAAACAATATAAAATGTTTGGCTGTATGGGGGATTTTATGAGATTGAGGGGATTAAAGGTTTTAAGGCTACTGGTGCTTTAAGTTAGATTCTAAGGCTACTAGTTAGAGCTGAAGAAACTAGGATGGATTCAAATATCTGGATCCCATATCCATTCAGGGTTTCTCCTTCATTAAAAATTTGAAAAATCATCCATAACCAATCATATCTGCTGATATTTTATACCATCTGCAAAATTATTAGGCCATAATACAATTACTTATCATTTCAATTCAATTTTTAGGAAGTAATAGAGTTGTACCAATGAATTGAGAAACATAAGGAGCTGCTGGAAAAACGAATGAATTTGTGCGAAACGGAACAACAAACTGTAAAAAGATTGTAACTGATTTATTTATTTTATTTTATTATTTATTTGAGTAGTACATAACAGTTATTGAAAAATCATACTCCTATAGTTTTCATGTAGAAAGCTCGGAGCAAAAATTTATGATTGTAACTAAAGATGGCCATGATTGCATCTTCAGGATTAGAGAAGTCTAGAACAAAAAAAAATCTTTAAAAATATTTTCAAAATTTTTAAAATCGAAAGAAGATAATCCTGAATATCGTAATTCGAATTTGCATAACAACTCTATCAGGGCAAGATATAAATCCAGACAAATTTATCAATTTGATAATTATGAACTACTCAAATTAAGCATATTATATACTATACAAATTATGTCGACATTCGACAAGGATCCTGAATGTGCAAATCTATTCAATACTGTCCGAAATCGAAAAATCTTTACGGCAGTCTTGATCACAAGCACGCTTATAATTTTTTACATTATTTATATTATTCATACATTTATTCATTATTTATTGAACTATATTAGTTTAACTGAGATTTTTTGTTTAACTCCATCTAGATTTATTGAATCCATCTAGATTATAAATATTTTCTATGGAAAATCATATAACTTTGGATTGAGGTGTCCCACCGATCTTCAGCGTTCTATCATAAAAAACTGTAAAGCATATAACTATTTAAATCCTAATGCTTTGCAAAGATAGCGCGATGTAATTTTAACATATTAGTCCGGTCTCATGTAGAATCAGATTCGCTTGCAGCGTCTCTCATTAATTACCCTCTCCAGCGATAGGGTAATTATTCGAGCATTTACTGTAAACAAATTCAACATTTATTTAAAAATTTCCGAATCTTATGTTAAAAAAGTTAATTTTAAATTTAACCTTATTTTGCCCTTTTGCCGCCCTTTTATTAAAAAATCAAAGAAAAATAGCAATGTGTTTATTGAATTTCACATGCTATTCGTGGCTATTGCGCGAGATCCCTTTTAAATTTTTTATTGACTTTAAAGCGGCTGATTAAGTGCATTTGCCAAGCTGCGCTATTCCCTTTTATTTATCCTTCATCTGCTTTTATTTCTTCATTAAAAAGAAAATTGTTATTTATTTTTTTATTTATCCCTTTAAAAATATTTTTAAAATTTTTATTTAACAAAAAAAATTATTTTGGAAATTTAAAATTTATTAAATGTTTATCAACCCGTAATGATAAAAATTTTAATTTTCTTGTTGTTTATGTTAACTATAAAGTTGGCAGGTCTACTTTTTTTTAAATATTAACATACTTAAAATACAACTAAGTATTAGTCTTAGACTTGGTATTAGTCTCAGGTATTAGTCTTTAACTTGGTATTAGTATTTAGTGTCTGTAAAGGTGGTATTAGACTCAGAATAAGGTTTCAGGCTCGGAATACCTTTATTAAGATATCGATACATTATTCAAGATTACATACGGTATTCCTCGTAAAATTGGCTACTTCCTTAAATGGCCCCTTTTCTGGAGATTAGGGTAGTCATAATAATGACTAGGAATCGAGCCGAAAATGATCTGTCCTTTGGTGGGATTCTACCGACTGAATTGATTAAACATAAGTTGTTAAATCTCAAATTCCTCAAATCCTTGACGTTTTCGCCTCAAAAAAAGATTTGCCGGTAAATATGTAGCAGATGATGGATTATTAATCCTCAATGTTGCTAGGTTCCGAGCTCTCAGAATTATTAAAAAATAATTAGATTTTGATGGAATAAATACAAAACTAAATTGAATATTGAAAGCAAAATATTTGTTGTTCATTAAAGTTACAAATGAATTTGATCCAAAATCCTTGTTGTCTGAATGTTCTCGAAACGACACCGTTGAGCACGAAAATTTTTTAAAAAATATTTTTGTTCACAAAAAAAATAAAAATTTGAAATCGAAGCAAGCTGTTTGGGAACTTTTGGCCAAGTATTTAGTGCCTCTCCCACGATGGAAACGTCAAGAAGTTTTTCTAAACACTTGTAGAGATCTGAACGTTATAGCTTCTGAGACTTGTAGAAATGAGAATTGCAGTGATAAACAAGAAAATCACAACGAGGAGTTGACAAAATGTTTGAATGGTTTATTTTTTGGAGAAAAAAATGCGGGTTTTGCTGGCATTAACAAGGGGGCTAAGGATAAATTTTATAAAAAAGCAGCAAAGATCTTTATAAATATGATAGAGGAAAAGCCAAAAGTCTTGGGGAAAATACTTTTTGAGCAAATTGAATCCAAGAATCCAGGTTTTCGTTTTAATTAAACTTAACATTATTTAAACTCGACTAGATTAGAGCGTAAACGTAAATTTTATAATATCTCGTGTAAATCCTTCCGTGTAAATACATTAACAATAACTCACTACATCGAGAGCTTGAAACAATAAATCTCCATTGTCATTATTATTCGAGCTTATAGTAACCTTGAGTTTGAATTAAGGAAAAGCGTATTTTTCCCATTGTTCTTCAAACAAGTGTAAAATACATAATGGACTATACACAGAATATGAATATTGGGAGCCGTGTATCTTAAGACCCAAGAAGAGCATAAAGTTTGAGCAGGCCCATCGGCAATGTTCAAAACAGGCAACTCCCTCCACACGAATACTAATACGCATGCTGATAATAATAAATAATTTTCAGATTTCAAATTAATTTATGAAATTTTGTTTGCCCGTCCTAGACATGAGATCAAGCCAATAATAAAGAATACTAACAAATACTATCCTTTTATGGAAGCTGTGGAGAAAATTTACAATAAAAATCACAATTTATTACTCGAAGATAACAATTCTGATAAACCTTTATTGGAAAAACATTTAAAATTAAAAAAGAAATTGAATAAAGACAAAGGGATAAAACAGGTCTATGAAATGTTGATCAAAAGAGTTGATGCAATAAATAGAGGAGTGGGAATTGTAGATGAGGTTGAGATGGATGAGGTATTAAATTTTATCAAAATTATTAAATTTTACTTAATGCCATTTCATTAGCGGATTTATTACACATTTTGCATTTTTATGATAAAATAAATACCTGTTATTAAGTTAGGGGGAGGGACTAAAAATTTTAATAACCATTAGGGATCGGATTTTTAGGGTATAACATATTTTCCAAAAATAGGTACATTGAGGAATTACTTTGTCCCTAGCTATTACCCAATTTTTGGAGTTTAATTAATTATAATTAATAACAAAGTCCTAAGGCTGTGCAGTAATCGGTGTGGTGTAATGGATAACACATTTGTCCGTTCTACTGAAGATGCTGGTTCGCTCCCAGCCGCCGAATAAACTTCTGCACTAGCTGAAGGAAAGAAATAGCTATAGCCCAGTTCTGCTTTACTTTAATAAAATACTTTAAATTTTAGCTCTACAAAACAATAGTAACACCATTTAATGAATGTAAAATTGAAGAAAAAGAAAATGAAATGTATGGATTAACATATCTAATCGAGAATTTATTGACAAACTTTCAATTTAAATCGACATCTGCATTAAAATTTGGAGAAAAATTCCAAAAAGAAGAAAACCGAAATGATCACCCTTTATTTAATTCTAAACTGAAAATACAAAAAACTGGAAATTTTTTCTCGAAAATTTTCTCAAAAAATAAGAATCAAAAGCCTTCTGAAGGTACTCATCAAAAAGAACGTCCAAGAGAGTTTAATAAATTTTATTGGGAGCAGTTGAAAGAAATAATGTTAATTAGCGGATTAACCGAAGATAAAACGAATTATAGCAAGAGAATTGAGAAAGAGTTTGCGGAAATAAATAAAAATGGAAAATATAAAGGTGTGTTTATTGTAAATATTCTAAACAAAGAAGTATCATGACTAGGGTCTAGATTTCTAGATCTTTGTAATTTTTTGTGAGATTCCTTACAGAATCAAGTTTATCTTGTGAATCAAGTGCCAAATGCCACTAATAACATCTAGCCCGACACTATTACTGACTTTGCTTATTATGATGCATGCTTTACTAGAGCACACATAACGACAAAAATAATTTGCTAAGATGTTTAAGTTAACGAATGAATATAATAAAATAATTCATTAAGTCTTATACATACTTTTCTTTTATATGACTTAATTAATGTATTTGTTTATATGGTGTAAATATTGTTGCTTAATATTTTCGTTTGCAAGTTTGCCTGAATACTAAGCAGCTCTTTCATTTATTTTAATACAGGGCTCGGATCTCAAATTTTTAAAAATCCGCAATTTTGAGCTAAAAAATCCGCATTTTACTCAAAAATCCGCAAAAATTTTTTGGCGCCTTCAACACCAAAAAATCCACTTTACTGCGCCGCAGGCGAAAATTTTGAGGATTTTCGAAGATCCTTAAGCCAAATTTCTTCTTTTTTCTGCGCCCGCAGGCGAAAATTTTGAGGAATTTGGAAGATCCTTAAGCCAAAGTTCTTCCTTTTTCTGCGCCGCAGGCGAAAATTCGGAGGATTTTCGAAGATCCTTAAGCCAAATTTCTTCTTTTTTCTGCGCCGCAGGCGAAAATTCTGAGGATTTTGGAAGATCCTTAAGCCAAATTTCTTCATTTTCTGTGCCTCAGGCAAAAATTTTGAGGATTTTGAATTTTGAGGACCATAAAAGTGAAAAAACATCAAAAAAATCAAAAAATTCCGCAAAATTTCCTCAAAGACATCAAATGCGGATTTTTCCGCATTTAAAAAATAAATCCGCATCGACCTTTCAAAAAACATCAAAAAGCGGAAAAATCCGCAAAGATCCGAGCCCTGTTTTAATACAAATTCTCATATTTTGCAGAATTAATCAACTTCTTAACATTACATATTGATGAAGATATGTCAGACAAATTGACTAATTATCCAAAGGAGAATGAGGAAAAATATTTGAAAAATTTCTTAGGTCCATTAAAAGGAAAAACTCACTTTTATTTGGCTTATAGTAGCATTCTTAATAAAATGAGGGAACCAGATTGTTATTCAAATACTGAAAAGGAGAATTCCTTCGAAGACAGATTTCAACAATTTAAATCGGAAAAGAAATGTTAAGTTTATGTATCAACTTTTATTCTAGTGTGATATAACTTGAAAGTACAAGTATGATTTGAAAGTAAGGCTAGGCAGATCGGCCCAAAAAAATTCAGGATATCTGCCATTTGAATGACTATCAAAGCCGATCCTAATCCTCAACATTTCCTGTAATAGATCATCGATAACAAATTATCGTATTTATTCTTAAAAACCAATATCTCTATTTGAATCAGTCTGTAATATAACCTCAAAAATCGAGAGGTTCAAAAATAAAACCCCGTGTCGTTGAGATTTAAACAATATTAGATCAAAATTTTTTAATTTTCCAAAATTTACAGTAAAATACATGCATCTTAATAAGCTTTATAAAAGTCTGCCTGGAAAGATGCTTCTTCGAACTTCATCAAAAGAAAAAAACAAAAATAGTGTCACCTTCTCCAAACTCGAACCCAACACAAAGGAAAAAATCGAAAAAAGTATCCGTGAGAGCTTATATGAAAAACCTCATAGTGAAATGATAAAATTCAATTTTGAGAAGGTTAAAAACAAGTATTTGGAGTTATTTCCGAACGATACCGCTTGTGAAATTCTTAAAGAGTTTATTAAATTAGAAATTCGAAAGTTTATTGAGCGTCTGAGGATGTTCCAAAGGGAAATACCTTCTAATATTGAAGATATGCCTGATAGTGAAATCAAGAAAAAATATTTTTATGATGAAGATAAAGGATTAAATAAACGAATCAACATTATTGTTGATAAAGTTGTTGATAAAATTGATATTATTGATGAAGTTAAGATTAATAAAAATTATGCAGAGGTTATGAAAAATGATGTAAGATAATTTTTATATATTGGTATCAAGGACTGATCAAAAATGCGGAATGTGTTGGAAATCGGAAAAGTACCGATATCTGGTTTCCTAACGAATAAATTTGTATGCATGTATCAGATTACAGTAGAATGTGCTTTGGCTTTGACCCTTATCGACGATGATTCTATTCCATATAATACCCAATGAAATTGGAAATATTGTGATAGTACCACTTAGAAAATAAAAAGAAGCCCCTGGGATTATCATAAATATTTTAATTTCGAAAATATTTTCTAAAAATTATTATTACAGATGGAAGCATCGACTTCAAAAAATTCACATGAAATACAGGCATATTACCCTAATTTTCCAGAAATATATTAAATTACAGGAGAGTGAGGAAACTATTTCGGCATCAGCCCCAGCTAATTCCCCACCCGATACTCCGCACGAGTTAAATAATGATAAAGACTTGAAGGAAGCGAATGAAAATGGAAAATTAAAAGTATTTTTAAAATTTCAATAAAATATTTTTTATAAATTTAATGAAATAGTGGGAGCTTATTCATTGACAGGGACAGGCGCAAAAGCTAATTTCAAAAATGCAAAACAAAACTGACGAAGGCCAGAAATAGTTTTTGACTTTTATTTTAGCATCTTTATTAAATGATTCACATTTTATGATATTAGTTGTCGTTTACTGATAAAGATTGATTATAGTTTCCTGGCTTTAAAAATGCCCAAAAACTCTGAATGCGCCTATCCCTGTTAATAAAAAATAAATTAGATCATAATACTTGTGCCTTGGGTACTTGCCTGGTAATACTTGTGCCCCAGTGCCTTGGGTATTGTTGATGTGGGCGTAGTCGCGCAATTTGTAATCATGTGAGAACTCCATTGAGTATAGAAAAGTTGAATCGCACGTAGTAGGTTCTCAAATAAATGATGAAGTGATCTGCTATTCCATTAGGAATTGTTAGTGGCGATGTTAAGCTTAGATAATGGGCGGCTCTTTGCCTTCTCTCTGGGAACTTCAGCTGTTTAGAGCACTGATTGCTCATCACATGTTTTTAGGATGATTTGGCCACGCTTGTGAAGGTGATTATTGAGGGAGGTCTAGGAGGAAGAGGAGTAGGATTTTTATCTTGAGAGAGTAACTTATTTATAAGATATTAATATTACACAAAAATTTTCTTAATAATTTAGCACACCTGGAAGAAGCCAAAGCTTTCTATATCAATACCAACCTTAGTATGCCATTATAATCAAAATAGTATTAGTTTACATTATTAAATTTTAGCCTTCGCCAAGATCAATTTTTGGATCGAAAGTAATTCTTGATATTTATTTCTTTTAAACATTTATTCTAGGGAAATGCATTAAAATCCCTACAGCCTGAATCAGTGAACGAAAAATCCCCAAAATCTCCAATATTGAAGAAACTTGTAAAATTCAAAGTATGAGATATACTAAATTACCTAATAATAATTTTTGAAATAATATTTTAGTCATTTCCATCAAATCTTGTGAGTCAAAATTTAAATTTGGGGTTTAATTTGAATTTTAAATGGGACCCCAAAGGTTAATATACCTTCAATACCGAGTAGGTGAAAGTTTGGAAAATGCTAGTTGGCAATGTCTAATACTTACTCGACAAGATGTAAATTAAGTCGGGATTTTCCCAATTACTCGGTACTCAGTACTGGCCCAGTTTTTCCCCTAACCCCACAATATATCATAGAATCACTCTTTGTTACGAACGTTCTACAAGGGCATTATTTTTTCTTATGTTAGCTCAATTGTTTCCGGTGGCTTCCAATTTGTACTTCTCCCCTTACGCCGGCAAATTTCGGCACTAGGATTAAATTATTCAATTTTACATCTTTTATGGACCTTATTATGTTGGGCTCTAGTCTCCAACTCTTACTAAAACCATTTTTCAAATTGAAGCACAAATCAACAGTAACTCCACCACAACCGAGAATTTTTTCATTAGCCGACCCAAATTTTACCTTCATAAGCTATGTATGCCTAAAACAAATTAAATAAACATTTAATTAAAAAAATTTTAGCCATCAAATAATGGGAATGGTCAAAATTTAGGGAAACTTATACAAGATTTATCCAATGTAAAAAATGGCTTTACAGATAAAGATAAAGAGAAAAAGGAGAAACGTGGAAAGTCCAAACAACCCGAGACTAATGGATATAATAATTATGTAAATTTTTTGAATTTTACAAAAATATTTCAGAATCTTAATCATGATTCTGATTTTTTGTTGATCTTTACTCAATAAAATGCCAAAATTCTGTTACCCATTAAGGGCGTAAAATTAGACTTTTTTGTATATCCTTCATGGATTCAAGGACTTGTCACTACCTCCCAGCATGTGCTTCCAAACTACTTAATTACCTCCAAACTAAGTACCTCAAAAATGTTTTTTTATCCATTTCCAGAAACTTTTAGACTTTTATAAATTTATTATTTAGTCTTCTACTAGTTCTTGTCACCCTGACTTGCTGAAAGATGCGATTGAATATGTATCACCAAAGGGAAAGAAAAAAGATGCTAATCATTTTGATTTTCTGAAAAATTTTGACGATGTATATTTTAAATTAAATTAGTTAAAAATTGACCATCTCTCCTATATTTCTCGCTACGAACAACTTAGTTTTCGATTACACTCGATGCTCTCTCAATTTAGAAATGATCACAGAAACTGCGACCTCACATTCACTCCCAGGAGTCAAGGACCTCATACTTTTTGAACGTTTTTTGGAAATGGGAAGGACAGATCTCAAGATTAATAATTCTAAGAGGATGCCCAACATGTCTAAGCCTGCCAACCTACCCCCATCATCTTCCTACTGACCTGTCCATAGTTCAATAATATAGGCAACTTTTACTCGTTTCAGTCCAAAACTCCATCTTCAACTAACGAGTTTATACCAGATGGCATAGATTTTGTATTGCCAATAGAACAACATAATGGAACGGTAAATAATAGATATTTAATTATCTAGTAATTCAAATTAAAGGAACATTCTACTCCAAAATTGGCATCTCCCAACCATGATAACGGCATAAATAATCATGATATTAACGGGTTTTCTGATGAGGCATGTTTAATTATGTATTTATAGATGATACTGTCGGAACGCATTATAAGATAAACATCAGTCATACGATAAAAAAAAGTTTTATCTCATGACGATTAGGGTTCACAAGCACGAAATATTTATCACTTAGAAACATAGTAAAGCGTCTGAGTCCATTTAGAAAAGGCAAAAGACAGTTGAGCTTGATACTGAGAGCTCACAACCTCAGGTTAAACAATCAACCTTTCCACCACCAACTGTCGGTTTCATTTATGCTTTAAGTGAACTTACTAGTCTTGATACGAAGCTTCGCCTGCACTATATTTTCTTAAATTTATTATTATGTGTAGCTCAACTTAAAGTCTGACAGTATCAGAAAACCATCATCAAATAATTTATTTACAAAATTTTCCATTAATTCAGGATTCAAGTGAACTTACTAGTCTTGATACGAGTCCAAAAAATGAGTTGGAGATAACTGGAAATGGTAAAATCGAGAAAGCTGAATCAGTAAATAATTCATTAATAGATTAATAAGTTTTCTAATTTGGCAGGATTCTTCTGATTATATAACTTTTGATTCAGGCAAAGTAAACGCAGAAAGATACTTCAGGCAACTAGAATCTGTAAATTTTTATTTTGAATAGGAGGCTAGATTTCCTCACAATAGGTGCACAGTTAAGGGTACACGGTTCTCGTACACGGTTAAGGATCTCGTTGTAAATCTAGTTGTATAACTACAAGAAATTTGATAATCGTAGAGTAAAATGTATGAATATTTCCCATTCCTGATCAACTTTTTTATTTATTAAATTATCAAATCATTGTGAACTATATTAGTACATCTTTATCTCGATCTTATCCCTCTAGAGTTTCATAATGACATTTTTCTAGAGCTTATTATGTGAAGTCACCATCATTTAAGTCATAATTAAATAAAACCCTGTAGAATTAAATAGATAATTTATTTAAAGGAAACTTCTGATACTTCTTATACTGCACCAATAGATGCGGATACGATGAAAATTGCTGAAAATAATATAGGAACTCATTCGAATAATGGAACAAGTAATGCAAAATTAAATAACTCCGGACAAGCAAAAACGTCCACAACATCTTTTGAAATCTGGTCTGAATCGGAAAATGAAGAGTCTGAACCGATACTTGAAAATATATTCAAAACAACTTTGGAAGAAGCCGAAAATTCTGAAAAACAGAAGTGTTATACAGATTCAGATGGTACTTTAGTTTGTGAATGGAATGGAGGCAAAAAGTCTGAGAAGAATAAAAGTTCTGAAATAATTGAATTGGAAGATAATTTTCAAGAATTGGAAAATGAGATACACACTACAACATCAGAAATTCAGCTTGAACCTGAACCGGTAGGTATAAGGGTGACATTTTACGTTCTTTATGGGCATATGTCGCCTTTCTTGACTTTTCTCCCCCTTTTTCAACACCTTTTGGCCGATTTCGTACCCTTTTTGAGAAGCCTTTTGGTGATTTGGAAGGGTCACGCTAGACACGTAGATCGACTTTATTAATGGAAGGCTGAGATTAATATACGCCTCTGAATTAGTTACATCTTAACTAGTGTGATCATTAGACTGAATTACTATTCTAATTATTTATATTATTTATTAACGGGCCACAATAATAATGAAAAGACGTGTTCAGTTCATATCCAACTCTAGTTCAGATAGTAAGAATATTCTAGCCATGTGTTTCTGTTAACTTAAAAAACAATGTTATTATCACTATAACCCTTATTGCTAATTACCTAATATAATGAATTTTCTCTAATTTTTATAGAAACGACGAGTCAGTCTTCGAGAGCTTCTGGAGCAAAAATCCGAGGAGGATAAAGGCGATCAAACAAAAACTGCTAAGAAAAAAGGAAGCAAATTTGGCGTTTTTAAAAATTTTAAAAAGTTTATTAGTAAAAAGAAATTATTTTAATATATTTTTATGTATATTTTACACCTCATAACCAACCTCAACATGTTTTTATTATTAATTTCTATTAGTAAATACAAATTTGTTTATAATGTCTGGAATAAATATTTTAAAAGAAAAATGTTTTGGGTTGATCTTTGGCATTGTTTAATGTTTTTTGAAATCGTTGTTATCTAGGGATAAATAACTAGGGATCGGATTTTTAGGTTATAATCTATTTATCAGTGAAATAGTTATGGTGTATTAACGTAAGTTTTATCACTTATTTAGACCTAATTTGGAGTATTTAACAAGGCTATATTTAAGAATAGACAAACCTAACCAAATTTTTCGGTCAACCGAAACCGCCCGAACAGAACCGAGAATCTTCGGTTTTTTGGTTTAGTTAGGTTTTTTGGACAACCTAGTCTGAAGTATACGAATGAGAAATAGAAGATGCGACATGTTTATCAACTTTTAAGAATATCTTTTGAAACCGGTTGTATGCACTGTAAGTGGCATTTTTTGTAGCTTCTAACTCGTGAGTATAATTTTCAATTATGAGAAATAAAATCTATCTCGGACAAATTAGATGAACTTCAGATTAACTAAATTCATAAAATCAGAAAATACACATGTGGATGAAAATATTTTAGAAACTAGCCTATCATTAATTTTTTAAATTTTGTGTATTCTCATGAATTAGTTGATACTTTTGTTACTTCAGATAAACATGCTAAGGCAAGCTTTTTAAAGAACCGATTTATAAACATCGATTTATGTATACAAGTTTGAATAAACTTGATTTTTCTCTAGATTTAAAAATTTTTATATCCAAGCCATTTACAACGGCAAATCCCTAAGTGGAGCCAAAAATTTGTCTTGGCTCAATTTTGGCAAAATAGCTAAGCCAAATCTTCTCTTCTCTCTTCTTAATCCACATTCTAATAATATTTGCTATCCCACTCTTAAAAATTTTTATTTTATTTATTTGATATTTTTTAAATATTAATGTAGATAAGCAATTCTTAAAAGAATTTAATAAAGAATTTATTTTATTTTTACAGAATATGTTTTTATTTTTAATATTTATATTCTTAAACATAATTTACAACGTAACGACGTTGTCTATTTATGTCAAGATTTCATGGCGTGAAAATAATCCTGAAGGAAAACAGGATTTGGCAAAAATTAAAACCCACAGATTCAATTTGGAATTGGCTAGGAATGAATTGGAACCTCCCATTAAAGGAGAAACCGATAAATATGATACTTTTCATTTTGAAGCAGTTGAAGGAAATAATGTTAAAAATTTTGAAAAATATAGTTTGAAAGTTTTCAAGAAAAAAGTTTGTTTGATAGGGAGGCTATTTAAAAATCAGAATAGGGAATGGCTCCATAAAATAGGGAATGGCTCTATAAGGGCTCAATAAATACCCTCCATAAGAGGGAAATATTTGTTACCTTTTAAGTCTGTCTGAGATATGAATATGTTTAGAATAGAGGATTAACAGTTTTAACTTGAATCATTATTATGATAAGAGCTGATAATGATTAAAAATTATCATAACGAAAATTCTATGCAAATCTGGAATTTGGTTCCGTGACTTTTGCGCCGAGAACATTTGCGCCGCGACTTATGCGCCGCGACTTTTGCGCCGCGACTTATGCGCCGAGGGACTTTTGCGCCGGGGGACTTATGCGCCGCGATTTTTGCGCCGGGCGACGTTTGCGCCGCGACTTTTGCGCCGGACGACTTTTGCGCCGCCACTACCATTAATAATTATGAAAAACTACAGCCGGACCTCACTATAGAAGATGTAGGATAGTTGGAGATCTTCGGATATCAAGATCCGGATCCGATATCCGACCTAAAATTTTCGGCTATCCGGCCTTTTTCATATCCGGATATCTGGACCCGACAACCCTACACTATAGTGCACCCTCTTCTGGCAGAAAATCATGCCTGAATAGAGGTAGCAGACCAAATATCCTGATCCGAAAAAGTCAAGTTCTTTGAAGATGACCACTCTAGGGGGTCGGTTTATTAAACGGGTCTATTGTACTTCCCGAAATATTGTACTTCCTGAAATTCCTTCAGCTCCTGGATACCATTTTTTAAGGAGTACACTATAATTAGGTCCGACTGTAGATATTATTTTTTTTAAATTATTGCGGCGCAAATGTCGCGGCGCATAAGTCGCCCGGCGCAAAAGTCGCGGCGCACAAGTCGCGGCGCAAAAGTCGCCCGGCGCATAAGTCGCGGCGCAAAAGTCGCGGCGCAAATGTTCTCGGCGCAAAAGTCGTGATACCCCGGAATTTTAGGGTACAGCTTGTTTCGGTCTGGCTCAGTTCAGTCTGGCGCCCTATAACTTTTGAAGGGGCTGATAATTTTTAATGTTCTTGATATACCTGAAAATCAGAATTCCTGAAAATCAGAATTCTTGACCTACTGGGGCCTATATCAATTGTCCGCAGATTCTGCATTCTGCGGTCTGTGCACAGACCGCAGAACCGCAGAAATTCTATATCAATTGTTCCACAGATTCTGCGGAAAAATTTTTCCGCAGATTCTGCGGAAACATCCACAGAATCTGCAAAACATGCAAAAACATGCAAAAACCACAGAATTCTATATCAATTATTTTTCTGTGCACAGAAAAAAATCCACAGATCTGTGGCTTTTTTCGACGATTCTGAGCATTTCTATATCAATTGTTTCTGTGGTCTGCGGAAAATACACAGAATCCATTAAAAAATCCACCATGCTATTTAGTTCTGCGAGTTTCTGCAAAAAATTTATATCTCAGTTTAAAATGACCCAATTTTCACAATTTAAAATTATTACGAAAATTCAAACAATTCTCTATCCAATGATATAAAATTTATAATTTTATCCTCCAAAATTAATAGTGAAATTTGACTTTAAAAAAGGTACATCTTTTTTAGGTTAATTGAATTATTATGTATTTTAATTTTGACAAAAATCCAATTTTTGAAGAAGAGGAACAGAATGAAGATATAGAAAAAGTAAAAATATATCGGCCCCGTAAATATTTTGAGTTGGAAAATTTCCGCGAGAGGTTCCGGCTTGATAGGGATTTATTCGAACAATTCCTTGGCCAAATAGCTGCTCATATTAAGCCTATCTACTATTCAAATCATGCAATGTCTCCACAAGTTAAACTTTTAGCAGCTTTAAGATTTTATGCCACTGGTAGTATTTATGGAGTTATTGGCGATGCACATGGTCCTTCTAAGGATTCAATAGGTAGAGCTATAAAGCAAGTCACAAAGGCTATAAACCTATATATGTTTCAACAGCTTGTCAAATACCCGTCAAATTTTGGTAATCTTCTAAATTGTTTTATATTTATTTCTAAAAATAACTAATTAAGATAATACAACAACTGGGTTTTTTGAAAAGGGAGGAATTCCATCTATTTTCGGATGTATCGATGGCACCCTTATAAAAATTTTAGCTCCTTCTAAGTATGAGGAACAATTCGTTGATAGAAAAAATGAGCATTCGATTAATGTTATGCTAGTGTGTGGACCGAATTTAAAATTTTATGATGCATCAGTGAGATGGCCGGGGGCCACTCATGATGCGAGGGTTCTGCATTACTAGAACTTCCAGCATCAGGCACATTCAAGCCAACAATGGAAGGAGAATTTACGCCCAAAATATCACAAATAATTTGATCAATCTCATTTAAACGAGTTTCACCTCCACTTCCTGTTGCTCTGTTCCGATCTAACTTTGACTGAAATTTATTAATATTATAAATAATTATTTCAAAAATACTAACTTTAAATTCTTTTACTAACGACGGCCACTTCGTGCCCGAAAGCCACTTAGAATCTCTCCCTTTTGTCCATGAAGCATTCTTGGCTTTACAAGTATTGAAAATTTGTTCCCAAACTTGTCGTTTCTCGTCAAATGTAATTTTGGATGAGAATTTTCCAGCAATTGTTGAATAATTCTCTTTAATCAATAAAAGAAGTTCCTTTTTTTCAGAATTTTTGTCGCTCATTATTGACCTTAAAATCACGAGTAAAATTTAATAAAATTTCGAAATAATAATAGTCATTGTTTACATATGTATGGTAAAAATACACAGAACCACAGAAAAAGAATTGATATAGAAATTCTGTGGCTCAGTGGAAAAAAATCCGCAGATCCACAGAAATTTATGTCCGCAGATTCTGCGGAATGTTTTTTGGTTGTTTCCACAGAATCTGCGGTCACCACAGAATCTGAGTACACAGAATTTAATTGATATAGAATTCTGCAGTCTGTGCACAGAATGCAGAATCTGCGGACATTTGATATAGGCCCCTGGTAAAAAATTAATGATCGAAAAGGTGCCAAAAAATCACCTTTTTTGAAAAAATTGGTTTTATATCATAACCTTTTTATCAATCAGTCAAAAATTCTAACTTTTTGATATGTTGTAGAGCCTACATATGATTCTCTATCAATGATATCAAGAACATAAAGTGACCATTATTTGCTAAGTTATAGGATCCAGAATGAACTGAGGTCTATGGGAATTTTACTGATATCTCTCAAGTTATGTTTCCACTCTTCTTCCATTACTAAGATGATCTTCCACTATTTATCTTGTAATATTTTTGTATAAGATTGAAATAGCTTCTGTTGATAATGTTGAAAACAATTCGATTATCTACATTAACTACCAAAATAACGATAATACAACATTCACAAAAATATTACAAAAAAATGAAAAATACTTTCAAACTATGAGTAATTTAATTAAATGTCCTGTTCGTTTCTTGATGTTTAAATTTGGAACTAGAGGTTATATAAATAAAAAATTGACCATAAAATGCACAGACGATGTTGGAAATAATGATAACATTGTTGAATTTGATGTTGAACCTAAAATTACTCAAGCTAGCAATAATGATGTCTTTTATGAATCACCCATTGTTAAAACAAAAATATGTCCAAACGATGAATATTTTATTAAAATTGAATCGGTTGGAGTAAATGTGAGCTTTACGTTCTTGTTTTTCAATTATTAATTTTAGGGTTGTCATTTTCGAGTCGGGCCGACTATCGAGGCATTTTTTATCGAGTCAGGCCTGTACGAGTTACTTATCGAGTCGGGCCGTACGAGTCTTTTTCGGGCCAAATATCTTGGGCCCGCTCGATCTTTCGGCACGAGTCGAGCCATTTTGGCAACTCTAATTAATTTCTCTAGATTAATAGTTTCATATAGATTCTATTGATGTTCGGGTATCCCGACCGATCCCGACTTGGGAAAATTTCCCGAGTTTTTGGCCTCACGACTCCCGATCCCGACTCCCGATTTTTCGTTTTGTTTTGTATAAGAAACGATTATAAAAAATTTTTGCCTTGTTCGCCTCGCTTGAAAAAAATTTTGAGTTTCGCCATGTGTGATGCCTACACCTATATGGATCCATGCGATTTGAGATACAATTTTTAAGCCAAAATAGGGAACTTTAATTCAGGTCTGACTGTATTGAACAATATTTAAAATTAAAAAATTTAGCATCTCTTTAATTTCTATCGCAAGATGGATTGTGATCAGGCTATTTTTGAGGATAATTATTTAAATGTTTATGCAATTAAACAAACACATCAAGGTGCTACTTGTAAATTAGATAAGAAAGAATACGTACAGATCAACAACTCTCATGAATATATTAATAATTTAAATCACTTTGAACAGTTTGCTGATGGAAGAATTAATTTGGCCATAGAAAAAAGTAAGAAGGTCGTTAAGGCACCTACTATGAAAAATTTTGGTGGAATAAAAATGGGCGAAAATAAGGGTGAAAAGAATAAAGGTAAAATTCCGTCAGGGAATATTAACCAAGATCAAGATGATCAAAGCAAAGGAAAGGGTAAACTCATAGAATCGGACGATGTAATGAAATATAAAACTCCAAATACTAAGGAGAAAAATGAAAGTATTGAACTGGAATATTATGATATGGAAAATTTTCAAAACATTTTTATGCCAAAAAAGTATCCAAACGAATATTTAGGCATGCTTTAAAAATTTATTGAAAATAAAAAAAACCGAACCTTATCTAAAATTCAATGTTAAAATTAGATTTCGTGTTTTAAAATTTTAAAAATAATAAACAGGCGATGTACACACATCCTGGAAAGGATGAATGTGATAGAGTATTTTAACTCTGATATTAATAAAAGTATCTTAATTATACAAATAGAAGCCCTGATCATTAGTTATTTTTGTCTCATTGAGAGATCGTTTATTAAGCATGGACTTTTATATTGTATGTGCTTTAAAATTAAATTTGATATTTCAAAATATATAAAAAAATTAAATTATTAACAGGAGATGCAGTACTCCCTTTTCTGAATGATCCCCAATACCATCAAAATACTCCAGCTTATCATCAACATCCTGGAAATGATCCACATCCACAACATGGAAATGATGAACGCAAAGGAGGTATTTTAAGCCAAATATGTTAAAAATTACCGTAAATATCATGAGAGATAAAGCTTTTATTTTTTGGGTCTCATTGAGTAGAATTTAAAAAGTCAGTGACTTGGGCTTTTATGAGGATATTTTCGATGATATTTATAAAATAAAATTTTGTAGATAATTAAATGGAAACAGAAGACGAATATAGACGCAAAATTTGAAGAAAGACATTCAATAGAGTTTGAGGTGATTGCCACCCAGAACAATTTTTGATATTTTTTTGGGCTTTTATTGGGCATTTTTAAATTTATATTCACTTTAGTATACTTTTTGATAACCGAATTTCCCTAAATTTCCCTTGCTGTTCTCCCACCTCTCTCCCTCTCTTCCTTCACCCAACACATGTAAGATTTTATAGTTCAATCGCCTCGTCATGCGAGACGTTCGGATTATTTCAGAAATATTGAGAGTGCTTGGACCAATTAAAACTGATAATTACCCTCTAAAATTATGAAAAAATAAACATGTGTGGTGACGGTATTAGTAGCTAATTTTAAAGCATTTAACACATTTATTTATTAAATTTCTCCCTAAAAAATAGTTCTGCTTCCCACAATTCAGTAATTTTCATAGAAAAATCCCTTGATTATATTGATGAGATTTATTTAAATTATTAAATGGTTGGACCTCACAAAGTGAGAATTATTCTAAATTAAATTTTTTGACCTAAATGTGATACAAGTGAGGTCCAAATATTTTTCCTTAGAATTTTTATTTAAATTAGACAATGATAAAGTAGTTAAATGAGAAATGTTAATTATAGAATGCAAAACTTTATTCTTTAAATATTTTAAATTAACTAAGGCGTATATTAAACAAAGTTTTCTTGTTAAACATAAAGGATCTTCCGTTGTACACCTACAGATTACTTTCTCTCACTCAAATTGTCCTCTCCTGCTCGATGCTGGGCAATGGCCGGACATAGAGCCTGAATGATTTGAAGAGGTTCGGAGCCGGAGCTACAAAATGTCTTGACAATCAACGTCTATACCTATTTGATTTTGCAATTTATTTGATTTTGCAATTTATTAATTTATTCTATTCCTTTCAATCACCACTCTAAAAAATAAAAAAATATTTATTTAGACTCTTGACAAAGTTAAGAAATCTGCACTTTAAAGACAAATAAACAAGATTGATTGACTAGACGAGGGAAATCATTTACTGATTTCTTAATTCATCTAACGTTTTAAAATTTTTAGCTATTCCTCGCTCTTGTTAATTTTTATTTTATTAATTTATAAACAAGCTTTAATAAAAATTTTAGAATTTTTAAGATAAAATTAAATATTCTTATAGTAAAATTCTGATAGAATGACCTCTCCAATAGAATGGCCTCGCCAATTGAATGGCCTTTTTTGGGGGTGATTTAAAATAGAATGCTGCCTCTATTTGAATGGCCCCTCCTATAATTAATGTGCCGATTATGTTTCAATATCCTGCTTCAGAGTGTTTAGGGGTTTAAGTTGTGCTTGATTTCGTGTAAATTTCTAGTTATTGGCATGGTCTGAGGCCGAGATTCTATGAAAGTGTGGGCTCTGGATTTGTTGTGAATCTCTATAGAATTAAAATTGTTATTGGCAGGTCTGATGCCGAGATTCTATGAAAGTGGATTTTTAGTAAAACTTGCTTTAAAGAAGCATTTTCAGCTTATAGAATTTATTTTAGAATGTTTTTACGTTCAATATTTATATTCTTAAACATAATTTACAATGTAACAACGTTGTCAATTTTTGTGAAGATTTCATGGCGAGGAAATCAAATTGAAGAAGAACAAAATTTGGCCTCGAAAAACACCCACCGATTCAATGTGGAATTGAATAATCATAAATGGGATCTACCCACGGACGGAGAAACAGATAAATATGACACTTTTCATTTTGAAGAGGTTGAAGAAAATAATGATGAAAATTTGGAAAAATACAGCTTGAAAGTGTACAAAGCTTTAGATGAAGATGTTAGTAAATTTTATTCTTTTTGTGGTAATTCTCGTAAGATTCCCGTCTAAAATGAGAGTTTTAAGATTTCCCAGCTATATTCAAGATTCTCTTAATCGGAGGGGTCTCTATTTAATATTTTTAATACCCGCTATTTATCCATAACTAGAAGCTCTCTTCAAATACAGGCCAGATTTGACATAAAATGAAAAAAGTTAGAGAAGTGAGTAGGGGGGGTTGTTGAATCTATTTAAAACACTCTACGGATCGGAAGAGGAAGGATGTTACGATGGAAGATGATTAAGACGAAGTGTCTTAACCTTTAGAGGTGTATATACCCTTAGAGGACCCTTAGAGGTGTATATAGAAGATTAGAACTCTTTATGTTTCTTATTCTGAGATTCAAGCCTTCAGTTCTTGATTCTGAAGGAAATGTTCTCCCCTTATCGATATCTATTATCCTCAAAATCTTCCAAATTTCCAATAAATAAATTGATATCTTTTAGCTTATCACAGAAATTGCTTCTATTGATAATGTTGAAGACAATTCATTAATTTACATTAAATATGAAGGCAAAAACAAAACAAGCATTACAAAAATATTAAAAAAAGATGAAGAATACTTCAATACCATAATTAATTTGATTAAACGCCCTGTTCGTTTTCTGCAATTTATTTTTAAAACTGAAGCTTGTGAAGAAGGTGTTGTAACTATCAAATGTAAAAATGAGGATAACAATGATAAAATTGCAGAAATTAACATTCCTGAAAGAGAGAGAATGAATAAAGTAGCTGCTCTTCATTCACAAATTATTAAAACAAGAGTGTGTCCAGATGATAAATATGAATTTACAATTAAAAAGAATGTGACAAGAGCTACAGTAAAATTTTAAATAAATGAGATTTCGTATGGCAAGTTCCATTGGTCCAAGTTCATTAAGTCTTCTTCATCAATCATTGCGGGAATGACTGGATTCTTCACTCTGCGATGTTTGCGGAGTGTGGGGACCTTCACACTTTCAGCGTCACGTGCTCTTGAAAGTGCCACATTAAGTTTATCATGTGAGAAGCACTGTGAGTGGTCAAGTGCAACTCCGACGCGCGAAAGAGTTTGGCTAAAATATATTTTAAATAAAAATTTAAAAAAATTAACCCCTTCGCCTACATTGCTACTTTCTATCTGAGATAAACTGTAATTCTTGTGTCCGTCGAATTAGCAAGTCTCGGGCTCCCTTGAAAACAAAAATAAAATCTTATTTTATGTATATTCATTCCCATCTAATTTACCCATCAATAATATAATAAAAATAATTTTAATTTGAAACTTTAGTATAACAAACATAGAGAATTTACATTAGAATGTCAACAGGCTATAAACGAAAATAATAATTTAAATAAATACGAGTTTAATATACTAAATAAAGATAAAAAAGGGAAACGTAAAACAACAAAAACTAGCACAGAGTGTTTATTAAATAAAAATAAATTTGAAATGATAGATGAATCTAAAGGAGATTTTATTAATCTTTTAAGTGAAAATGAAAAAATTGCTGAAGAAAAACTGAAGGAATATATTGGCGAAGCTAAGGCATTTGATGGTATTAAAGAATTTTATTTTCGATTAATATTTGTTAGGAGGGTGAGAGAGTTGATACTGGTTCCGTAGCAAATTTTAAAAGCGCTGATCGGTTTTAATTCAAGTTTTATACAAGTTCACTATTGAAGATCAAGCGTTTTCACTTATTTAATGTCATTAAAAATGAATAGAAGAAATGAGGCATTGAATAAGTAACCTAGCAGGGGTTTGAGATAAATTAAAAGAATAAGTGAACAGCGCTCCGGTGGGGTGTCTTCATAGCACTTGTACGTGGTGAACGAAAGTATCTAGCAATAAATGCCAGATTATCGAAAAATATTTTTTTGTTAATTCTTCGTAAATTTAGTTAAAGGAAAAGGCAAAAATGTTGTTATGACTTCCTTAAAAATTAACGAAAATGAACCTGAACCGCAAGAAGAAAATTTGCCCTCAGGTCATTTTAATCAAAATCATGATGATCAAATCAAGGGGAAGGGTAAAGAGCCCATAATGGTAGAATCGGATGAGGAAACGGAATATACTAATCCAAAAATTAATGAAAAACATGACGATACTAAACCGGATAAAGAATATTTGGAAATTATTGAACCTTCTGAAATTAAAAATTTAGACGATCATTTCGGTAAGCTTTTGGAATTTATTTAAAATTAATTATGAATTAACCAAAATAATACTTTCAAAATGGGTTTAAGGATGGAAGATCCAACAGGATATTCAATAAGATCTGTATGTAGGGCGTGAAAGCGGTTAGTAATGACTGTTAGGATAAAGTGAATAACTGCCTCGGTATCTCGATCTTCTGTCAGCTGAAATGGTAGACAGAAGCATCCATCAATTTCTTATTCTAGCTTTAAGCGGAGCTAATAAAATAAGAAGGAATTTGGAATCTTAATACAGTGTGTAATACAGATCCCTATTCCTTTTCGGTTTTTGACAAGCATAATTGATTTAATTTAAAATATTTCTTTTTATTTTTTCCGAAATTTAGTTGAGGAAAAAGGTAAAAATATCGTTACGGCACCATTAGAAATTAACAAAGATGAACAGGAACAGCACAAAGAAGAATTTCATTCAGGTCTTAATAATCAAAAACAAAATGATCAAAGCAAAGGGAAGGGTAAAATTATTGAAAAAAGTGAAGGTCCTAAAATTTATCAAAAACTTATGGAGGATTTTGATAAAACTTTTGAAGCTAAGCATTCAAACAAATCTAACGGCAAGTTTATTTAAATTTAAAAAATTATTAATTAACAAAATATTTTTTTAAATACAGTATACTCTCTAATAGAAGGGCCCCTCCAGTTGTATGGCCCTTTCTAATAGAGGCCCCTTGGAGTATAAAAGGAAAATAGAATGGCCACCTCTAATTGATGGTCCCCTCTAATAGATTGGCCTCCTTTATGTGCTGTAATTTTGCCAAATAATTTTTCAAAAATAAGCACATGCATTGTTAGAATAACTGCGACGAGGCCAAAGGATCAAGGTCTGCCCATACTCAGTCCTACTCTAGATTTAAGCAGTACTCTAACTGCTTAAATCTAGCAGCACTTCTCCCTAAATTTAGCTAAAGAAAAAGGCAAAAATGCCGCTGTGGCTCCATTAATAATTAAACAAAATGAACATGAACCGCATAAAGGAGTTCCGTCAGAGCATTCTAATCAAAATCAAAATAATCAGAGTAAGGTGAAGGATAAAATCATTGAAAAAAGTGAAGTTCCTAAAACTTTTGAAGAAATTATGGAAGATATTCGTAAAGCTTTTGAAATAAAGCATTCGAACGAATATTTAGGCAAGTTTATTTTAATTTAAAAATAAATTATAGATTAACAAAAAATTTCTTTTAAATAACTAGGTTAATTTTATAATCTCAAGGTAAAATATAAGATAACAACATATATTCTATTGGTTTGTAACTAGAAACGTGAATACACAGTACATTAAACAATCGTAATTCTATCAAAGGATCGGTATCTCTATCTGTATCTTAATATCGGTATATTCTTAATATCGGTATATTCTTAATATCGCTATATACTTCGAAAATTCTTGATTATTCTTGTTCCTTGTTTAATTCTCTATCATATAAGCTTTATTATATCCCATTATCCTTCATTTGAATAAAGTTATGGCATAGAATCTGTGCCCCATTACTTTCTTGTCACCTTGTAATAATTACACTATCGGTATCGCAGAGTCGAGAGAGTTGCTAAAGGAGCGTGAGAGCAAATGTGAGAAACTTTCGAATTTTCCTCACGATTTCGACTTTTTCATAATTTTCTAATTTCTGTATAAATTTGAAACTGTTTCAAATTTTAAATATTATTGCTGAATTATATGCTAAATTTGAGATTATTCTAAAAATTAAATTATAATTTTAAATTATTAATAGAAGATGCAGTACTTCAATTTCTACCAAATAAGGATAAATTGCATCATCAAAAACCTAATTCACTTCTTGGGAAACATAAACGTGATGAAGGTTATTCATATAAAAATTTTTAGTGAAAAATTAATTTTATACAGACTATGAATAATAAAGAAACTTTCCAAAAAGTACTCGAGGATGTCAGTTAAGAAATAATTTTGTCTTATTTTGAAAGATTTTTTAATAAATTTAAAAATTTTTAATTTAAAATATTCTATATAATTTCTAGACTTCTTGAAGTAATGTTAAAAATTCTTTTAATTTCCTTAAATTTGTGTACTGTATTCAATAAGATTAATAAAATTTAGCACAAAAGTTTCGCATTGCCTTCTATCAAATCATGATTCATAATAATCCCAGAGACTCAGTTACTAAAATCCAAGAGACCCATTACTAAACGATTTTTTCAGTAAATCAATCTTTTAGTTGATAGGATAAAATCAACTAAATTAGATAAAAACTTGATTAAATAAATACAATACTACTACTTGAGGGAGATAGGGAGATCCACTTGCTCATATTTGATTTATTAAACGAGCTCCGGTAGAGCAATCACTAGCCCAGTTAGTAGAGCAACTTTAACTACTATTTATAATCAGAAGATACTTGAATGGGGTCAAACTTTTAAAGCAATTCAACTTTTTTAAATCAATTCAACAAGTCCAATCAGTAATTTAATACAAATTTATATCAAAAAGAATATTGATAATATTTATGATGCGAATCAAATTTTAAAAATATAGAAAATAAAATGTTTAAATTTAACCCATATATGTAAATGTAAAATAAATTCTAAATTTTAAAGAATAAAATTATAAGGATAGATTTTGTATGAACTTATGTGGTTGGACAAGTATATATGAAATTTTGGTCACCAAAAAGTAGTTAAATCAGAAGACTTTTCCTTATGTCCTGGCTATATAATAATGGATATTATAGGCCAGGAAGGTATATCATTGTGATATACCTTACGAAGTAAATGAAATAATCCAAGGCATTATCCAAGACAGAATGAATATATGTATATTCAAAAAAATAATTTTATAAGTTCTTGGTAACCCTAATTTCACAGATAAACTTTTGAATTTAATGGAAATAAAAAACTTTGAATTTGAATATACACTTTGTTACGAATTTATAAATGAGCCCCTCTTTGAAAATGAATAAACTGCATTGCTTGTAGTCTGTACCTATAAATAGAGCATTTATTCAAAAATTTAAATCTTTCCTTAAATTACTAATTGGATTGAATGAATTATAGTAGTGCTTGAAAGCTCGTACCAAAATTCGTACTCGTACTTAGGTACGAAATACGAGTCTCTCAACTATAGTAAGATTAAAACAACTTACTCAATCTGTAGTCGAATCATCCCCTTGCATTTGTTGGTGAGGAGATAAAATTGAATCTGTTAATTGTTAGTGTAAATATAATATCAAAATTTTAAAGTCTTTGATAGTGTAAAGCTTTTAATTCCTAAAGCTTTTAATTCCTAAAGCTATGCAGGATGCGGCGTGGTGTGATTGATAACTAGGGTTGGGCCCCGAACGCACGGGGCGGTTCAAATTTTATGTTTACCCAGATTTTGAGGTTCATCATTATTCCAAAAGTATTTCGAATAATCATCCATCTGTTCGACAGTTTCATTGACATCATCGATATCCATTGGTTGATTACTTCCAGAATTAGTAATGGTATGCACTGTAGAATTCAACAAATTAGTTTCAGGTTTGTTTGTCAAGTTTGATTCATCATATCCCACAAAACTAGAGCTACTCCCAGCATTGTTGCCCATGAATTGGCTTTCATAAATGAAATGATTTGGACCTAATTCATGAGGATTATTTGTTTGATTAGAGTTCTGGATTATGTTGCTTATCAATCTAGTCTTTTTGTGGGGATGCGATTTGGTGCTAGCCTGAATTATTTTATTAATTTCATACACATATTTAAAAACCTGTCGGTTTTTCCCAACTTTTGTACCTAAAGTTGGAGAGAAATTTCTATTCGCGTTTCCATTTGAAAAGTCTTTAAAGTATCTTTCTGCCATCCTTTCGGAGATAACATTTATATCGAATTCATAATTAACTTCATCGGCTGCATCAGATGCCTTTAGTGGGTGATTATTTCTTATCGCTTCATCATATTTAGCACGGAGGAGTTTTCGAATTTTATTTTCTTTATAATCTACATTGCGATCTAAAATTTATTTTAAATATTATTGTCAATTAAAACTAAATTCGTATTTAGATTAGTGAAAATAAAATAAAATTTTATAAAATTAGATAATAAAATTGTCATACTTAGTGGTGGATGGTGAACAATTTTTGCGTTATTCCAAACTGTAATAAAATTGAGACAATTTTATTTTCTTTCCGCCTTCTATGTAGGAGCAAGAAAGGGTCGTCAGTAGTGCTGGGTATTTGCCATTTGTTGGCTCCGGCTCCGGGCTTTCAAATAATTGGCTCCGGCTCGGGCTCCGGGGTCGTCAGTGTTTTCGAGTTTTAAAAAAGACAGCAAACACGATGGTACTGTAGGCAATCTTGTCTAATACAGATCCATCTATCCTTTTTTTATTAAATATATGGGCCCTGGACTGTCAGGATAACATGAAAAACTTATCTAATAGGGAAACGATATTCACAAAATTTTTAAAATAAATTCTATACCTCCTTTGTTATGATCAAAAAGTTGATCAATTTTATTTTCTTTATTGTTTTGAGAATCTACAGGCTGTTCTGCTTGGGAAAGTTTTCCTCCTTTCCGTGCTTTAACATAATTGTCTAATAATATGCATGAAGGGGTTCCCGTAGTATTTGAAAAATCTAATTCGTACAGATTAACTCCCTTTTCATAAATAGCCGTAGTGCATGTTAAATCTATCTCTTCAGGTGTGGATATATCATCTTTCATCTATAAAAAAATTAATAGGAATATTATGTAAAAGTTAAAGGATTCGGAATGTAAAAGTTAAATTTCGGATATCGGATGTAGTAAATCTAGCTTTTCCAGAATTTTTTGCTAGATTAGCGAATAACCATTAATCATATACCATTGAATCAGGTTCTGGGTGGAAATCTTTCATATACGTTAGGAATCATGGCTTCCAGGCTAGCAACTTGTAGGAATTTCTCTTAGGGTGTGCTTATATTAGGGTTTTGCTTCTATTAGAAAGCAAGGATCTAGTACAGCTAAGTTATTTAAATTTACAAAACGTTCCATGTATAGAGTGTATAAATTATTGGGGCATATTTTTGTTAACAAGCATTCTGATTTATAATTTCTTCTTGAATTCGCGGTTTCTACTTCATTTGTGGAGAATTTATTCAATTGAAAAATGGGTCGTTTATTTTTGCATCCAATACTAATTTTCAATTGTCTAGTTGAACGTGTTTGCCCAAAAAATTGTAAAAATCGTAAAGGATTTTTAAATAAATTTATAATTTTATCAAAATCTTCTTCTTGATTCTTTCTGACTATTTTGTATTTTGCCTTGTTTTTATAAAGAATCACGTAAACTATAGAATCTTTTTTTACAGGAATAGGCTCAGTTATCTAAAAAAATTTTTTTGTTTCATTTAAAAAAGTCTTGTAGAAAAAAAGCGATTCGAGATTCGAGTCTAATCTTCAAAATCTTCTTTGGACAGCTTTTGGGTTGAAATCCGGCCCATTCTCTAACCAATCATCACCAAACTTTTTCATTCCTGATATATGCAAAGCTAAACAAATTCAGTTTCAATTAGGGTTGCTGGAGGCCGAGGCCTCGCCGAGGCCGAAGTCCCGCCCATTTTCCAATCTCGGCTTCGGAGCCTCGGTCTTGATCCTCGCCAAGAACCTCGCCAAGAACCTCGCCGAGGAACGAGGCTAAAAATGAAAACCCTTCTGTTTAAGGGTTTTCAAAAACATAATTTTTAAATGCCAAAAATGTAACTAACATTATATCCATTAATGAAAATTTCCAGATTATATTCACAGACTAAGTCTTCTCTAATATTATCAAATTCATTAAAATGGTAGTTATCATAGCCGTCTGTTTTCCCAAAAAATTCTCGTGAACCTTCCGGATGTTCAAGTAAAGTTTCTGTTAATTTCAAGTCGAAACGTTCCTTTGTTTCATCCGTCAATTGATGCGGATATTCAAATTTATTTTCTTTAATTTCCCTCCATGATATCTTGACAAATATTGACAATGGTTCAACGTTTTCATAAAAGGTGTTTAAAACAAAAAATAATAAAAATAGCCACATTTTTCTGAAAAAATATTTAAAATTAAATTTTTATGAAAGGCGGATTAAGACATGGAAAGCTTTCTGGATAAAGTTTTCTTAAATCTTTGTCCGAATTAAGCTTTTAAATTCATTGAATTTTGTACATTTTATTTAAAAAATTATTTTATTTTAAAATTTTTTTAAATTCATTACTAATGAAAGGGCAAATTAACGAGAGAGGCATGAGAGAGAGGCATGCCTATTAACGAGAGAGGCATGCCTATAAACGAGAGAGGCATGCGTCTGTATAAGCATGACTTTACTCATGCATTAACGATTTTAATAAGAGCCGGATAAGATTTTATCTCCCTCCCGCTCGCCAAACTTATTTATTATTTAAATAAAAATTACGAGGGGAGTTTTAAAAAGATATTCTGATTTTGAAAACATTCCGTGTTATTTGTCATTCCGTTTTCTCTTTTCCGCGTTTCAACCTGGCATGAGGAGGAAGGCAATAGAATGACCAAGTTAGATGGAATTATAAATTTATTGTAGGTGCCCATTGAAGCTTTATGAATCCAAAGAAAGTTTTTGAGCCCAATTCTAAAAAATAATAATCTCATGCTTTAAGAGGAATAATATAAGCTCCTCTACACATCTCTAACGTTCAAACTTCCATCGAATTCATAAACTTTTGATTGGACTCTCTTTGGATTCATAAACTAGATTAGGGCTTAAATTGTCATAAAGGTTTATTCTTGAAAACTAAACTGATAATGCTATTAAACTGACAAAAGCTTTAATAATAATATTATATTTATAAACCTTTGATCACCGTTAAACTTTTTAAATTCATAAAAGGGTATATTACAATTTATTTAAAAAATTTTTATTGAAAAATATTATTTATTTTATTTAAGGTAAGCAAATGAATGAGAGGGCAAATTAACGAGAGAGAGAGTCTTGCGTCTGTATAAAGCACTCTCCTCATAAACGATTTTAAAAGAAAGACACTCATATGATTTTACTCTCTCTCTCTCGTAATAGGCAAGAGTGAGTGAAATCGATTTCAAAATTAAAAATTAGGGAGGAGGGGGGGGATGGATAGCATTATTCAACTGGCAATGAAGAGTTAAAAATTTAAACAGAAGCCAAAGACCATTTTTAGAATCCGACTCCCTTGAAAAGTGTGAATAATGACTAAAACTTCAACAAGAAATATCCACAAGAAAATAACAATTTTTAATGCAGAATTTCTCCTCTCAAAAACGAAGGGATAACTTTGATTTCAAAATTAACTAATTACTAAAGAGAGTTTTTAGTTTTTTTCTATATTTTGCGAACTAGTTTTGATGAGATAAGCACAAAAAACACAGTTTTGGGTCGAAATAATGAGCCTATATTCGACCTTTTCGAACCTAAAAAGCCAATTTCGGCATTTTTGGACCTAAAACATATTTGCAACCTATCAGTTAATCACCTGAGGAAAATTATGGTAGATAGAGGAAAGGTTAGAATGCAGCAAAAATGCATTTTTGCAGAAAGTTATTTGCGGACATGATGGTCTCGAGCTGGACATCTACCTCGTTATAATGCCCAAATTTGTTAGTTTTATCGAGATTATGCACATATTTAATAAGAACATGTCAAAAATGTCAAAAATGCTCAATATATTCACATGTAATTTTTACCAATATCTATAGGTTTCTCATTATTTCAACTTCGAATCATCTTCCGTCAGTCCATCAGCTTTATTTGCGATATATTCATTTTTAGATAATAACGAATTTGATTCATTGCCACTGCTGTTATCATTAAATTGGCTTTCACCAATGAAATAATTAGGAGCTTGAACCAAAGTATCTCGGTTACTCACTTGAGCTGAATATAAACTTTTTTAAATTTAAAATTAGACTGTCAAAATCACAAGACAGATATCTGAGATATACGAAGGAAATGAGGAACTAATGCTTTTGCCAAAGTATAAAATCTCCCTGAAGAGCATCTACAAAGGGGTAAGCTAAATCTAGCAATTAATGTTAGTAAGATAGCGGGCTCTATACATATATTAGACTTAACTTTCTAATGTATTACTATGATAATTAAGCAAAACTTGCTTGAAGAATCTCCTTTAACATGTTCGTCGTGACTATCATCTAAAAAATCTAGCAATGTGAAAAATTCGTCATCCTCATTTATATTTGATTCGTGATTACCTCCAATATTAGTTTCAGAATACTTGCTGATTAAATCTGATTGTTTCCCTTTGCCTTTATGACACTCACTTCCTGGAAATAGATTTACTAACATAAGAATTTTTAGCTGAGTTACTAAAATTTTACTTTTTTTGTTTGGACTTGTTTCGTTGATTCCCTATAAGATTTTAAATTTACTCGGAACTATTTGAAAAAATATATATTAAGAAACCGTCCGTTTTTTGTTGACCTTTGTGCATTCATTTTTACGGTCAACTTGGCAGGGATCAAGATCGATGGTTTCTTTATTAAATAAGTTAAAGTATCTTTCTGCCATCCTTTCAGAGATGACATTCAAATCGAATTCATAATTGACTTCATCGGCTGCAGCTGATGCCATGAGTCGATGATTTCTTCTTTTGGCTTTTACATATATATCACGTAGATGATTACGAATTTTGTCTTCTTTAGCATCTCCATTGGAATCTAAAATTGACTAATTTTTTCATAAATATGCAAGTGAAAGTTTTCGTAATTGAATTTAAGTTAAAGACAGGTTTTCTGGGGAATTTTTAAAAATCATTAATTTTCAAGAATCGTAGGGTTTTAAAATTACAAAAAACCGTTAAATTTTCAAGAAATATCAAAATTCTCTAATAATAAATAATATAATTTCATACGTTTTTGTGAACTTGTGATAATTCTTGCACTAATCCAACCTGTGGTAAGATTATAAAATAAGATTTCAAGTGAATAAAGTAAAGGATTAGGGTTTGGTTTTAGAAAATTTCTCAGGTCTTGTGTGTATAAGAGAGTTCATGTTTAGGGTATCAGATTTCGGGTAACCATCGACAACACTGGTATATTTGTATGTATCAGGGTTGTGCCTTTCGCCTTTTTGGTGTTTCATCCTTTTCCTTTAATGTTTCACTTTTTAAAATCTTTTTAAAATCTGTTTCGGCAACCCCTGGTATATGTCAGTCTAACATATTGAAATATTATGTGCCATGGACTGACGATGTAGTGAAAAATAAGTCAAGGGTATCAAAGCAATTTAATAATTTCCCCACCTTTGTTTTGTTCAAAAATTTGTTCAATTTTATTTTCTTCTGTATTTTCAGAATTTGTGTAAGACTTGCAGCCATTTAAGGTTTGATCAGAATGTGAAACTTTGCTTCTGGTTCCTGATAGTCCAGAATTGTCTAATAATATACATGAAGGCTTTTTTGATATATTTGCAAAATCTAATTCGTAAAAATTAATTTCCTTTTCATAAATAGCCGTAGTGCAAGTTAGATCTATCATTTCAGGTTTGCTACTTTCGAAATCTTTCATCTGAATTTCGAAAAATTAAATAAATTTTTAACTTCCTTCGAATACAAAATCTAAAAAATTAATTAAGGGTTTGAAATTTATTGCTAAACAAGGGCCCGTAGGATATATTAAAGCTATCAGTAGGAGATGAAACTTAACCTGGAGATGTTAGATTTCCTGTGGACCCTAAATTAATTGGATACCAAATTGAACAAGTATACCGCAATTAGAGGATGCTGGAAATTCTATCAGGAATCTAGATTAATAGGATACCCAGCTTAATTGGATACCCATTTGATCAGGGAATTTTATCAGGGATGCATTCTTATAAGGCCTCCTGTATTTTTAGTTACACTTCAAGGCAATATGGGGTAATGTGGTTATGGATCATGGCAGTTCGGAAATAAGTACATATTACATGAATTGTATGTTAGACTGTTAGTTTACACTTGCAGAATGGCAACATAAAATTCTTAATTTATTTAAATTTCCAAAACGTACTATGTATACTGTGTATAAATTTTCTGGGCATATTTTAATTCTAAAACATTCTGATTTATACTTCTTTCTATGATTCTATGTTTCATTTTCCTTTCTGAGGAATCTATTTAATTCAAAAATGGGCGGCTCATTTTTGCATCCGATACGAATTTTCAATTGTCTTATTGAACGTGTGTCCCAGAAAAATTGTACAAATCGTAAAGGATTTTCAAAATAATTTATAATTTTATCCAAATATTCTTGATTTAATGTTAATATTTTATATGTTGCAATGCTTCTATTAAGAACAACATAAATTATTGAATTGTTTTGCACTATTATAGGCTCAATTATCTAAATTTTTGAATAAAGTATTGTAAAAATTCACACGTCCGCATATGCTAATTTTATAATAAACATATGCTTATACCCGGGGGTGAAAATTTTCGTTTCGCCTTTCGCGGAATTTCGCTTTTTGAACTTAAATTTACTTAAGCGTTTCGCTTTTTAAAATCTATTTCGGCACCTGTATGTATACAAAGTTTCCTGTATACAAAGTTTCAGTAACCCTATGAACAACTACCAGTAAACCCTATTCGGAAAGTCTGGAGACTTGATCATCCGAATAGTCGATTATTGATAAAGTTAGATACTATGCGTTTATTCACCTCCAAGTCCACAAATTCTTGGGGGGTGTATAATGCATAGTACATAAAGACAGACCTAAGTCGTATCAGAGTAATTAAAGGACCTTTAAAACCCGGACTAAGCAAACCTTTACCTTTGTTTCAGTAAAATTATCAAAAATTATGACTAACATGGTGCCGATTAACGAAAATTTCAAGCTTATATTCATTGCTGAAATTCTCTTCAATGTCATAATTTCTGCTAAAATGGTAGTTATCATAAGCATCAGTTTTCTGGAGAAACTCTCTGATTCCATTTACACCTTTCAAATAACGCAAAGTCCCTGTTAATTTCAAGTCGAAACGTTCCTTAGTTTCATCCGTCAAGTGATGCGGATATTCAAATTTATTTTCTCTAATTTCCCTCCATGATATCTTGACAAATATTGACAACGGTTCAACGTTTTTATAAAAGGTGTTTAAAACGAAAAATAATAAAAATAGCCACATTTTCTAAAAAATGATTAAAATTAAATTTTTATCAAATGAGGATTGAGAAAAGTAAAGCTTCGTTAATATAAATTAGGGTTGCCGTTGTCGAATGGGGCCGATCGAGCCATTTTTTCGGGCCACATTCTTATCTAGGTATCTATTTAAAACCTATAATTAAAAAACTTACAAAATCGTATCAGAATCCTATCTATTGGGACTATACGAGTCGCTTTCGGGCCCATTTTTATCGAGTCTGTCCTATATGTGTCACTTTCTGGCCATATATTTTAGGCCCAATTCGATCTCGGTCCGAATCAGTCCATTTCGGGAACACTAATAAAGATTTATTAGTGAAGGTTTTAGAAATTTATTAGTGAAACCTTCATCACCTATAATGAAGGTTTCATCACTTTTAATTTAAAAACATATTTTAAATATTTTTCTTTAAAAATATTTGTTCTATTTTGTAATATTTTAATAAATTTAATAAAAAAATTCAATGAGAGGGGAAATTAAAGGGAGAGTCATGTCTGTAAAGGGAGAGACTCTATAACACTCTCCTTACTTTTAAATTTTAATCATACGTCTAATATGATTTTTTCTCTCCCTCTCGCAAAGGGCAAGGCTGATGAAATCATTCTTAATTAAGAATGCGAGATGAAGGGAGGGCATGATAGAAAGGGCATTTTAGACGCCATTATAATATTTCAAAAGACTAGAATTTAAAAAGTTGACAGCTTGAAAGAGATAATGATCTCCAACCAGAAGTATCAATTATCTGGCCAAAAACACCTGGGGTTTATGATTAAGAGACTTTCACCTCATCAAGAATGGATTGAACATGTATAAAACTATAGGGAGTTTAGCTGGAATAGCCATCAAAATCAAGTTTTGGACCAGGAAAAATGATTTACCGGGCACTAAAACTACTATTACTTGTAAAAATTAAAAAAAAACTTAGACAATAATACTATAACTAAACATAAAAAAATTTTTATTCCGACTTTTTTTGATTAATTTAACATTAAATATTCTTTAATTCTATTCCTCTATTTAAATAAATGATTATAATGAATTTAACATGAAAAATATATTATCAATGTATTTTTTAAAAATATTTCTTTAAAGCCTCAATTCTACATGTTGTCACTATCAGTAGCGCTTGTATCATTATCAGAAGATTCTTCCGATTTTTGTTTATTATCTCCTAACAGCTGATGGAAATTATGTACCAAAGTATGCTGAAATCGAGTTGCGTGTGGACGATATATTGAAGGTGTGTAATGATTAAAATGTTGGCTTGGATTCGAGTTTGTGTTCAATGGATTATCTGTTTAATAAAAAATAGGCATTGTTAGGGTGGCTCAGGGAAGGTAGCCCCTGATGCCGACTCCAGCCTTAGCTAGGAATTTAGGGAATACCCATACTATTGATATGTTTTTCCAATAGAGTCAATTATATCACGATAAATTTTGGCTAAATTTGGATAATATGTATAAATAGACCAATAATGATATGAGTCCTTAATCAAATATATTTTTGTTCTTAGCTAGGTAATTGGAAAAAGATAATTGGAAAAAAAATTTTTTCAGAAGATAATTGGAAAAAAACTTTTTTTGAAAAAAAAATTTACTATGAGGGTTATTTGAGGGTCCTTGTTGAGATTTATTTGAAGATTCTCCCTGTTTTGTTTGATAAGGGCTAACAACATCTTCTGTAATTTTAATTTACATTGTTTTTAGTAAAATCATTTAAGAAATATTTACCCAAAAGACTTTGACCTGATCCTCTCATTAGACGGTCCATCGCTAGAATATTTTTTAATTGCGCATCAGTTGCATCATCCCGCGTGAAAACATGTGGATTTTGACTTTCATTGTGCTGAAATTTGGAGTAAATATTTCCATAAAATATGGCCATTTAAGAAATCTTATTACAGTCCTAGCCCGAACGGGCATTGTTACCCGTTACAACTTAAGTGATTACTTACAATATCGGATGCTTCTTCGTAATTATTATGAGTTCCTCTAATTATTACTTGCTTCGATCTTTCTTTAATCAACGGATCCTCAACCATATTTTTTCCTTTATCCAAAGGTTGAGCTATATTTAATTAAAAATTTACTTTTTAAATTTGGGTGTTATTAATTTAAAAAATGTTTCAATAAAAATTACTTGTTGGGTGTGGAACTGGATGAACTGTTTCATGTGCTGGAAAGAATGTATGCAGATTTTGCTTCAACCAAGCTGGGTTATGAACTTGATTTAAGAGCTGCTGATATGTAGGTTGCGGTGATATTTGTTGTGATAATGGATTGTAATCATGAACTTGATCAGCCATCATTTGAGGATGATAAAAATTTTGGTAATAGTTGACTTGATAAATTTTCTGTGTCACTGGCCCAAAATAGTGAAAATTCACGGATCAAGAATCACATTTTCTTCAAAAACTTAACTGAACTATTATTGAATTACTCATTTTTAGAAGTAAGGGAAATCGCTAAAGGTATGTATCAAGTATGGATAGTGGTGAGAAGTATTTTGATCGAGGTTTTAAAATTTCTTTGGATCAAGTCTGAGCTCTGAATATGTCCATGTTTCGTGTAGACTTCTACCATACATGACCCTCTACGCATACATACACCAGAACCACATCTCTTCATAAACATATAATGAAACATTACTGACCATTCATTTTTAGAAGTTAAGACAATCACTAAAGCTATGTATCAAGGATGGATCATGTTAAAAAGAAGTTAGGTCAAAGTTTCAAAATTTGCTTGGATTAAGTCTTAGCTTGAAGTCCATGTTTCGTGTAACCCGTCTTTCCACCCTTAGTTAGAATGTTGAACCTCCTGCAGGAGGGCGAGAGGTTTGTTAAAATTTTTGGGATCAAGTCAACTATAACAGTATGATAAGTCGGATATCCAGGTTGAGTTGGTGTATTTAATGGAATTTCATTCTTATCGTTATCGGCTTCCTCGGTTATTTGATATTTAAAATGATGTTCATTAATCCTTTTAAAGACTATATTTATTATATTTTGTCTTATATCCCTTCTAAGAGCAGATTCTCTAATCTGTTTATCCATATATGTTCCCTCCACATATCTTTTATATTCTTTTAACTGCGAAAGGATAGCAAGTTGATTGTTAGTGTCTTCACGGTCTTGTTTATCCGTATCACCGATTATTTTATTTTTGAGATCAGCCACTTTTTGATAATTATGATGTGGATATAACGAATATTCTGTGAAATAAAAATTGAATTGGAAATCTAAACTTTGGCACACTGGGAAGAATTGAATCTTAATGTATATAATCCGCTTACGGATTATGGATGTTTAGAATATCGAAATATTCCAAAAATTTTAGGCCTTACTTGTGAACGAATACTAAAATATTCTTTCTTCCTGTATTAAAGTCATATTAAAGTCATCACCCTTTTTAGACAAAAGATTTCGTTTAACAACTCTTCAAGCCTACAAATAAACTCATTAAGAATCTCATCTTAATTATCATCTACATTAACTCGATATTTATTTTCTTTGCTCCAACCTAGTTATAACTAGGGATGGGATTTATATGGACTATCAATCGAAAAATATGGACATATAATATGGACTAAAAATCTCAAAATATGGACTGAAATATGGACTAAAATGCAAAATATGGATCAAATATGGACCGAAAAATGAAAATTCCTAACGTAAAAATGAATTTTCACAAATAAATAATTTGATTTTGTTCATTTACAGTGTTTTCTAAAGGCTTTTTGTCAATTAAAGGTGCATTTAAAGTGTTTCCCGGGGAAATAATTTTAGTAATAGCTGATCAGAAAATTTTTTCGAAAAATTTTTCCAAAAAATTTTTTTTTAATTTTTTCAAAATTTTTTTTTTAATTTTTTCAAAAAAATTTTTTTTATTTCTGACAAAAAAATTCCAAAATTTGAAAATTTTGACCAATTTTTGGCAAAATTTTCAAAATTTTGACCAATTTTTGGCAAAATTTTACAAAAAATGACGAAATATGGATAAAATATGGAAATATGGACGGAACGCCTAAATATGGAAAAATATGGAAAATATGGATTGATAACTCATTATCGGTCTTATCACCATATGCTAAAAACATGTTTTTTGGACGTTTCAGAACCCAACGAGGCCAGGAAAAAAATATGGAAATCCATATAAATCCCATCCCTAGTTATAACATAAAGTGCTGTGTTACGGATGGAAAAATCTGCTTTTGAAAGATAAAGAAGTTCAAGATATTACTTACGATTCATATATTCGACAATAATTCGTTCTAGAACATTAAAATCTATCGTTAAATTATCGAATCCATTTTCATTTAGAGCTAATCTTTTAATTACAAGAATGTATTGAACAATATCATTATAATCAATTTTTTCTCTAATCTGACTTAGCCCAGCTTCAGTGTATTGTTCCATATGCTGAATCTTTTTGAGTTTTCTTTCCTTCTGTACCAAGGTCATTGCCCTTTTTCGGCTCGTTTCATTAATAACAGTTAGATCTAAATTAGTAGGGATCGGATTTGTATTGAAATATATTTTTTTTTCCTGAATATATTATTCCGAGAAAAGCCCAAATATGCACTTAGTTTTTCGATATTATGATTTTCAACAAAGTTACATTTCAATATATTTCAATATTTTGCCAATTTTCCAGTTATATCAATATTTTTCACTTTTTTCAAATTATTTCAATATTTTTGCATATTTTTACTAAAATTTTGGGATTTTTTATAAATTTTAGGGAAAAATGAAGAAATTCTGGCTACTTGACAACCGCAATTTTCAAAATTTTCGCCTGCGGCGCTGAAAAGAGGGGATTATGGCCTATTATTCACTACAGTGCCGTTGCCTTCCCATTAATTATTCCCTAGAATGTGTCTCAGCCCTTATTGAAAAGGCGCACTCCAAAATTTCCCAATTAACAAAAACCTCAAAATGTGTACTGTACAAAAATCCACATAATGGCCCATCCCAAAATATTTCGCACTCAAAATGTCCCACCAAACACCCCCAAAATGTCCCACTGGACAAGCCCACAATATGTCACATCCTCATTTCGTCAATCAAAAAATTTCTAGACTTTTTTTTTGGAGTTTTGCTAGTGAATAAACGATAATTTATTTCAATATTTAGCTACTTTTTGGCATTTTTTGTCAATATTTTGTCATTTTATTTCAATATTTTATGGCCATATTTTCCGATTTTATTTCAATATAAATCCGATCCCTATAAATTAGTAGCGGCAATAGAAATTTATAGTAACAGAAACCCACTACGAAATAGTTCGAGGTAAATGGATTTTCGTGATTAATCATTTTGGGACGTATTCAGTAGGATAATCAGGCTAGGAAATAATCCAGCGAATAAAAGTATGAACGTAGATGAAGAGAATCCAATAGGAATCTTGGCTTGACTTGGCTATGGTGAATCAGCCGATCAACGGCCAAAGCGCTTGACCAAAGGACCGGTCTGATGTAAGGATGGAGATGTGAGGATGTTTCCTAACTGAATTTAAGACGCTTAGGCGTGGTTAAACGATGCCCCGGTAGCTCATTGGTAGAGCTCCTGTACATGGTGAGCAATAAGTACGAGGAGGTCGCAAGTTCGAATCTTACCCAACCCAAAAATAATATATAAAATTACCTCCTTGTATTTCTGTTCCATTTTTCTCAACAAAAATTTTCTCCATTAGCCCCAGTAAATATAATTGATATTCATTTATCAATTGAAAATAATTATTTATCACTGTTTTTTCAGTCTTAACCAGTTTACATGTTGGCTGACTGTTCAACACATTAAATTCAATTTCATAATAATTTAATTTGTTGGGAGAATGTATTGCTGGATCGCAATTCAAAGCGTACTTAAATTTAAGATAATAAAGGGATTTAATAACTGGATGGGAACGCTAGCCAGATCAGATCTTTTAGATATCTGTCTAGTATCCCAAAAAATTTTTTTGGTATCGGAACCTTTCTGTTCTGATATCTGAGGTCTGTTCTATACATATCCAGATATGCATATTTAACGCGGGAATTGCTTGTCTTATAATTAGGGTTGTCGGTTTCAAACCGAACCGAACCTTAAAACCGAAGATTTCCGGTTCGGTTTGTCGTCCGGTTTCGGTTAACCGAAGAATTTCTTAAAACCGACAACCCTACTCATAATAATCATATCCTTTTCTGTCCCTTCCATGTCCTTCTATCATAGAAGGCATACTTGAACATTTTCTCGTTTTTTCTTCGGTCCTTTTTGTAGCTAGAATATAGTATACAAGTTTTCTGATAAAGTTCTCAATAACGGACAACCTTAGTTGATTATTTTATTAAATGTTAGAACTCTCAAAAACCCAGAGACAAGGAAGTCTAAAGCAAGCTGTCAAGAGCTTAGGTATATTTCTTCCCTCGAAAAGCTGGCCAAAAATAATTCTGCAGAATATATTTACTTTTTCATTAAATATTGTCAAAATATATTGATCATCTGGGCAAACTTTGGTTTTAACATAATATGTTTGAAGTTGAAAAAATTCTTCCTTTTTACCATTACTATAAAATTCTGCAGCAAATAGAGAATTAACCGGATTCATACATTCAATTTTTACATTTAAATTTTGATCAGATTCAAATTTAGCCTTCAAATTAAATTGTAAAACACGGACAGGATTTTTAAATAACTCAAGAAATCCTTCAAAATGTGTATTTTCTTTTGTTATTTTTATATATTTTGTTTTGTCTGGGTGAATGATAATGTAAACAATTGAATTATTTTCAATATTATCGATGGATCCTTTCACTGACTGAAAAAGCTGAGATTTATTTCTATTTAAAATAAATTTTGGGAGATTTAATGGGCCTACTTTATCAAAGTTCAATTGCTCCGGAAGGATAATGTAGGCAAGGAAGCTATAAGTATATGGCCAGAAAGGAGTGTCATCGTAATTATTAAATACAATATGCAAAGAGCTTTAAGATTAGCACCGAGTCCCGCTAATTAAGTTGCACGGATACTAATAATGTAGGCAAGGATATGTCTGGGTGAAAAGAAAATGACTTATCTTTTTTTTTCAAAAAAAAGATAATGACTTATCTCATAAATCTAAACTCATAATTTTAATGTTTAATTATTGTGGAAGCTGCGGAGATGAGTCTAGGCCGAAGCCATGATTTTAATATGCTATTAGCTCGAGCCAACGCCCAAACCTCAGTCAGCTAGACTTGATAAAGATCATAATTTTTAAATATTTCATTTTGTTAAAATACAAAACGAACATTATTTCCATACATAGACACTTCAAGTTTGAAAAAGGTGATTAGGCTTTCATCCTTTCCAACCAGATCATCTTGAGAAAAGTGATAGGTGTCATAGCCATTAGTTTGCCCATAAATAGGATTATCCAACAAATTGTTGGTTAATTCCAAATTGAAACGTTCAGACGGTTTCTTATCCAAGTATTGGTAATACTTTACCTCTTCCCCATTCTCTCGCCAAGAAATCTTTACAAATATGGATAACGGGGAGGCGGTTGTGAACAAAATTATTAGGACAATGTAAAGCAAAAATAAATACATTGTCTAAATTAAATTAATTTTAAGGACAAATGGGGGATTAAAAAAATTTTTTTTTAATTTTTTTTAATTTTGAATAAATAAATGAATTCAAAAATGAGTATAAAGAAAGCATTGCCGACAGATTAAATAGATAAATAAATAAAGATTGAGAAATTTGTCAAAAGATGCCGAGGCGTGACTCTCATTTTGCAATAGTGCACTTTCTTTTTTATTTAGCCGTGTTCACGTGTTATTATTTTTTGTCTGGCATTTAAAAATAAAGCAATGCCCTTCCCTTATAGGGCGAAAAGCGGTGAAGATAATAGAGATGATCAAAACAGATTTTTAAAAAATTTAATTTAAAACCGTAAGGCCGGACTGCATTCAGACTGCAAATAAAGCAATAATGAGAATGGAGGCTTATCCAAGGATCAAGTTCTATCATTTTTCAGAGGTTGGTAATATAAAACAAAATATACGGAACAGATTTCCTAATGAAATCTCGCATAACTGAAGCCAATTTTAGTTGTAAAATGACCTATCATTGCGATAATCCAACATACTTTTTATTTTTAATAAAACTTCGCTCTCACTTTAACAATTTAAAGTGCATTGTTTTCAACAGATGTAAATTACATCGAGAATGTTTCGAAACAAGTTTTTTGCTATTTGTTTTATGAATTTCTTAAAAATTTAAGTCTATATATGTTTAAACCTTATTGTAATTAAAAGTTAAACTTTAGTATAAATTTGTTTTTAAGTGTTTTTAAAAATAGTGTTTTAAGTTGCCCAAAATTTAGAGGTTGATTACAGTAAACTGTGATCAAACACAGCTGTATTTTTGGTATTTATCGGCATTCCATAACAGTATTAATGAAAGGAATAAGCTTCGGATCACTAAAGCTGCGATTTATAGGCACGAATAACCCTCTAACTGACCATAAATGACCACTGACTTTTTCAATTTAACTCATTTCTCATTCAAGCAATTTATGAATTAATTAGTGAAAATTGACGGGAAACTTTAAGGGCAAATGAAAGTTTCTTCATAAATTCTGCGTGTCTGCTTGTAAAATTCATAAATTCTAAAAAACTTCATAAATTCTGCGTGTCTGCTTGAATGAGTGATGAGTTAAATTGTAAAAGTCGGTGGTCATTTATGATCAGTTAGAGGGTTTTCTTGCCTTAAACTACAGCTCTACTGATCACTAACACATTTAAAAATTGAAAGTAAAAAATACAGGATGAGTCGGTTTGGCGTTATCAGCGATTTTTGAATTTGGAATCCTGACTCTTTAAATCCTTAATTTTAATCCTTTACTTCCTCTTTAATTATTAATTTATTTTTCATAAATATTTTTATAATTAATTATTTTTAAATTATTTAATAAATTCAAAACAGAAGAAAATTTATCAGACATAACATCAAAAATTACTACGAATAATAAAACAAACAAAATATAAATTTAATTTAAAACTAGTTTTTTTTTAATAAAATGTCTCAATTTTTTGACAATTTATTTAAAAATTTCAATTTATTTGTTAAATTAAAAATTAAGAAGGAAGTAAAAAAATGAAATAAATAAACTAAAAGTACATTAAACTCTTAATTAATTTTTGATTAATTATCTAATCGGAAGGGTGATAAAAATTGGTATATAACCCGAATAAAATTTTTTTTTCAACTTTTCTGATACTTTTCTGTTAGGTTTCTATTTTATTAACTCTCGATAATGAGATGCTTGATAGACTCGATATACTCTTTTTAAATGATGAAGGTCCAGCCTTGTAATTATGATTATTTTTTAGCCCAATCGAGCTCCAGTCTGTGATTAACACAAATTCAGGCCGAGGTCCTCACCTCTTATTCAGGCCGAGGTCCTCGCTCGCTTGAGCTGATATTTGCACAAATTTTTCAATTTTTGTAACACTATCTAGTTATGGATAGAACGCCCTTTTTTGTTGCTGACCATTTTTCATAATAATTTTCTTGTTCCTTGTATACATAATTTAAAAAATAAATTTTCAGGATAAAAAATGTTTGTATTTGCTTATTTATTGGTATTATTGTTGGTTTGCTCTCTACAAATCCAAGCAAATCCAGTTTTGTATGAAGTTTCAGGGCCATCTGATAAACTCTATAATATAGATAATGAACAAAATGCGACGTAAGTCATTGTAATAAAGTAGGGGCTGATCTTCGTTGTAGATACACCCCTGGGGCTTATACAAAAAAGTGTACGTAAAATTGAGGTGTAACCTTAACATAGGCAAAGTGAAGCTAAAAATAATAAATAAAAATTTAACCAGGTATACGGTATTCCTTCGGAATTACTCCGCGTAGGGAGGGGTTGAAGCAATAATTGCCCTCCACTTAACAATCTCCCACAGATGCCACGCTCAAATTTCAAATTTAAAACTCTTTTTATCTTTTAAAAATTCTAGTGATCGCGAAAGAAAATGGTGGTATAGATGGTGGAGTTATGGTGGCTGCGGTTGTGGTTATGGATACTACGGAAAGTGAGCAAGTTGTGAAGCAGAATTTTCTATGATCAGAATAATAATATAATACAACTTAAATGATATATTTTAATTTGTGTGAATATTAGTGATAAAGTGACTATTCTGTTATCCAGAACTGATAAATCAATTTTTTAGTTCATCTCTCATAATTTGTAAGGAACCTTAATTTGAGTTTTTTTCAGTTGTAGTCTTTAAAGAATTTTTTTCTATGATCAGAATAATAACTTACTAAAATTGACTTTTTTGACTTAAAAAAATACTTCCGACTTATGACCAAATCCCGGATTCCTGAAAATCCCGAATTTTTTGCGTCGCAAATTCCTGAAACTGAGAATTTTATTTTTATGTCAGTGCGATTTCTAGTATATTCCGAAATAAGCTCTGATTTAAATTTCCATCAAACACAAATAATTTTCGCCAAAAGATTGGAGTATTTTGCTTCAATTTAAAAATCTCTTTAATAATTAGGTAATAATTTCAAAATTTGTTTATTTTTATAAATTTTATTTCTTCCTTTGAAGTATCCGAAGAAATCTATAAATCCTTGTTTAAAACATGTGAATAAATGAATGGGATGCACTTTATATTCTATTGCCAAGTTTTTTTACTTTATTAATTTGCCGAAGATTCTTTTTTTATTTTATTTTTAAAATTTTTTACTAAATTTTAACTTTTAAAAATTAATTTAATTAATTTTATTTTGCGCATTAATGAGGGAAACTAAGAAATTTGAAAGGCACTTGACCAGGATTTAATGAATATACTTTCTGACCCCGCTAAAAGATACACTAGTGAATTGTTCATAGGTTATAATAGGAACCTAGATTGAGGGAATCGCCTTGGCTCGCATAGGCTCTACCCATCTCAAAGATGAATCAGATTCTTAAAATGTATATATAGTGTTTGAAGCTGATATCTGTCTGGGCCCGTATCATAAGAGCAAGTTGTTAAAACGGTATCATAAGAAGTTGGTCATTTAACCAGGTCATTTGACCATGAACCACGGGTTTCTCTTATGATACCAATTTTACCGTTCGGTAAGGGTTAAACAACCACGAACCACGTTCTTATGATACGGGCCCTGGTCGTAGAGTCGGAAGGGATGGTTCGGTTTATAGTAAACCCTAACCCAGGCTGTTTCCGACCGGAAAACTTAGAAAACCTTACCCAAACTTGATAATACTTTTGTTTTATCGACAAATCCATAAACGTAACCGATAGTTGTTATCTTATAAAACACTAATAAATGAAGAGTTAATTTATTTTTAGGGTAGCAATGAAGTTGCTTTTACTATTTTTACTCTTATTCGCTTTTTATCCAAATATTGAATCAATTTCAATTTTTGTAAAAATTTCTTGGCGAGATAATGGGGAGCATGAATTAGATTATTACAAATATTTGGTTAATAAAAAGTCTGAACGTTTCCTTTTGGGATTAAATAGTAATTCTCTTCAACGACCTATTGTTCGTGTAACAGATGGTTATGATACTTATCACTTTAAACAAAAAGATTTTCAAAGTGTAGGTAATGAGCTCAGCAATTTTTACTTACGCATTGCTTTAAATGGACACGATGTTAGTTGATTTGATTAAAATTTAAAAATTTTTTGAAAGTTTATGAGTTTATAAGAACAGATTCTTGTTGTAAACGTGTTGTGTCCGTACTAGCAGAAACAATATAAATGAAAATAAATAACCCATCAACTGGTTGGATGGTGGCACAGTCGGTTGTGCTTCGGTCTGGGTTCATTCCATGATGGTTCTATTCCATCTCCCATCCACACAATTTTTCCACAGCATGAACATCGTATACAATAAACCGCATTTATTTTAGGCATAAATCTCGAAAAAATTATAGGGTTTGTCTACAGAAAAATAACCCCAAAATTAAGAGTTAACGAATGAATGAACTAAAATGATTAAGTTTTGAACTTAATTTTATATGACTGAAAAAATTTTATATATTTTTAAGTTAGTTATTGGCAAAATAGAGAATATAGAAGATAACTCAATAATCTATATCATCCCCCGTCTCGACAATACAAAATATATAAAAGTAACCAAAGACACAGTAAAAGATTATTTTGAACAAATGATAAATTTATTTAAACATCCTGTTCGCATTTTGCAATTTATTTGGAATCGTCCAATGAAATCAGACAAACTTATAGATGTAAGAATTGGATGTAAAAACGAAGTGATAAAAAACCAAGCTACCAACCATTTTATTTCCAGTTTGAATAGTAAGGTGTATAAAAAAGTGAACATGCCATACCAAGCAACCTGTTACGTTAGAAGCAAAGTTTGTCCAAATGATCAATATTCTGTTATGCTACTCGGAATTCACATCAATGTAAACTTATCTTGATTGAAAGATAAATTATTATAATTATATAATTCCATGTATTCTAGGATACTACAATAGAGAGAACTATATTCGACAAAACCTTATAACTCTCATATAAAAATTTTACGCAAAGATAAGGATTTAATAACCTTCATAAATTTTTATAGAGTTTTGCAAAATTTTTGATTGTTTAATAAATTTATTTAACATTTCTTGATTTGTCACTTATATTGAAAATATTTGAGTTTCGGTTACAGCCGAAACAAACTTTTAACCAAAACATGTAATTAAAGAATGAATGAACTAAAATAATTCATTAGAGAATCATAAAACTTTGATTTTTATAAAGAATAAAAAATGTATTTTTATATATGTTGCAAATTTATCTTTTTATATAGGAATGGTTAAATTGCGACCCAGCGATATTTTCGCATAACTTTGTAAATACATATTATATAAATTTTTATGATCCGCCAAATAAACCTTATTGCAAATTGCGTGCTTCGCCGCTTGAAATAGCAGACATTTTTGAGGATAAACTTAGCGATATTGAAAAAGATGTAGATCAATTTATGAAATCTGTTTTTGCTGATAGTGAAGGAATTGCAATTCATGGAGGTAATTTTAGTATAGATAAAAGAGGCTTTAAAATTATTAATTAATAAAGGTTGGATAGGCAATAAATCAGGGTTTCAAAGTATGAATTCAAGTAATAAAAAGGAAATGGAAAAAGGTCAACGACGTGAACATGCTTTAGGGAAGCCTCCTAAATATCCTAAAGGTACTCTAAATCAGATTAATCTTAAAAGATTTCATTTAAAATGAAGTTAATTTAATAGTACATCAATCTGTTGTAATCAGAGCTGTTTCGAAATTTCGATTTTCGTTTTTCGATTTTCGAGGTTTTTTTCCTTTCGATTTTCGATTTCCGATTTTCGAAATTTTGTGATATTTTCGATTTTCGAATTTTTGAAAAAATTTGAATTTTTGGCGCCAAAGTTGAGGATTTTTGGCTTATCGGCCATCATAAATTTAAAAAATTTTCGCCTGCGGCGCAGAAAAAGAAAGATTTTTGGCTTAAGGATCCTCAAAATTTAAAAAATTTTTGCCTGCGGCGCAGAAAAAAAGAAGATTTTTGGCTTCATGGCCTTCCAAAATTCTCAGATTTTCGCCTGCGGCGCTAATTGGAGGAGGCCCTGATCTATTAACAATATTATGCTTTGTCTCTGGTATATTGGAAGATTTGCGTGAAGGCCAGGTACCGCCCAACCCTATGAGTAAAGCGGCCTAGCTCTGCTTTACTATATCAGGGGATTTTACTCAAATCCTCCATTATCCCTCTTAATAATGGTGGATTTGATCTCTCTCTTAAGCCCTCTTAATCCCTGGATCTCCGATTCTAGTCATTAGTCGAGCAAAAGTTCCAACATAACAAAAATTAAGTTTCAAATTTTTTATTAAAAAATTTTTTTTCGATTTTCGTTTTTCGATTTCCGATTTTCGAGGTTATTTTTCTTTCGATTTTCGATTTTCGATTTCGAAGATTTTGAAAAATATTTTCGATTTTCGATTTCGATATTTTTGGATTTCTTTCGATTTTCGATTTCCGATTTTCGAATATTTTTTTGTTTCGAAACACCTCTGGTTGTAATGCCATACTCAACTTTTCACAGCACTGGGGAAAATTCAAATTTGGGGTTTGGCTCTACACAGAAAAAAATTGGTAAACAATTAAATTATTACCAGGATAGAGGGAAATTGCACTTTAATCAAGAAAATATATCTAACTTTATTGAATGGGAAGGGAATTATTTCTAATATAATTTTTTCCTTGATAGACGTTGACAGTCTTCCCGCTCCGCATGAGTTGGTTTTTAATAATCAAATTAAATTGTATGAAAATGCTCTTACGTGGACAAAGATAAAACAAATGATAAATATTAGTGGTAATGCCAATGGAATAAATATTGCTAGTCAACAAATAAATGAGTGAGTATTGTAGGTGTCCGGAAAATTGGGCTCTGGAAAATTGGGCTCCAGCGGTAATTTGGGCTCTGCGTGAAAAAATCGGAATATTGGGCTCTAAAATTTTGGGCTCCGGAGGAATTTTGGGCTCTGAGGAAAAAAGTCAAATTATGCAAAAATTAGAGATAAGTCTTCGAAATCGGGAGATTTTGCGTGTACGCCCAACTGTTATTGGAAGGAATAGGATTTCTTTATCAAATTCCACTGAATCGGACCAACCAATATGAACCAATTTGAGTATACTGTAAAGGAATAGGGCCAAGTACTCACCCAGACCAACTGGCCGTAGGTTCCGAACCCAGAACTCGACTTCGCTCCGTAGGTTTGCATAATTTGACTTTTTTCCTCAGAGCCCAAAATTCCTCCGGAGCCCAAAATTTTAGAGCCCAATATTCCGATTTTTTCACGCAGAGCCCAAATTACCGCTGGAGCCCAATTTTCCGAAAAGTTGGAGCCCAAATTTCCGAAAAATCTTGGAGCCCAATTTTCCAGAGCCCAATTTTCCGGCACCCGTATTGTAAAGCATATAATTATAGAAGGATGAATTAATGATAACAAATTAGTAAGGTCAACTGAAGATGATGGTTCGCTCCCAGCCGTCGAAATAACCTTTTGCATAAGTTTAAGTAAGAAAAGCTATAGACCAGTATAGCTTACTGTAGTTAAATGGACCTACAAACATAGAGACTTTAATTGGGGTTTAATTATATTGAAATTGTTGAACTATAGTTAGAGTTAACGAATGATTTGGCTAAGTGATCTATCATTACTACTTTGACATTAGTAAGTGCCATTGAGCAAAACTGACTTTACTGAGCTAAAAACTAGCTAAATCTAACGTTATAAATGACATTCTTCTCTTATAAATGGAACTAAAAATATAATATTTGACAAGAAAACGTATCCAATAAATGTTTATTCAGGCAATTCCATCAACGCCCTCATCAACAAAATACCCATCAACTTCAACAACAACGTGTATTAGAAAATGTTCCGATGATTGCTGGCGGTGCTCATGCCTCCTCAAACCCAGGTGTGTCAACATTGGATGTTTATAGTGAAATAAATGACAAAAAATATAACAAATTATATTTTTTATTAATAAAACTACTATTTAGATAAGGGCAAAAGAATCGTCGATTCCGATTCAGAACAACCCCGAAAGAAAGCAAGAAACACTTATGAAAATCTACGAAAGGGTGTTGTGATTGAAAAAGGAGACGGATCGGGATCTGGAGCAATTAACTCCCAACATTTGTCGGGAAATTCTGAGCTCAATCAAGAGGAGGATGATGATTTAATTCAAAATATGATAGATGAATTATATTAATACAACTATTTTTGATTTAAATAGTTAATAGATTGAAGGAATCTTTTATTTTTTTATGTTTTTGATTTAATTTTTAAATTGAAGTCATAGGCAATTTATGTAATTCTAAAGTAATGAACTCACAGAATTGTATTATTTAATAAGGCAAGTCTTTACACCTTCAACTGGAACCCTCAGCCTCAGAGAGGTTGAAGGTTCGATTCCTCCTCGGTAACTAACCCCTACTAAACTCATGCTGTTTAAGAGAAAAATTAATATACTATTCTGAATGACTGAGCGGATAACTGTTATTTCTAATGGTTTCATTCTTTCCTATCACTCGCTTTCCCTTTTTTGTGAGTTCAGTCTTATTTAATATAGTATTAAAAGTTTATTTAGCTCTAGCTTGTTGAAGAGTTAAAATAATTTTAGACTCGATTACTCCTTTATTCAGGTTGTAGTTTATGATAAAAATTTATTTATATGATTGACTAGCATTGACAATGGGCAAATGTCAAATGATAAAAAATTTCGCCCGCTCCCCAAAAATTTTAAATTAAACAATGCCTTCTAATTCACTATGAAGGGCAAATCCCAGCCCTCCTCATATATTTTAGATGCCCGCATAGGATTCACGCGCAATTTTTTTAAATGTATAAAGACGTGCGCGACTTGGCAGGCATGAGTGCTTCTTCCCCCTCCCTCCCTTCCCAATTGTTTATCCATAATGCCTTTATTCATTTTTTTCTTTAAATAAATGATTTTAATATTTAAATTTATTAAATAAAATAATGTTTAAGCATTATTAAACTTATAAAACAAATAAACTGTCAGTTTTATTGGAATAACCCTGAAAAACCTCCTAAAAATTTTGTCAAATAACATTAAATTCTGTATTTTAAATAGTTTCTTCCCCCGCCCCCCCCCTCTCCCCCCCCCCCCCCCCCCCCACCCCTTTAAATTTTAATTTTCAATGTTAGAGATCGGAAGCTATTCCTAGTATTAAAATTTGTGTTTTTTACAGTTAACCCATGTCTATTTCCCCTTTATTTCCATTTAAAAACAAGTCCAAAAGGTCATGTTTTAGAAAGATTTGACCTTCCATCTATCGTCGTTTCGTTATCCAGCTCAATCCGGTCCCTAGGGCTCCGGTCCCGTCGGCTTATTGAGATGCTTTGCTGGGATTTATTTCTGGTTGGCAAACAAGCTAGGCACAGAACGAAAGGTTTTAGGGGAAAGAAAAGGCCTTAGCTGATCTGTTCAGAAGGAGAAGGCATAGGAATTTTGCAGGAAAAAGACCTGAGCCGCTCTGTTTAGGCATGTTAATATCACCGGATGTCGGCTTGATTAAAAGAGGCAATCCTGTTTTATCAGAAGTTTAGCGGCATTTTTATGCCAAAGAAAGCACTTTATTATATCAACAACCATCCACATCTAAATAAAATCATTATAAAGCACGTGAATTTTTATTCACAAAATAAGTCCTTAATTAATTTAAATAAGAAATTATAAATAAGTTTATATTCATTTTGCTATTTTTAGTGTTAGAAGAAGTTAATCATAATAAATATTTTTTTGAAAATTATTTATCTAAAACTTCAAACATTTCTGAATGTTGATGTTTATTTGATAGATGTTCTTCTTGACTGCGATGTAGTTTGTATCCCTTCTAATAGAATAGTGAGAGATAATTTATATAGGAGAGATAAAATATATGCGAGCGTCCATTGTCAAATCCTCTCCTCACAATGCCTCCAAGTTCAATGCCAATATTCTCCTTCCTTGCCCTCCCCTCTCCTCTCACCTACCCACCTCCCAAATTAAACAATTAATTTTGAATGGGAGTGTCACGTTTTCAAATTTGACATTCCCTCCACTGACAATGCCCCCACAATCAATGCCCTTCCTCGCCTCCTCGCTATCTCCCCTCCCCCCCCCACCTCTTCTATTTATTCAGTCTGGGGGCGTTAAAAATTAAACAATTAATTTTTTATGCGAGTGTCACATTGTCAAGTCCCCCTCAAAATGCATCCACTCTCGATGCCATTATTCTCCTTCCTCGCCCTCTCCCCCCATCCCCCCTTCTCGGCTCTGATCCTTCTATTCATTTTTTTATTTATTTTAAATTTTATAAAATTTTTAATTTAAAAGATTTTTATAAGAAAATCTAAAGTCTTTGAACGAAATGTGGTTATTTTTGCTTTTTATGCGCGTTTCTTATTTAAATGCCGTGCTACACGGTGGAGAAGGTTATTGTGATTTTTTGATAATTAATAATTTTTTAAAAATATTCCTTAAATGTTCCTTTAACCCTTAATTTATAGGAACTTCAAAGCCTTCAAGTAATGCCAATGAATTGGAAGATAGTATTCTTCAAGAGAACCCAAAGTACACTAATATGGATTTTAGCGACGGGCACCTTCAAGCACTATTAAAAACATCTCAGAATTATCCGATAAGTAAAATTTTCTCTAAAATTTGGAACTTAATCGAGTTGGCATTAGGCGAAATTGGGCAGCGGCGAATGTAATTCTGTCTGATTTGGCAACTAGCTAACTCTTTTGAGTGCCAGAATTCTGGTAGCTCTGCGTTTATTAAAAATACGCGAATCGTTATCTAATATTAATCGGCAAGTGTTGAGCTGCTTAATTTGACTTAGCATTTAATAAAAAGCGAGTAGTAATGTTTTAAATTACCATCAATATTATTTAAGCCGGATTAATTACCCAGAGTCTTTAAAGCAATATTTTAACCCCTCCCTCCAATTGTTAAATTTCTTCTAAGAATACCACAATATACCCTACGATACTTAATTAAGTATCAGCTACGACTACGTCACAACTTTAGCTCCGGAGGAATTAAATAAATTCGGGTTGTCTGTTAACTCAATCTTTGATAATTTTTCGAATTTATTTATAGTATTTTATGTCTCGTTAAAGGCTTAAATTATAGGAGCACACCCACCTCCAATTGATAAAATTGGAGGTGTTGGCAACACCAACTTCAACAACATGTTCAACACCAACAACTTCAACAACATGTTCAACAACAACAACTTCAACAACAACTTCAGCAACATGTTCAACAACAACTTTAACCAACACCTTCAACCAACACCTTCAATAGAAGACATGTTTTTTCAAAGCAATCCAAATTGCGCTAAAATAACATTCGAAAACGGATATCTTCCAGAAATGCTAAAATTAATTCGAAAATATCCAACAAGTAAAATTTTCTTGGAAATTTTCTCAAAATTTTTAAAAATAAATTTGAAAAACTGTTAAATTACAACTCAGGATGGCTCCATTTGCTCGGAATGGCTCCATAAATTTATAAAAGTGGAATTTCGCTATAGCTTGATAGAAATTCAAAATCCATACTTCAGCCTAATATCGCCATATTTTCATATCCCCCTAAGACTATAATACTAAAAAACCACCCATATAGGATGCACTTATAAAATTATCTTAGGTAAATTGGAGCTTAATCCTTCAACTCAAAAAATAGACCAAATAGGAGAAGATGCTAATGCAGATTTTGCAGCAAATGCTGAACTTCATAATATTTGTCAAGAGATAAGGAATAGCGGAAATCCGAATTTAGATTGTAGCAAATTATATGAAATTTATCAAAATGATGTGAAAGAGTGTCTTAAACGACACGGTGAAAGAAAACAAATTCGCAAAAGTATTTTTACAAGTCCGGATAATCCTTTAAAAAAGACGAAAATGAATCCGATACCATTACCACAATTTTCAAGGTAATTGGTCTATTAAAGATTGAGATTCTTTTATATGGATCTTAAAATTCTAGCCGGCCCCCGGAGCCATACAACGTACTAATTTTAACATATGATCCTCTATCACAACAAATCCCATATTTAAGGGATTTATCAAAGCAACTATATAATGTACATTATCAAAGACTAAATGGATTTATATCTCAAGAGTCTTATTATTTTGATCCCTAATTATGATATTACCTCTTCCGTTTTGATATAGTTTATTTAACTAAATACAATCACGTTTTTATAATAAGGCCTATGACATTTAATGTTACTAGCTATGAAATACTATGTAATGAGGGCCTTTTATGATCGTAGACCACCTCCACTTCATTTCCTTAAACTTTTTTTTAATATAAAATTTTCACTTTAAAATCTTTTTTAGTTTCAAACAATCACAACCCAATCCATTTATTCCCCAGTTTGGAGGAGTACAATATGCCTTGCCTCAAATACCCCCTCCTGTTCCTCATGCTTTGGCTCAAAATTTTTTTAATCATCAAAAGAAAAGTAATCCTCAATATGCAATGAAGCCACCACTTCCTGTTAGAATACAAAATCAACCATTACCAAATGGACCTGGAACTAACCATCAACTAATAATTGCTCCAACGTATGCAATAAATCACCAACAACAAACACAACAAGATATAACATCCATTCCTTTCCATCAACAAGGTGGACAAATACAGCCACAACCACAACATATATCTGGACAAAATCAACAAATACATCAACAACATCATGTTGTAGAAGACCATCCTTTCCATCCAAAAAATTCACTAAAGCAGCAAGTACAACATGATAGAACAAACATTCCTTACCTTCCGATTGATGGACACATCCAACAACATTTTGGAACAAACAACCATTTCCTGACTGAACAACGTAAGCTAACCATGAATTTTAAATCTAGGAGATGTTTGCGAAATTTTTGTTAGGGGAAAAGGGTCTAAGAACCGTCTTTTGACACCGTTTTATTGGAACAGTAACCCTGGAATCCTAGAAGATACTTTTATTGACCCTGGAACAGTCATTAAGGGTAGCCGTTAGAAATTAGAGGCTCATGAAAGTTTTTTGCAATAATGCAAAACATTCGGGAATTGGAAATAGAAATCGGACATCTAAATATATGACCTAGGAACTATTTACTATTAAGATAATGTGGAAGATGAAATTGTTGAGAAACGAACATTGGACGAATATGAACACATGCCTGAAAACGGTATCTAATACCTTAGATCTTGTGCGCAGAAAATAATAATTTATTTTAGTTGCAAAGAAAAGTAAAGGGAAAAGTGTTGTTCCGCAACATGTTGGTGATTTTGTAGGGCATCAAATGCCAGGATCGAGTACTCCAAATCTACCTGTAAACTTTTTCTTTTTTCCTAACTACTAACATAATTATTTAGCCTTATCCTATCTCCGCTGAGGATTTTGTACATGATGATGTTTTTAATAAACATTATGAGGAATTAATGCAATGTTTGTATGCAGATCAATCAAACCAATTAGATATAAGTAAACTTTATTATATTATTTTAGACCCTAAGGTAGATTCGGACTGGAATGGAGGTACAAGAATCTAAATTAATATCTCGAAAATATATTAATCTCGATCACCGAGCCTTTTTGTTCGAATATCGTCTCGGATGCACGATTTAAAAATGGATTAACCTAACAGGGAGACTGCCTACTGCATTAAGTTTTAGCGTGTGTTTTTTGTTTTAGTTTTAGGTTCTGCCTTTTAGGTCCTTAGCATTTATCGCATTAATCTGTCTTGTGAGTTTAAATTTCATACCTCTCCATGATTGTTTATTTTTCAATTCACCTCCTAAATAATTCCTAAATTAACAATAGAATGAATTAATATCTATCTAGATAATAGTAAAAATGTTGTTCAAAATCAAGAACACATGCAGCATAATCAACGCAATTGTGTTAATTTGGAAAGTGGAAAACAAACTGATCAAAGATTTTTACAAAATAATCATGTGGATTTGGAACAATATGGCAACAATACAGAAAGGAATCCAGGAATATATTATCCCCCTATAGTGGATATAACAAGTCCTTCCAACTCTCAACAAGAGGAACATTCATTGCAACAAACATTATCGCCAAGAACTCCAATTAAAAGCCCGATACATTTAAATCGAGATCGTTTATATAAATCGCCTTTGAGTAACGTCTCTACTCCTGTGAAAGGACCTGCTTCGGCTCCGTTGGCTTTATCTGAAAATGACTCGAGAATGGCTTTGAGTGAGCCTTTATATTTAAGAATATTAAGTTCGAAATCGGACCTAACGACGGAGAATTTCTTAAGTTTGGTTCAGGATAGCCGCGTTTCGGTTCTTCTGATTGTTTTTCAGAAAATGGAATTTTTCTGGCCTCTTAACGTTTTAAAATATCAAAAATTATAGCCTGCGCTATAGTTTATATGAGATCGGGTTTTAATCATTGATAGAATAGATTTTACCTTTCTTTTATTTTCTCTCTTAATATTTGACCATAATAGGCCTTTAATAAATTCCAATTTTTATAAGGAAAAAGAGTAGTGTTAAAATAAAGTTGGGGAAATACTCGGATAGAACCAACTTCCTAATCTTATTAAGTTAAGAAAAAAATTATCCAGATAATAGAAACAAATTTGTAGATTCAAATGCCAATCCATTACCATACAATTTTCATCAAGGAATCCATGGTTTCAACAATGCAGGAGAACATGGAATGGTAGGAACGACTTCTCAGATGGTATTTACTTAGGAAATCAAGTTTTTTCCACATCAAATGACCACTTTAAAATTTTTTAATACCCAATATTCTTTGATTTTCTTTCTTCTGTTCCAACGGGTCCTGTATTTTTGCCCTTTCTTTGTCTCTAACGCGTTTTTTACCTTAAATTCTCCAAAAGAATCGGAAGCTTGAGAGTGGACGGAAAAATAATATGTCACTCAAAATTCTATAAACTGAGGATGATATTTATTTTATAATGAACTAAGAGGTATTTTTGAACTGTCTAAACGAAATTTGTTATTATAAAAATAATTTTAACAAATATTTTCCTCTTATACTTGATTAGCCTCATCCTACATTCAATCAAAATTATGGAAGCCTAATGCAACCAGGGCAACATAGCTTCCAACAATCCAAACAACCTCCACCACAACACCCCTCGCAAGGACTTGAATCAATCACACCACCATCTTCAAGTGATTATACAAGTTCATATGACGAAGATTTGTCGGACCTTCTGGGTCATTTTGTAGATTATTCCAAACAAAGTAGCTTAGGTAATGTCTTTTTTCAAAATTAATTGAGTTTTTTTTCAAAAAAAAAACTTTAATAATTTCAAAACTTTAATAATTACCCTCCCTCAATTAGTGAAAATACCTATCGAAAATTCCCGGTTTTCAGTAAAACAGTGAAATCGGATCAGGAACTGGAATTTACGATGAAATTTTAATTCCCTATTTCAGTAAAATGGGTTGGTTTCTTCCATTTATGGAGTGTAAAATTGCGAAAAATTACATAAAAATCTTAAAATTCGGCAATCCACAAGTCAAATAAACACGCAATCTTATATAATCCGCGTTACGCAATAGTGGTCATTTCTTCGTGATGGTTCTATTACCTCACCTGTCCAGTCAAGTGTTCACCTGCATGGATATTATAATCCACCTCGATCTTCTCCCTTATATTAAAACAGTTGTTTTCCCTAATTTTTAAAATTATAGATGATATTTTTGAAAAAAACGTCTTGACAAGTCAACATCCTTAGAAGTTAAAATTTGTGGATGTAAAAATATATATACCGTATTTTTCCCAATAGAAGCGCATGCGTTCTATTTTTCAACCTCCTCGTAGACTGCGCTTCTAATGGGACATGCGCTTATATTGGGAAATATACGGTATATATTTGCGATTGTAAAAATTTTTGTACGATTAAATGTTCATGTTTATATTTATACATATACATTGTGGCAAGTAATGTTGTCGGATAGTTGGAAATCTTCGGATATCCGGATCCGATGTCCTTACCGAAAATTTCCGAATATCCGGCCTTTTTCGGATCCAAATCCGACAACCTTAGTGGCAAGCAGTGTTTGAACTTTGCCCATACTCATACTTTCATACATGCCTTATTTTTTCTGGTACTCGTACTTCGTCAATAAGTACGAGTACTCAGCTCGACGAGCTCTTTCGAATGAGCTATAATTTGTATAAATTCTCGCCCTATGATTTTGCGCCCCTGTGCTTCAGCGGTCTGTATTTCGGTCAAATCAAGTCGGATCTAGTTGATTTTGGTTCTCGACACAGCTCGATGTGTTCTACAATTGTTGTTCAGACTGACCATTTTTACATATTTTTCGAAAAAACTGACTGGGGGGGAAGTAAATTTAAATAAGTGCCGAAAAAACCACTTGAAATTTTCTCGATTTTTCAACTTCTACACATGTCTCAAGTTTGCACAACAGTTTCTTACCGTAAATATTAGTTATTTAACACATAAATTAAAAAAAAATTTGAAATTAGATGCGAAATAACGTTAAGTTTCCTTAAAAAATTGACAAGAAATTATAAGGCCACCCACGGTTTCGACATAAGATTTTTTGCCACACTGTATTTAACAAAATTTTGTTTATTATTTTATTGTCTTTGTAAATTATTTTAGTAATTTTTTACACGGTTTTTTAAAGTTTTGGATAATTTTTACATTCACATTAATTGTATTTTACCTTTAATTATCTACTATGTATGTAGAATAAAGTTTATAAAAATTGAAAAAAAATTTGTAATTTTATTTATATCAGTGAGTACTTTCCATTTTTGTCAAGTTTATCCGATGAGAACTATTATGTATTTTTTGGGAATTTGAAATTTTAAAAATTAATTTATCAGTGAATAAAAATCTGATAATGATAAATAGTATATCATTCGAATCAGCATTATAAACTGTATTTAAAAATTACCGGTTAAGATTTTTTCATTAACATACAATAAATTATAACTGTTGTTACCTAGAAGAGAGTGGGCCCTGTCCCTTTAAATACACAACAATCTACTTCACAATTCATAAGATTTATTTAACGAATTAAAAATATAAATAAAGTTTGAAATCAACATAGGTGGAAAGAGGAAAAAGCTAGCTGCAATCATAAAACTATTCGAATGATCGGAAAAGCTTAGTGGGTATGGCATTAAATAAGTGGGTGTGTACATTGGCTATTTAATTGTAAAGGGGTGAATGGGAAAATGAATAATGTGTTTATAAATAATTGATTGGAAATTAAATAAATAATTAGGGACTAATAAATTGAATATATCTTACACCTCCCCTTCCCATGAAAATGGTCCCCCATTTTTGGATTCAAGCACGTGATTGTTGTTTATCTTTTCTTTTCTGATGATTGCTTTATGACGATTTCTTTCGATGATTTCTTTTTGTGAGCTAACTGATCAGTCTTCGACTGTCAGGCTCTTTTAAAAATTTTGTTGAATTAATGAAGATTGCTTTTTATCTTTTGATGATTACTTTTTGAAGTTTTACTTTCTGATGATAACTTTTTGATGAGGCTTTATGACGATGCTGCCGTGCTTGAAAGGTCTTTGGAAGGTATTACCCGGGGAGAGGTATAATATATATTTTGATTAAGAGATGATACATATGAACAATTGTATAAATATGGAAAAAATTAATTTTGAAAAAAAATGCAAATTAAATGTAAAAATCAAGTCAATGTAAAAGTATGCAAAAAAATACTAACAATATGTCAAAAAAAGGATGTAAAAAATTGTTTAAATTGTTTAGAGAAAATGATATATTTGAATAATGTGAGACAATGTATTTAGGTTCACGTGATATAAAATTTGTCTAAAATCAATCGAGATATATTTAATGAGTGTAAAATAAATATGGAAATGTTTGAAAATTATGTCATGAAAAAAAATGTGTATAAGTTGCAACAATAATTGTGGTGTATCAAAATTACTTAATTTAAAACATTTTTGGAAAGGAGAAAAACGTATTAAAACAGTGTAAGTTAAATACATACGAGGTAAATATGTCTTTGGGCATTTAAAAAAGGTAAACATGAAGGAGTAGTTTTAACTGAAAACAACTAATTAAATGGTCAAAAAAAACTAAAAATTACAGAATTATAAAGTAAAATTTCAGAATGTTCAAAAACAAATTTAAATTACAGGATTAACGTAATAAATAGAATACATAACAAAATATATAAAAAAATTCATTTAAATAAATTTTACTTCAACTGATCCATTTTAATTGTTTTGAGTTGCAGGATTGCTGGCACTAGTGCTGTTCATCATATTCTTAATTCCATCTTCCACTTCTTGTCCACGTGTTGCGTTGTCTTGATTTTGATGCATTGTTGTTGTCCGGGCAGTCGCGTATTATGTATCCAGGTTGTCGGCATCTGTGGCACAGTCGAATCGGTCCACCACCTCGTTGTTGTCTTGTTGCTGGCCTCCATTGGTTAGCAAATTGCGATGTTGATGGTTGTTGTTGTTGTATGTTGTCCTCATCCTTCCATTCATCATAAAAATTTGCTGCTTTGACACTTCCATTCTTTGTTGTCAAAATGTTGTTGTTGTATTCTGCGTTGTTGTCCACCATTGCTTCAATGTAGTCTGGCGTAACAACTGTTGTTTTGTTGAGAGCACTTCGCAGAAAACGCCTCCAAATTCCACCAGCAGTCCACAACATCTTGATGTCTCCAACCACCACTAAACCATACCTGCCACGGCTGAGAGCAACGTTGACGCGTCGTTCGTCGTTCCAAAACGCATTGCTGGCATCCAGGGTCGTGAGACCGGCCTTAGTCGTCACTACAACGGCCAAATCTGACTAGTGCCCCTGGCACGCATCTGCTGTGTTCACGATCACGTCCTCCAGTTCCAGATTTGCTACGGCCATTCCAAGTTCTTTCGCCTGGCCTGCGTAAAAGCAAATTATTCTAATACTACCGGTAAATCGTGGTCGCACATTGCCAATGAAGTCCATCACAGTTCTTGTCATTTCAGGGTTTGTTGCTGAGAACGACGTCGGATCTTGAATCATTGGGTCTGTTTGATGGATTAGCACGAGCGGAGAGTTCTTGTGTGGCAATTTGATTGGTGTCTGAGTTGTTAATCGGTCCATCTCTGCCAATGTTCTGCCTGTTGTCAATCGTTCACCATGAGCCGCATACGCACCTGCTTGAATACATTCTGTAAGTGCGGGTGTGATCTGTAGTTTGTTTCCAACGTTGTTTTATCAACGCCTGGTGACATATCTAAATTCCAAATTATTGTGTCAAGGCCGAGGCCATTCCTGACAGCTTCAGGGAACTCTTCCAAATGCACGGAGAGTTGACGACGATCGCCTGCTATTAGTAATTTGGTAAGTTTAGGGAAATTAGTTAAAGCAGATAATAATTGACTGAACGGAGCCTGTCCTCCTTCGTCACAAACTACCATAGTCGTGTCCTCAAAAATTCCACCAATTTGTTCAGCCAATGCCAACGTGCAAAAGATTAGTCGTCGTTTTTCTTTTGAGAGAAGTAGTTGAGCCACCTTTCCTTCATTTGCAGTACGAGGTGAAACCTCGCACGCTTTCACATACCGATTGACCACATTTTTCTGCTGATCGTCCAAAGTTTCAAACAATTGTGGGGCACTAATTGCAGAAGCCAATAGATGATCGCCAATTCTTTCCAATTCTTGTGCATATTTTTGTTTACCGGAACCTGAAAAAAGAGCAAGCATTTCTTCCCTCCAACCTGTCCTTTCCATGGCACGTGCCATTTCTTCAACTGCTTTGGCCACAGCCACATTGAGAGGAGCAATCACCAAAGCACGAGCCTCCGGATTTTCACGCAAATATGCTGCAATTATGTCCGCGGACGTTTTTGTTTTTCCGGTTCCGGGTGGAGCCTGCATAAAGACGACACGTGTTTGGGCATCCAGCATGAGTTGAGCAGTTCGGCGCTGGTCGCCAACTAAATTATTAAGAACAGGATTGTGAGCTACGAGTAGCTCTTCCCACGAACCTTCTGGCGCAGATTGCTCTGCCCGTTGTGCTAACAGAATGTTCATAATTTTACCTAAACCTGACTTGCCTCGAGCCTGATCAGTGAACTCACCCATCGCAAATTTTCTGGCACGTTGCAATAGTGTTCGTTGAGATTGTAGAGGCTCCAATTCGGTCAGTGACCCGCTCATAATCCTTTCCCAGTCCTCCCAAGCGTCATAATTACGAGCCTCTTGGAAGGCCAGAAAAAGATAAGAGACAAGCACAAAACCTACTTCACCTTCTTGTCGTTCAGTGTTGATTATATAGCCAGTTCCACAGTGTTTAGTTCCAGGTGCTGCTAATTTGATGTGGATTGGTTGGTCTTCGCGCCATAGTTTAGTCATGTCCACCAAATCTTCTTTCTTCTCAACAAGATGTTGTATTCTTACATTTGCTGTGCCAACCGGGCAAGGACCTGGAAGCACTTGCAGTTCAGTAATGATGGTAAAGCGTTGTATTTCAGTTTCCATTCGGTCTGCACATGCTGTAATTGCCGCGGCTATTACCAGTTCAGTCTGTTCCAGATCGTCCCATGAATTGCTAGACCTAGGAGGAAAATTATAATTCATATTTTCATTTAAAATCCCAGTCGCTACCAACGGTTGGTGTGCCTTTCTCTCCGTAAGAGAGCCAAAAGGGCACTCCAAAGGTAATACCCACTGAGGGCTCACCTTCCACTCATTAGGTCTTGTCAAGCTGACAGCGTGCAATTGCACTACCTGTCCGACCCTGAAAGAATTTTTATTGTTTAATTGGCATTGAGGTAATTTTTGAGTGCACCTCATGCCATAAGCAATTACCGATATGCTTTTAACTTGATTTTCCCTACCTTTATTGTTCCGTCTGTTCACTTCCAAAATTAAACCTGTGGACCTGCCGACGTGCATTGGATAAGTTACAATAATTTCAGTGGCCACTGCCTGAGCATTTATAAATCCAACATTAATCCATGGCCTTAATTTCTTGTTGTTTGTTTCATTTTCCATAGCCAGTTCTTCATAACCGGGCCTCCATGAGAATTTGGTCACCCGTATTTCATCTCCAACGGTCGGTTGATGGTCACCTGGAAATAAATCATTTGGTAAGCTAATAAAAACAGGCCAGTTCTGTCGTTTAGTCGGTTTCTTTGTTGCAATTGCTTGTAGTTGTTGTATTTGAATAACAATGTAAATTAATCCTTCACTTGTTGACTGAAAATTTTTAGCTTCTCTCATCTCTTTATCCACTTCTAATTTATTAAAGCAATTTTCTTGCCAATTCTCAAACTCTTCCACTTCATTCTCCTCAATCGAGACATTTTCTTCTTCCTCTCCTTCACTCTCATTCAGGATATTCACCACGAATGGCGTTTTTTCACTCACTTCCATTTCAACCTCTTCACCTACACCTTCCTCACTCCCCTTTTCATTCAAGACTTCCGCCACGAATGGCGTTTTTTCAATCACATCCACCCTATCCTCCAACAATTTCAACGGGTCATCATCGACCTGCATCGCAAAAGCCTCGAGCTCTTCATTAGCTCTTTGGCCAACATCATTCACTTGATAATTATTTAAATTTTCAGACATTAAGAAATAATTTTCTAAAAAATATAAAACTTAGAGGTTAAAAAAATTATTTTATAGAAAACAATATTTATTTTTTTTAAAAAAAGAATTGGAAAAAATTGTGAATGGATAAGGAGGATGCTGCCTTCATTTTTTGTTGTAGAGGAGGAGCGATTTATGTGAGAGAAACAACTAAGCAGAGAGCAACGAATAGAGCGAAGTAATGGGCACTTGCAAAGAAATATTGGCTTTGGCCAATGACTATCTATCGCTTTATTGTACGGCTAGTTTGGCTTGGCTTTTCACAGGGCAGAGAGAGATTTTATCGTTGAATCGGCAATGTTGGTAAAAAAATGTGTACTTTGTTTATAAGAGAATAGTTTAAAGAAAGAAAAGGAATTTATGTAAATAAGATATAAAATGTTGTTTTTGTGAGAAAAAATAAATGGAAAACTTTTAAATAAAAATAGGTAGGAAGAGGGTAAGAAAATTTTAAATAAATTCGAGGGAAAATATCTATAAAAATTTAAATTTTGTGATTAATTTAGGTGATTTGAGTTTTAATTATTTGAATCTAATTATGATGATAATGGAGCTAAAAATAGTGAGATAAAAAATTAAATTATTGTGTGCCAACAATTTTTATTATTTTTTTTTTTATCTAAATTTTTTTTTTAATTTTCAGGATCTGCTCCACTAGTGGAGTTAATTCATTTGCTTTACTTTCTTTTTTTTATTTCTTTTGCTAAATCTGTTTGGTATTTACTCTTTTGGCTATTATTTGTTCACTCTTCAACGTAGTTCTTTTGAGTCTGTTGTTCGATATTATTTTTAAATTTTATTTAGAATTGAAAATTACTAAGGAGTTTGGGTATATTGTTAAGTTAGATGTGTTTTTATTGGAAATTTTATATGGGAGAGCTTTATTTGCAAAATAGTATCTAAAGAAACTAAGATTTTGATAAATTTTTAGATAAATGGCACGTCCTATGATTGGTATAAAATTTCTTTAATGCTTGAACTTTAAATTTCGGCTGGTCATTTTGTAAAGGGAATCGAGTTCTATAAGTGCAACAGACCACATTAGATTAATTTTCTGTTTGTAGAATTTATTAACAAATTTATATACCCAATTTTTCCAAAAATTTTACCTAACTTTTATTTAAATGAGATTTATTTCTTTTGAAATTTTGTTACAACTTGATGAGTTAATGTATTTTATTATTAAATTATACGTTTTGTTCTTCTTGAGTGCTTTGGTTACATTGATGGCTCATTTTTATTTTGTTTCTAGATTTTATCCACTAATGGATTTCTTTCATTCTACATACCTTCCTGGTCTTCTAATTTTATTTCGGTCTCTTAAATTCCTGCCTATGTTTCGTGTTTCCTCATTTCTAACTTTATCTACTGGTTCTTCCCCTATGTTGCCTAATTCTTCGATTCTTACCTCTGGTTCTTTGTCTGGACTCACATTTCTGTCTATTCTTCTGTGTGAGTGGCCTGGCATATCCTCAATTTCTTCTGCATTTGCTTCTTCTAGAGCCTGTCTTTCGTCCTCAGGAATATTTGGGGTTGTACTCGCTGGTCCAGGAAGCATAAAACATTTCTTTAATTGATTAATGTGAACTCTTTTAGGATTGGTTTGAGGACTTGTACACGAGACAATAGTTGCGTGATTTTCTTCAATTCCTATGACTCTAAATATCCCCTTCCAGGGTAAATGAAATTTCTTGGATGAGCCTAATTTACCTGCATAATTTCTTAATAATACTTTATCCCCTACAGCTATAATTGGCTCACGTACAAAACGGTCATATTGTGTTTTCATCTTTAATTGGGACTTCTCATTTTCTTCCGCGGCACATGCCCAGGCCTTACGTAGTGAGGTTACTAAGGTTTGTTTAAATTCCATGCCATCAGTTAGAGCTACAGGGTCTTTTGTCTTTGGGTCTAATATCTGGTCAACACAAAATATCGGGTCCCTACCGAACATCAGAAAGAAAGGGGTTTCCTTGGTCGAATCGTGCGTTGACGTGTTATAACAAAAATTGGCCATTTCTATATATTCATCAAAATCGGGCATATCTTTTGTAATATATTTGGCTAAAATATTGTGAAACGTCCTAAATGTCCTTTCAGTGATTGCATTACCCTGCGACCAGTGCGGAGTCGCGTATTTTTGATTTATATATAACAGGGCGCAGAGCTCTCGAAAGAACTCACTGGTGAATGATGTAGCCTGATCTGTTACCAGTTCAGTGCATCCACCAAATTTTAAATAACAGTTAGTCAAAAATGCCCTGGCAATTGTTCTTGCCTTCGCATCAGGGAGAGGAACCGATATGACATATTTGGTAAACCAGCAGACTATGTTTAATAAATATTTATTTCCTCTAATTGTCAAAGGGAAAGGCCCGGCTAAATCTAATCCAATTTTAGCGAAAAGCGTATTTACAGGAACTGATTTCATTTCGGCTCTATAAGCTGGAGATGGGTTGTGCCTGAGTTGACAAGTTATACAAAGCTTAACCCATGACATTATGTCCCGTCTCATCATAGGCCAAAAATATTTTCCACTACATTTCTTTAGGGTTTTATTGACGTTCATGTGTCCCCCTCCTAATGGTGAATTATGAAATGATTCGAAAATCAAACTTCGGAGTGAAATCGGGACAAAAATTCTAGGTTTCGAATTTTGAGGTTTAAAATATAAAATACCTGAGTTTATGCATAGGTTAACTGCAAGTGCTGTCATTTGGTCTCTGTCATCTTCATCAAATCCTTCAGGAAATTCTCCAGATTCTATGAATTTAATTAGTGCGGATATTTCTGGGTCTTCTTTTTGTTCGTGTATTAAGTCTACTTTGTATGAATCACCTTCAGCATGTCTAAGAGTGAGAGTATTTACAAATGGATCTAATACTACTCTTGATTCCATTGTTATGGCTAAACATACAGGAAACTCAACAATGTCCTCCATTTCGGGCAGATTTTGTATTTCTTTTAAAGGTATATCCTCAGCGTCTCTAGATAAAGCATCAGCTAGTGTATTTTGTTTACCTGAAATATGAACTAATTTTATTTGGTAATTTTGAAGCTCAATTAGCCAACGTGCTAAGTGTGGATGAGTTTCGGACTTTTTGAGTAAATAAGCTAAGGGTTTATGATCGGTATGTAATTCTATTTCGCTCATAAATATGAAGGGTTTAAATTCTCTGAGGGCATATATTATTGCGCACAGTTCGACCTGAACCGGCGGCCATCGACGTTCTGGTGAAGACAATGTTCTACTACAGTATGAAATGGCGGAATAGGTACCAGTTTCTTCATTCTTTTGCATTAATACTCCGCCTAGACCAACTAGAGAAGCATCAGTGAATATATGAAAAGGTTTAGTATAGTCTGGAAATATTAAATTAGGAGATTTAGTTAAAAGATCTTTAATCTTTTCATAAGCTTCTTCTTGTTCTTTATTCCAAGTAAACAGGATATCTCGCCTCGAGAGGCGTAACAACGGTTCAACTATTGTTGAAAAATTCGGAATATGCCTTCTATAAAATCCTATTTTACCTAAGACTCTTTTGACTTCTTTGACTGTTTTTGGCGCTGGCATATCTTTTAAAATTTCTATTCTACTTAGGCTTGGTTTATACCCTTCAGCAGTTAAAGTAAATCCTAGAAAATTCATCTTTTTAGAAGCGAAGGAACATTTCTTGGGACTTAATTTTAGATTGAACATTCTAAATCTATCAAATATTTTCCTTAAAGCTCTAAGATGGTCCTCAAAATTTCCCTCCTTTGTATATACTAGGACGTCATCGACATAGGAAAGTGCGCATTCTTCAAGTCCGCACAGTACTACTGCCATGGCTCTTGAGAACGCTGCTGTTGCGTTTTTAAGTCCAAACGGCATATATTTCATTTGGTAAACGTTATCTTCGGTGATAACTCCACATTTCCAAGAAGTTTCTTCACTTAATTTAATTTGCATGTACCCCGAGGCTAAATCAATACTACTATAGTAATTACAATTTCCTATTTTCTCCATTATGGCATCTAATCTGGGTAAGGGATATCTGTCAGGAACCATTACTTCATTTAATTTTCTAAAATCTAAGCATGGTCTGATACCTCCATCCTTCTTTTGCACGACTACGAATGGGGTTACCCAGGGAGTATTCGATTCAATCATGACTCCCGCCTTAAGTAATTGATCAATATGTTGTTTGAGTTCATCCCTATATTTATATGGCATTTTTATAGGTGCTGAAAAGACCGGTTCATCTGTTGTAGTGTAGAAGTGGTGCTCTCCTCCGGTAAACGAGCCTAAATCGTATTGACTTTTGGAAAAAATATCTGAAAATTCATCAATTAACGCTTCAAGGGATTTACGTTCTTGATCATTGGTATCGCTTTTTGAGAGATCTACCTTGTATGTAGGGTCAATATTAATATTTTTACTGTTTTTGAGACTTAAAATATTTTCATTATTTTGTTCACAGAGGATTCCATCTTCCTCTTCTATTTCATTCATGTATGCCAAGTGCATTCCTTTAAAGAAATTTTTAGGCTCATTTGTTGGATTAATAATTGCTAACAGGATTTTCTCCACTAATGGAGTTGCTACACTTGGTACAATTCCCAAATTATTTTTAATTAGATTCACATCAGGCGAGTCTACTACAACATCTCTATTTAATTTCTCTATTGATTCTACATGGGCTTGTATTATTGCTTGACTAGAGGGCGGCACTGTAAAATCCTCTGCCGCAGCCGCTCTGAGTCCACAAAGTAATTTGCGACGCTTGAGTCCTAATTCAGTCCAACTTTCGCCAATATATAGTTTTTGGTTTTGAAAATCAAAATTGAGCGGTGGCAATTTCTTAAATACGTCGCAACCTAGAATGAGCTGGTACTCCTGATTTTTACTAAATTTGGAGTTTTCAACAAAGTTAATCGTTATTGGTACATTTTGGCTTGCTAATTCCAGTTCAGCGTCCGCTTTACCGCTAAAGGCAATTATGTGTCCGCTTGCACTAACTGCACTTTCGTTTGTAGATATTAGGTTACACCCTAAATTGTTAGCTACAGACATTGGAGCTACGGTTACACTCGAACCTGTGTCTACTAGGCATCTGATAGGTAAAGAATTAATTTTCGCTATTATTGTCGAGTTATTTGACGAGATAGAATATACATTAGATAACTTATCTATCGCATTAATTCTGGGTTCTTGTGGACCCTTGACCCTAGTGGATTTTCTAAATTTGTCTGTCAATTTCTTTTTCAAAGAGTGCCTTATGTTAAACCCGACTTCAGAAATTGGTCTTATTGGGGTATATTCAGGTTGTTCATTTTCATTTGAATTTCCTGGTTCATTAGACGTCTCTACCCTTATTTCACTCATGGGTATTTCATTATTTTCTTTTAAAGCTATTTGTTTCCTTTTGGCTCGTCTTATTGCTCCCGCTTCCTTATAATCGCCCTTGATTAAGAAATAAATTCTAAGAATAATATCTGCGGTACTTATAAGTACCAGGACTGAAACAATTTTCCACCAGATGTCTTCCCAATCCCCAAAAATCCAAGTTTTTAAATCTTTACCTGTTTGTTTCCATTCGTCCGCTGGTGTCACAGACATGATTAGATCTTCTTTGTGAATTTGAAAAGACACACTTGAGAATTTCAGTACGTTGCTCAAGTAAGAATGAGTTAAAAAGTCGGTTACGTTGTTTAATACTAATTGATGAAAAGAGATTGGATTTATGCCATGAATAACCGGGGGGTCAAATGCCATATTTTTACAATAATTCACATTAATTTCTGAGATTGTGCCTGTAATTTGGTCAACTTCAAATATTTCATTATCTATATTAATTATTTGTTTCCTAAAGGCGTTACAAGGAGCCTTTCGAGATGAGGGGCTAATTATCATATTTTCAGGATTTACAAAAGCAATTTCCTCTTCCCCTCCAATATCAATTTTAATTGGAATAAATTCAAAACATTCCTTTTTTACAGGATTTAATTCCTCGAGAGGAATAAACACGTATTGGCTTGGTTCTAAAGCAACGCATGGCCATACTTTTATTACTCCTGGGCCAACTTTCCTTGCGGTTAAATAAGGGTTGTTAAACATCACCCGAGAGAATGTGGTAGGATCCGATGTAGACGCAGCAAGGGCCCATCGTCGATTCTGTTCGACATACTCGCACATTGAATGCATCGCATGAGTAAATGAAAATGACAAAGTAGTAGATATATTCCAACTTAAATATGAGAGTTCAGCGGCTAACTGGGATGAAGTAATTAGCCCTTCGATTGCCCTTCTTATTCTCCTTGGCTTATTTTCTTTGAACCTATTAGTTCCAATTGCATACCCTTGGGGTGTGATAGTTAAGTTCCAATTGCAACTTTTGACTGTTTTAGCATTATGTAAAATTTCTAGCAGGAGTGGGGCCTTGTCAGCTATCCAATGGGAGCCCATCATTATTCCTTTCCACGGACCCATGGGTTTATATTCACAATTTGTATCATTACTCGGTTTCCATATTAATATTGTTTTATCTGGCATTATACATTGCCCATTTAAATAGGAACAGCCCTTAATATCGCCCAAGGGAGATGAAATAAATTTTTCTCCAAATTTCGAAAATATTTTAGTCGGTACCAAGTAACAATTTTCACTGGCTACTGTTTTCCAGTTCCACGAGCCTAGCAACCAGGTCCTAGGCGAATTGTCTATTTTTACATTAGTATGCCACAGGCCATTTTCTTCAATTAGAGTTCCTATTTTACACTTCTTGCGATATATCATTTGCCGGCATTCTTCAGATGATATTTCTAGGGGTTCCGAGTCTAATTGCTCCCTTATATTAACATTTGTTATGGATGTATATTTCCTTAATGATTTTCGAATTTTCCTACAGGCCCAGGCCGAGGTTTCCTGTTCAAAATTATTTGGTGCAAATAACCACAGGGTTTTCATCACAGGGGGTTCTAAATAATCTAGTGATACCCTTGGGCATTCTTGTAGAGTCGGAATTGCCCATAAAACTCCATTTTTAATATTTTGGCAAATCATCGGATGTTTAGGTATATAAGAGCTATTTTCAGAAAAGACTGGCAAGATGATCATTGCCAGCATACATATATTTAATATAAATTTAGAAAGTTTTGGTCCTATACCTTCCCAATTCGTAGTTTTTAATTTCTTATTTTCAACTGTTTCTACCGGGTTATTTTCAATTTTAGGTTTATCTTTATTTCCAATTTCAGTTTTCTCGGATTTTTCACATTTGCTTATAGAATTAATAGTTTCAGAGTCTTTGCAGGATTTGCTACCCGAGGGCAGTATCTTCATTGATGCAAATGCTCGCAGAAGTTCGTTCGCATCTACTGTTATGGTAGAAGCTGGATAGCTTAGGTTACTTGGACCGGGAAACTGGGGATTTTCCTGAATTGCATTAACATTTTGCCTCCAGTTTTGATTAAAGCGTTTCTTTCTTTCGAAGCAGTTAAAAGCAAAGTGCCCAGTCCTCTTACAGAAGTTACATACAGGACGGCTATTCCATTTACGTTCATTATTTGGATTATTATTCCAACTCCTAAATCTTTTCGGACCCTCATTTTGCCTTGGGTTATACATATTTCTTTGAGGATAATTATTTCTTTGTTGGTTCCCACGCTGGTCCTGAAATGGCCTTTTGTTCTGAGCTACAAACTGATTACTTGACGAAGGCATTTGCGGGTTTCGATCAATTGCCTGTATAAGTTGGGGAAATAACCCTGGAGCTTGCCCTTTATGTGTCTTTAATAATAATTCTAATTCTTCAGCCTGAGTTCTTACGAGTTCTAGGTCCTTTTCTTTTGAAAGACCTGCTAACCTAATGAGAAAAGATAAGTCGGGTTTCAGGCGGTCTAAAAATTCCTCGCATAATCTCTCTTTTAATTGTACTGGTCCTAAACTAGAATAAGCGACTTCAATTAACGAAGTTAATCGTTTTAGAAAAATACTTACCGGTTCGTCATCTCGTTGTTTGCACATTACTAGGCCTCTTTTTGCTAATTCCTTTCTTTGTGGTGAATCCAATTTGTCCTTCAGAGCCTTGAGGGCAGTTTCAACATTAACAGTTTCAGCTGCAGAGAGTTTGTCAAATAAGTCTCGAGGCGTATCATCCAGAGCAAGACGCAATCTGTCCAATTTCTCTTCTTCGTTCATATTTCTGCACATAACTATCAAATAATCTTTGAAACGTCGCGCCCATTTATCAAATGCTGATACGGAGTCTTGAGAAAATACTTCTAAACCAGTGATACCTGTCAATGTGGAAATTTCGTTTATTACTACAGGATTATCGTCCACGAATGGATCAATTCTAATCAATGTATCATTTAATCTTACCGATCTATTATGTTGAGAGACATCATTTTCATCTATATTATTTGGTTCTAAACGTTCGATACGCTCTAATATTGTTTGTATTTGCAATTCGACTGTTGCCGAGTTTGTGTTTACATCGTCAGCAAGACGATTGATTGCATTAAAATTCGCTTTTGCTTTTCTATTTATGTGCCTTATAGAACGATTTAATCCGTCTTGGAGATTAATTAAATCAGCGTGTGCTCTTTCAATATCATTTAGAGCTAATTTGGTTTTACCAACCCAGAATTGTTTGTCTATTGCAAGAACATCGTATTCATTCGTATTTGTATTTGGGCTGTTTCTTTGAGACATATTTTCAGGATTATTAGACTCGAGAGCCTTTTCTCTATTTAAATTATTACCTGATAAAATATTAGGTGATAAAAATGTAAAGACGTATGGAGAAATAATTTTACTTTGAGCGATTTTGTTTTAATTGAATTTATTAATTATAATTATTTTGATTGCTTAAATTAAAAATTATAAATAAAAATAATTCAAAGCTAAAAATTAATGAATGCTTAAAGGCTAATGCGAATTCAAATGAATGCTAGTAAAATAAAATTAAAATGTAAGCCGTTCTGATTAACATAAATGCTCGTGCTAGAATTGTATAATGATGGTTAGCCACTTTGTTATTTCTCTTTATAAAAGATTTTAATCGCTTTTCTCATAGCGCTAAGTTTAATATTTATGCTTTGTTTAATAGAAAAAAAATTCTTTGGCCTATTGCTCATCTTTTTAAATTGAAATTGTAAAGAACTAAAGAATATTACACTTTTTGTGTTTATGGAATTTGAACAAAAAATTTTTTTGAATTTTCTCACAGATGTTTAAAATAGATAATATGAATAAATTTTTTATTTAAACTAAGTTTTGAAAAAGAGAGAAAAAAAATTGTCTGAATATTTGTTTTTTTTTGTCGATGTATATTTTTATAACTTATACAGGAGTATACTCTCTAGAGAGTTTTTCAAATAATTGAATAGAGAAAAAAATTGAAAATTTGAATAAATAAATGAATTAGAGAAAAAAAATTGAAAATTTGAATAAAAAATTTGAATGTTTTCAAGTGACCTATATAGAGTCGTTGTCTCTCTTAAAATATTTTTAATGATATGATATATTTTCTGATAAAACTTCTAATAGATAATATATTTTTGTAATTTTCTCATACTTTTAGGACTAACTCTTTTTTTTGTCTAAATTTATATATAATGATTGATACATATATTCTTTTAAATATACAGGATTGCACTCTCTAGAGAGTGATTCATCATTGCTCTAAAAAATAAAATACAGAGCTAAATTCTGTTGAATATTGAAAAATATATATTTTTTTTAATTATAATTTAATTTCTCTGAATAATATAATTTGGACCATAAACTTAATAACTTAATTTGACTCTAACAATATTCATATAAAAATCAATCCTAAAAATTGTCGCCTATAAAAAATAAATTGTCTAATAATATTTAACTTCTCTAAATGTTTATTCTGATAATAATTTTAACTGTCAAGATCTGACTAATAAATGCGCAAAATTCAATAAAATTAATTTATAACCGGTTTTCAAGATTTTCATGCTCGAAAGCATGTTTTTCATCCCCCGGGGGTTCCAACCTCATGTTGTTCCAAAACTTACCTTCGATGGATCGTATTCTCGTTCCGCATTCGCAGAACCATCCGGTGCTACCAATAAATTATAACTGTTGTTACCTAGAAGAGAGTGGGCCCTGTCCCTTTAAATACACAACAATCTACTTCACAATTCATAAGATTTATTTAACGAATTAAAAATATAAATAAAGTTTGAAATCAACATAGGTGGAAAGAGGAAAAAGCTAGCTGCAATCATAAAACTATTCGAATGATCGGAAAAGCTTAGTGGGTATGGCATTAAATAAGTGGGTGTGTACATTGGCTATTTAATTGTAAAGGGGTGAATGGGAAAATGAATAATGTGTTTATAAATAATTGATTGGAAATTAAATAAATAATTAGGGACTAATAAATTGAATATATCTTACAATACAGTAAGTCTACAATACCATTTTTAAGCACTATTATGTATGTTTTGGGAATTTGAAATTTTAAAAATTAATTTATCAGTGAATAAAAATCTGATAATGATAAATAGTATATCATTCGAATCAGCATTAAAACTGTATTTAAAAATTACCGGCCGAGATTTTTTCATTAACATACTGTAAGTCTACAATACCATTTTTAAGCAGTATTATGTATGTTTTGGGAATTTGAAATTTTAAAAATTAATTTATCAGTGAATAAAAATCTGATAATGATAAATAGTATATCATTCGAATCAGCATTAAAAACTGTATTTAAAAATTACCGGTTAAGATTTTTTCATTAACATACAGTAAGTCTACAATACCATTTTTAAGCACTATTATGTATGTTTTGGGAATTTGAAATTTTAAAAATAAATTTATCAGTGAATAAAAATCTGATAATGATAAATAGTATATCATTCGAATCAGCATTAAAACTGTATTTAAAAATTACCGGCCGAGATTTTTTCATTAACATACTGTAAGTCTACAATACCATTTTTAAGCAGTATTATGTATGTTTTGGGAATTTGAAATTTTAAAAATTAATTTATCAGTGAATAAAAATCTGATAATGATAAATAGTATATCATTCGAATCAGCATTATAAACTGTATTTAAAAATTACCGGTTAAGATTTTTTCATTAACATACAGTAAGTCTACAATACCATTTTTAAGCACTATTATGTATGTTTTGGGAATTTGAAATTTTAAAAATTAATTTATCAGTGAATAAAAATCTGATAATGATAAATAGTATATCATTCGAATCAGCATTAAAACTGTATTTAAAAATTACCGGCCGAGATTTTTTCATTAACATACTGTAAGTCTACAATACCATTTTTAAGCAGTATTATGTATGTTTTGGGAATTTGAAATTTTAAAAATTAATTTATCAGTGAATAAAAATCTGATAATGATAAATAGTATATCATTCGAATCAGCATTATAAACTGTATTTAAAAATTACCGGTTAAGATTTTTTCATTAACATACAGTAAGTCTACAATACCATTTTTAAGCACTATTATGTATGTTTTGGGAATTTGAAATTTTAAAAATTAATTTATCAGTGAATAAAAATCTGATAATGATAAATAGTATATCATTCGAATCAGCATTATAAACTGTATTTAAAAATTACCGGTTAAGATTTTTTCATTAACATACAGTAAGTCTACAATACCATTTTTAAGCACTATTATGTATGTTTTGGGAATTTGAAATTTTAAAAATTAATTTATCAGTGAATAAAAATCTGATAATGATAAATAGTATATCATTCGAATCAGCATTAAAAACTGTATTTAAAAATTACCGGTTAAGATTTTTTCATTAACATACAGTAAGTCTACAATACCATTTTTAAGCACTATTATGTATGTTTTGGGAATTTGAAATTTTAAAAATTAATTTATCAGTGAATAAAAATCTGATAATGATAAATAGTATATCATTCGAATCAGCATTAAAAACTGTATTTAAAAATTACAGGCCGAGATTTTTTCATTAACATACAGTAAGTCTACAATACCATTTTTAAGCACTATTATGTATGTTTTGGGAATTTGAAATTTTAAAAATTAATTTATCAGTGAATAAAAATCTGATAATGATAAATAGTATATCATTCGAATCAGCATTAAAAACTGTATTTAAAAATTACCGGCCGAGATTTTTTCATTAACATACTGTAAGTCTACAATACCATTTTTAAGCAGTATTATGTATGTTTTGGGAATTTGAAATTTTAAAAATTAATTTATCAGTGAATAAAAATCTGATAATGATAAATAGTATATCATTCGAATCAGCATTAAAAACTGTATTTAAAAATTACCGGTTAAGATTTTTTCATTAACATACAGTAAGTCTACAATACCATTTTTAAGCACTATTATGTATGTTTTGGGAATTTGAAATTTTAAAAATTAATTTATCAGTGAATAAAAATCTGATAATGATAAATAGTATATCATTCGAATCAGCATTAAAAACTGTATTTAAAAATTACAGGCCGAGATTTTTTCATTAACATACTGTAAGTCTACAATACCATTTTTAAGCAGTATTATGATTTTTTGGGAATTTGAAATTTTAAAAATTAATTTATCAGTGAATAAAAATCTGATAATGATAAATAGTATATCATTCGAATCAGCATTAAAAACTGTATTTAAAAATTACAGGCCGAGATTTTTTCATTAACATACTGTAAGTCTACAATACCATTTTTAAGCAGTATTATGATTTTTTGGGAATTTGAAATTTTAAAAATTAATTTATCAGTGAATAAAAATCTGTTAATGATAAATAGTATATCATTCGAATCAGCATTAACTCAACCCCCCTGGCTACGGGCCTCAACCCCCCAATCAGCATTAACTCAACCCCCTGGGGGGGGCCTCAACCCCCTGGCTACGGGCCTGCCAAAAGTGACACAACGGCATGGAACGTCCCAAGGTTCCATTGCTGAGGTATTTTTACAGGAGAATTTTTCAACCCAGTTGTTTCTAATTATTTATTGTGCCGATTCTTGAAGGAGAGATTTTTCTTAATAATTATTTGAGGATTTATTTTAGAATATTTCTGCAGAAAATTTTTCCAATTTTTAAAAATTCAATATGTTTTCCTTTCTTTCTCTTCCACAGCATTAAAATGCCTCGCAATAAAAAAATAAAATGCCTCGCAAACAATGCTTGGCGATCAATGCCTCGTGCTACCTCTTATAAAAATCGCGTGAATCTTAAGACGAAAATTAGAGGGGAGAGGAATCGCGCGCGATTTTTCTTTCCTTATTTACCCTCGCCATCGCGATCGACTTCTTAATAGCTAGGCTAATATGTATTTCCTTCCTTCCCCCCTCTTCATTTATTTAAAGTCGCTCGATTATCTATTAATTTTTTTTTAATTTTACTTGTTGTTTAATTTTAAATTAAAAAATTTTAACTAATTAATTTAATTTTTTTGAATTGCCAGGGGTGATTTTGAATGTTGTTAACCCGTTTTTATTCTATAATGTTAATCTTGACATTTCTAGCTCTCATTAAGATGGGGAATGTAGAGCATATAGCTATTAAATTCCTAAACTATACATAAGACGGCGTGACGTGATTGATAACATGTCCACACAACAGAAGATTCTGATTCGCCCCTAGCTGCTTAATAAACGTCTGCATTATCTAAATAAGCTATATTGCCTTGATAAGCTTTATTGCATATCACAGGGGCTTTGCAAATTTACTGGGATATCCTTTCAAATTTTTAACAAAACACTACTTCATTAATTTCTAAATTTAAGTGAATGTGGTTATTTTTACTACTATTCTCTATTATCTCCCTCTACAAAAATGTAACACCGTTGTCTGTATTCGTAAAGGTTTCTTGGCGAGATAACGGTGAAAATGGTTTGGATTATCATCGCCATCTGGCCGAAAGACAGGCAGGACGGTTCGATTTACAATTGGCTAGCAACACTTCGGGGATTACGATTATTGCTGAAACAGATGCATATGACACTTATCACTTTCTACAAGCTGAGAATGAAGACGAAGGGTTAACTAACAACTATAAACTTCGTATTTTCAACGACGACCTTAGTGTATGTTCTTATTATCCATATTCAGGAGCACGGAAAAATCGGCAAAGAAATTCGACCCGTCTGCAGTCTTTATGTAACAGTCTAGTCTTTAAGTAACAGATAATTAGGAATGAAATGGAGATTTGCGAAATTTGAAGACAGCATCTCATCTCGGCATCAGCTTGATGCTCTAGCTCCGACATATTTTAAGTCTGGCCTCAGGCACCCGCTCCTGCAGATCAAAATCAGTGTCTCCACTCCTTGCTTTTAGAGCTACCTTGAGGCTTTTTAGGCCCAAAATCCTAATACCCTCGACAACCTACTTTTACGTTTATTCGGATGAAAAAAGTTTACTATGAGTATATAATATTCTTATTCTTCAGTTAAACTTCTGCTCTATAAACGAAATTGAGAACAATTCAATAATTTATGTTTTTGTTCGAAAAGATAGCGAAACAAAATTTATAAAAGTAACAAAACAACAAGACCCACAGAGTTTCGACTCAAAGATAGATTTATTTAAACATCCTGTTCGTGTTATGCAATTCAATTGGAAAGATCCAAATGTATCGGATCAGAAGAAAAATGTTATGATTCGTTGTAAGGATGAAGAATCAAATTTTGGTGTGAGGTTAACCAAGATTCTGAATTCTGAACAAAAGGAAGAATATCAATCACAATATGTCAGAAGTAAAGTTTGCCCAAATGATGAATATTTGTTACTGATTTTTGAAGATGTCATTCAGGTATAAATTAGAGTGGGATTAAAACACCAATTAATAGATATAACTCGATTAAAAAACGCTAGTGATAGGGGAACATTGAACATATGAACGGGTACTTATTTTTGAAAAAAGTGCACCGAACCATATCAACGCGTCCTCGATTCGACAATTTTGAACAATGTTAAAGCTCGGGGGTACATTGGCCTGCTCCCCACTTATGTAAGAGTTGTTCTGCTCTAAAGTTTAAATTTGAAAATATCGCAAATCGCCAAAACGGAATGCCAAATCTATAAATTGAATACTAAGACAAGATCTCTCGTTTAATTCCTAATTTAACACCCTTACCGAATTTATTCAAAAAAATATTTTTCTAGGAGGAATTAAAATGTCCATCAGCAATTCATTCAAGTTTGGAATTAAATTTTTATGAAATTGTTTTTAACGATGAAACAATGAAATTTGAGTGTAAATTAATTGAAAATGAACATAGAGACATAGAAAATTATTTTAATATGATTGACAATGATCAATTACATGTAGATTATAATATGGGCCAATATTTTGTTGAACAAAATGCTATTGAAGTTGTTGAGGGTAGCTAACTTTTATAAGATGGAATCAAAGTACTAGGAGTGTTTTACGAGAATCGCGATCTCGAAAAATTCTTGATCGAGTCTCCTCTCGGCCCGATCTCTAATGGAATCTCGATATAACAAACTTTAAAGGGCCGATATTAGTCGATATAGGGATGTTCTTTATTAGTTCAAGATTATTTGCAAAAACTAGAACCTTGATATTGTGGTCCTTTTGAGTAAATAAATCTCAGCTTTTGACAAAAACATTCACATATACATAGATCCGCAACAACAACAACCACATCATAGTTCACTGCCTATGCAGCCTTATCTTGGATTAACTCCTGTCAGAGGAAGTCCTCAACGTGGTCAAAAACAGAAAGGGAAAGGAACTAAACAATCCAAATTACCTAAAAGCAAAAAGGTCAAACATCATCATCGAACCACTGTACTTCAACAGCACACATTACCTCAACTACACCCAGCTCAGCAACACCTCCCAATACCTCAACAATACTCTGACATAACTCAAGAACCTCTCGCTATTCCTCATCAACACCCAACCCTTCCTCATGAACAACCCGACATTCTTCAACAACCAACCAATATACCTCAACAGCCCATTCTTATATCATTTGATCATCAAAAAGGACAAAACGAGTTGAGACAACGAATGTTACATTTTATACGACAAATACCTCAAAAGTTCCAGCAATTTTCTATTCAATATATGGAGGAACTTCTTACGTATTTACCAAACCCACAAACGCAGTCTCCAACCCAGACAACTCTAGAAGGTCTTCAATCTGTCTTGGCAGGTAGGAATTTAATTATTATTATTTTATAAAAATAGTTCCGGTTCTTAACAGGTCCGCCACTGACAGAACAGTCAAGATTAACACTAAATTTCTTGCATGGAGTAAATAAAGCAGAGTTTCAGGAGCAGAATGACTTGTATAAATATGTTACAGATCTTTTGGATGAGACTGTTAAAAAGAAATTATATGAAGCATATCTTACTAAAAATTACGAATATCTTACTAAATCGAAAATAAGAGGACTTCTAAATGAATATCTTTTATCGCGACTTAATGAATATCAAGGGAATATAGAGCGAGTTTGGTGAGTCGAGTAGGAGTATAGCTAGCTATATTCAGGTTACCAGAGTTGCTTCGTAACAGAAAAATCTTTGAAAAACGTAAGAAAAATAACCTCGAAAATGCTCAAAAATCTAAGATATTATCGCTCAGCTGACCTTACTTTAAGTGTTCAAGTAGGATTAGGTTTTGCGGATCCTAAAAAATCACTTTATACCGAACCGGGATACGAACGGATGACTATGATTATCCATATCCGTAACCGTGAATTAAAAAATTGAACTCTGCTTTCTTACAGTATATGCTAGGCTTTCTTTAAAACTTGTAACAACTTTGAGTTCTCTTCCATAGAACTCAGACCAACACATGAGCATGAATCACATAAAATAGAGTAAAAGTGTTTATAGGTCATTAAAGGGTCTATAATTTTTCTAATCTTGAAACTGATCCTGCAAAGAAGCGTTTTAGATATTAACTTTTTATGCATGTATTATTTCGTTTTTTCTATAAGACGACTAAAATTGAAGCAAAACATGTTGACAATTTTAGAAAATTTTTTTAAAATTAAGTGGACCAGCAGAACAAGAATACTATCGTAATAGTCGACTACCAGAACAATATCACATATTTTTCCCTCAAAATGTCCGACCACAAACTGGAATCCGTTTCCAGGAACGTTCGCAAGGTCAACATCCTCAACAGCATCTTGCTAGTCACCAACAACATTTTCAACAACCAGCAATGATGGTACAACCTCATCCATCTATTGGGGCATTTGTTCCCAATCCTTCAGCTCTTGGTATTGAGAATATTAATATAATCATTCAAGGCTAACTTGCAAATGTTTTTAGATAGAGGAAAATTACCAGCGATCCAGGAAACTACTGAGGTTGAATCGTCGGATAGCGATCAACCATTGAACCCTGAAGTAAATAAAAAGTCACTTATAATAAATTATATAACCACCAAATTTCCTAATATGAAGGGATACTCATTAGATACTCATGAGCATTACAGTGGGAAACAAGAGGGGTTTTGAAAATAAAATGACTGTTGCTCTATTAAAGAAAATGGGCAAACTATGCTTAACAATTGTCAAGTCTCGTTTCTGGGCGGTACAAAAATGGACATTAGTACTGACATGTTAGGCACCTGTGTGCCCCGCCTATTTCTTATCTCCCTTTTTTATAATATGACCCAAATATCACTTTATAATAAAATGAAGAGAGAAAAAGGGGCGGGACTTGTGGGACGTAAACTACACAATTATCCTTAGTTATCAAAAATTTATTCAATTTCATTACACTCTAAAAAATACAGGCTATACAATCTGATTATGTTCCTGATGAAGATTTTGAACGCTTATTGACAGCCGGCAGAATGGGACTCTTGGGCAAGTTTTTATCATTATTGCTTAATAAACACATTACAGTGAATTAAAGTACACCTAAATACACTCTAGTTCCAAGAACCTATCCCTGTAACCAAGATAAGGCAAGTGGTTTATGGATCTGTAAATGATCTAATATATGGAACATGCGTATAACAATTCAATTTTTGATAAAATCGCGGTTATGATTAAGTAACTACGGTATAATCTCAATAGCACTTCACCATGTTAGCATGTTTCTCACCTTAATATTTCTAGTCCAGAGGGACTAGAAATTTTCTAGTCCAGTAATGTTATGTTTAAATGGATACGGATATTTACCTCACCATTATATCCGAATACGGATAGCAATATCCGTGTCCATCCAGAGGTCTGGTTTAACGTCGAAAATAATTTGGTAATTATTACAGATGATGTTGTTAGACCAGGCCAACAGCATGAAGCAGGAGAACCATCAACAAATCCTCAGCCTGGATTTAATTGTAAGAGGCAATGTGTCCTAAAAATATTTAAATGCTGTTTCCTAAAAAATTTTTTTTGAAATTTAAAAAAAAAATTTTTTTTTGGGTTTCTGGGTAAAATTTTTCTTTGAAATTGTTTAGATCTAGCATCACTCCAGTCATTTGCTCATCCTTCTATCGACCCTCACCATGTCCCTACTCAACATTCTCACCCTCAACCAGGAGTCCCAACGAATACAGAACAGCAATTGCCAGGACAAGGACCTAGCGAGGGTCCTTCAACAGCTGGGGATGCTGATAAAAGTAGTAGGGTTTTTCTATAATTTTATGAGTCTAATTTTGATATTTAAAGAGAGTGGTTGAAAGCAATTTATGCCACATTTGACGTGTACCTCAAAAAGGACTGGAAGAAGATTCAAAGCAAAAAGGGATTACATTTAGAGCTCGGAACTTTTCTGTTACCGGTATCATGTCTCTTCAGGGCGCTCTCTTTTATGCAAAAGAGTCTTTTGCTCGGAACATTTCTGTTACCGTTATCATGTCTCTCACATCACAAACAGCTGCCCACAGGTCAGTTTTTATGCGTCTTTTCAAAAGACTCATGAAAACTGACCTGTGGCAGCTGTTTGTGAAGTGAGAGAAACGACTAGTTACCCTCTAATTTTTTCTCAAAACGTGTGCATTTTTCTACGATTTTACATACAAGAGAGCGGGCAACTACACTGCCACCCTGAAGCAGAGGTGGGTCGGAATTCCGATTTCCGGCGTTTTTTCCTTCCGATTTCCGAAAAAAATTTTGATTTCCGATTTCCGACTTTTGAGCCAGTTCCGATTTCCGGCTTCTGCCCTGAACCCACTTCTGCCAACCCACTTCTGCCCGGAAGAGTATGTATAATACCGACATATATGAAAGTTCCGAGCTCTAATTACATTTAACTAAAATTTTATTTTATTTACTACCAATTGGACAGTTAAAAATTTGTAAAAACATTTACCGCCAAATTGTGATTCTTGGGGTTGTGATAAATTGAACTTTTTAAAAAAATATTTTTGAATTTTTTTGATTTTTAAACTAGTATAAATGAAACCTCTATTCTATAGGCACTATTTTATAGGCGGTACGACAATTGAGGATACGCACGTGCGGATGCGACGATTGCGGATATAAAATTTTTAAAAAATTTAAGATTTTTTAAAGTTTTCGATGCAACATCAGTCTAAAAATGATTCGGAAACCGTCAGAAGTCTGAGACTGACAGCCGGGACTAAAAAACGGGATATCATTTCAATCATTTTTAAAAAATTTTTTTAATTTTTAATCCGCAATTGTCGTGACACCATTTTATAGGCAGTCGTTGTTGAACTAAGACTTATATCTTTTTCAAAGAATGGGATTTAAAACTGAACAAGTAATTCTATAAAGTGTACCCTTGCAGTAAATCTTTCTTCTCTCAAACTATCCCCTCTTCCCCGTCTTTCCATCTTTGTATTTTCCTCTTCTAAATTTTATAAATTTCTGATTTGAGATTTATCAAAGAACAGACGTTGTAGAAAACTTGTTTGTCAGACAATAACAAATCACTTAATAAATTTTTGGTTAATAATCGGAATATTAAAATACAGCTCTAACCCTCATACACTGCGTTCCAAAAGTATACGCACCACTAGTTTTTTGATTTTGTATACATTTTTCTTTGGTATTTTGATTAGACTTTTTGTTTATCTATTCTTCTAGATAAATGTGTTATGTTTAAACAAAAAAATAAAAATTTCCCCCATCCAGTCCATTTATGCAAAAATTCACTGTTCCAAAAGTTTCGTAATCGTAAATCGTAACTCAAAAAACGCTGGAATGTTTCGACTTGAGCAGTCTCCTTTCGTAAGGAAGTCTTACGACGGAAAGATGTTTTAATTAGATTCCTATTATTGCTAATAGCTCTATTTTGCTAATAGCTTTGTTCATAATAATATTCGCTTCTCTCAAACTTTCCTCACAATTAAAATAAAAATTAAATCGTTCCATTTATTTTGAATATTATTCACCTGTCTAATGGAAAATAAACATATTAATAAAAGGTTATAGTTTATCATAAAGTTCAGAGTAAGAATTGGTCGAATTGTTCAATTCGTAATTACGACGCAAACCGATAGAGGGCCAAGCTGATTTTGGGGTGAAAAATTTCAAAATTAAAAAAAAAATTTCAAAATCAAATTCTTCTAGATAAATGTGTTATGTTTAAACAAAAAAATAAAAATTTCCCCCATCCAGTCCATTTATGCAAAAATTCACTGTTCCAAAAGTTTCGTAATCGTAAATCGTAACTCAAAAAACGCTGGAATGTTTCGACTTGAGCAGTCTCCTTTCGTAAGGAAGTCTTACGACGGAAAGATGTTTTAATTAGATTCCTATTATTGCTAATAGCTCTATTTTGCTAATAGCTTTGTTCATAATAATATTCGCTTCTCTCAAACTTTCCTCACAATTAAAATAAAAATTAAATCGTTCCATTTATTTTGAATATTATTCACCTGTCTAATGGAAAATAAACATATTAATAAAAGGTTATAGTTTATCATAAAGTTCAGAGTAAGAATTGGTCGAATTGTTCAATTCGTAATTACGACGCAAACCGATAGAGGGCCAAGCTGATTTTGGGGTGAAAAATTTCAAAATTAAAAAAAAAATTTCAAAATCAAATTCTTCTAGATAAATGTGTTATGTTTAAACAAAAAAATAAAAATTTCCCCCATCCAGTCCATTTATGCAAAAATTCACTGTTCCAAAAGTTTCGTAATCGTAAATCGTAACTCAAAAAACGCTGGAATGTTTCGACTTGAGCAGTCTCCTTTCGTAAGGAAGTCTTACGACGGAAAGATGTTTTAATTAGATTCCTATTATTGCTAATAGCTCTATTTTGCTAATAGCTTTGTTCATAATAATATTCGCTTCTCTCAAACTTTCCTCACAATTAAAATAAAAATTAAATCGTTCCATTTATTTTGAATATTATTCACCTGTCTAATGGAAAATAAACATATTAATAAAAGGTTATAGTTTATCATAAAGTTCAGAGTAAGAATTGGTCGAATTGTTCAATTCGTAATTACGACGCAAACCGATAGAGGGCCAAGCTGATTTTGGGGTGAAAAATTTCAAAATTAATTTTAAAAAATTTAAATAAAAAAAATTATCAGTTGATAAATAAAAGCTGACTAATAAAATTGATAAAAATTGGCTAAAAGATAGCATTGTAAAAAGTGTAAAAGGGTGCGAAAAAGTCAAAATACCCCCTAAATGTAAGTAAATGCTTCCTAAATGGTGAGTAAATGCCCCTAAATGGCCTAAGGGTCACCCTATCCATGTTATAAATTGATGTGCTAGGAGATGTTTTATACTCATCTCCAGGTAGGCAACTCTTGGAGATTTTCTTACTGTTAATATTTGGAGTTTTGCAAAACCCTTTTGCAAGATTTATTTTAAAATTTTTCTCTAAAATTCATTCAATATTTTTAATTTTTTAAATTTTTTAATTTTTTCTCTAGGCATTGCTCATGATGTAAATCACAAGCAATAATGCTACGTATACATAAAATCGCGCAAAAAAGCTCTCTCTTCTCTCTATTTTTTCGAACGCTATTTTCTATCGCAAGACGCAAAGAGACGACACTCCTTAATGCCCTCCCATTAGCTAAGCTGTCATTTCTTTATGCCTTTCTCAATGCGCATTCTCCATTTTTATTAAATCGTTTAATAATCTTTTTTAAATTTTATTTAATATTTTATTTTATAATTTAAAATTAAAATTGCCCTAGTTACTTTATGGTCACCCTACCATATTCTATTCACCCTACCATAATTCAACTCTAGATTTCTGCTTATTAATTTCTAAATTTAAGAAATGTGGTTATTCTTACTACTATTCTGCTTTATTACCTCCTTTTACAAAGAAGTAACACCTATGTCCGTTTTTGTAAAGGTTTCTTGGCGCGATGAAGTTGAAAATGTTGGGAATTATTATCCCCATCTTTCCAACAGACAGACAGGACGATTCAATTTACAATTGTCTAGCAACACTTCGGGGAATACGTTGGATGCTCAAACAGATGTCTATGACACTCATCACTTTCTACAAGCTGAAACTGCGGATGAAGGTTCAGGCCACAACTACAAACTTTATATCTCAATAAATGGGCATAGTGTGCGTTATTATTTATTATTTTATTTTTTAATCTTTATCTGGGAATCGGTATGATAACATCTATTTCGAAACAAGTAAAGCAGCTGGGCTATAGCTATTTCTCTCCTTTAGCTTGAGTAAGTTTATTCGGCGGCTGTGAGTGAGCCAGCATCTTCAGTAGCCGGGCTGATGTGTTATCCGTTACATTGTGTTATCCATTTTTAGCTCGCAAGCAAACTTCTGGATTTAAATCCGAATTCCGTTTCGATTTTGGAGTGAGGCGTCTTTAAAGTATCTGGGAGTGTGTCTGTTATTGAAGGTAGTTAGAGAGGGTATTTAAAATTGTTGGGGATTACGTGTCATGTAAGTGGAGGAAGAGAGCGTGAGTCAGTGGGGAGATGAGTGTAATTGAAGGTGAAGAGAGAGAGAGCTTGTGTCGGTTGGGAGAGGAGTGTCATTGAAGGTGAAGGAAGAGAGCGTGTGTCGGTGGGGAGAGCAGTGTCATTGAAGGTGGAGGGAGAGAGCTTGTGTCGGTGGGGAGAGGAGTGTCATTGAAGGTGGAGATAGAGAGATCTTGTGTCGGTGGGGAGAGGAGTGTCATTGAAGGTGGAGAGAGAGAGAGCTTGTGTCGTTGGTGGAGATACGTGTCATTGATGTGGAGGGAGAAAGCGTGTGTAGTGGTGAGAGGAGTGTCATTGAAGGTGGAGAGAGAGAAGGTGTCGGTGGAGATATTGAGACTCTAATTTTAGAGAGGAGGGTGTGTCATTCAAGTCAATTTTATTCTTATTTTTCAGTCAAATCCCTGCTTTATAAATATAATTGAAGCTAATTCAATAATCTATGTCTTTGTTCGAAAAGATGTTAAAACAAAATTTGTAAAAGTAACAAAACAACAAGACCCAACTAATTTCGATGCGTTTATAGAATTATTTAAACGCCCTGTTCGTGTTATGCAATTTAATTGGAAGGATCCAAAGGTTTCGGATATAAAGAAAAATGTGATTATTCGTTGTAAAGGGGGTCTTGAATCAGATTTTGTTGTGATGTTAAACAAAATTATAAATGGTGATGAACAAGAGGATGAATATCAATCACCATATTTCAGAAGTAATGTGTGCCCAGATGATAAATATTTGCTAATGATATTTGAAGACGGCATTCAGGTAAAAAAGTACAGATGATCTCATCTTTACAGTATGATAGTGCAATATAATTTGTATAAAGTACTGTATGACACATGTACTAAAACACACACCTTAATTCCTCCTAGTATCTAAGATAAAACTCATCATAATAACGCTTCTATCACATTTGAGGTTTACTCTCCATTTCGATTTCAGCATTATTAAGATACCTAATCCAAAAAGCTGCTAGAATAAAACTAAAATTTTTAAACTTGAAAATAACGCTACCACCAAACAGAATGCCAAAGCATTAAATTAATTAGACTTAACGAGTGATCTGACATTGAACGAATTATTTTTGCATATAACAAAAAAAGATTATTTAATAGAGCTAAATTTCTCGTCCGATCTTTATTTTTACCAAAATACCGAATAAAAAATTTTTATAGCAAGAGATAAAATGTGGAAAAGCAATTCATTCAAGTCCGGAATTAAATTTTTATCAAATTGTTTTTAACGATCAAACAAAGAAATTTGAGTGTAAATTAATTGGAACTGAACATCAAGTTGCTCAAGAATATTTTAACCCGATTGACTTTTCGCATGTAAACGTAGATTTGTATATGGAACAATATTTTATTGAACAGGACGCAATTGATGACGTTGATGGTAATTAATTTTTATACGTTGAATTTCGATATGACGAACATGAAGAGACCAGAGAAGGAGTATATTTTGTACATATTTCTGTATTTTATTTTAATCCCTTCCATTCCTCCCTCTCTTTAATTCCTCCCTCTCCTCGAAGGATTAAATGGTCTTTGTACAGACCTTTTAAAAGCATTAGATTTAGATCCCCAACAACGCAGAAGAAGTTCTCAACGTGGTCAAAAACGAAAAGGAATAGTACCTAAACAATCCAAATTAACCAATAACCCTCAACAGCCCATTATTATACCAGATGTTCATCAAATAGGACAAAACGAGTTGAGTCAACGAATGTTACAATTTATGCAACTATTACCTCGAGGGTTACCACAAGCTCAACATTCCCATCAATTTTTCACTCAAAATCCAACTGGAATTTGCATTATGGATGGTCCTCAAGTTCATCATTTTCTTCATGATGTTCCTAGCCATCGACCTACTGGGACAATTGTTCCTAATCCTCAAGGTGTTGAAACAGTGATATAATCATTTAATATTAACTCTCAAATATTTTTAGAAAGAGGAAAATTACCATCAATTCAGGAAACCACAGAGGACGAATTGACATATAATTCATATATGGTAATTTAATATAATTATTAGAGGGCGGATTCTTATTGAAATATATTTTTTTCCTGGATATATCATGTCGAGAAAAGCCCAAATATACCATTAGTTTTTTGATATTATGATTTTGAACAAAGAATAATTTATAATAAAATAATTATAATATAATTCTAATTAGGGTTGCCATCTCGCTCGACCCGAAACTCGAAAGATCGAGCGAGCCGAGGCTTTTCAGCTCGAAAGGCTCGAACCCGAACCAAAAAAAATCAAGTTCGAAAATATGCACCGAATGCCGGCTCGAACCGAAAACTGCAACCCTAATTATAATTCCATATATGTAATTCCTTATAATTACCATAGTATAATTACCATATAATTGCCATATAACAGATAAACCCTCATGTAATTATACATTATTTATCTATAATTTTTTTAGTTGAATTTTTTAGATTTTTTTAAATTTACAAAAGCTGCCAGTTTTCACTTTTTGTGTTAATCTTATGAGAAAATTATTTATAAAATTTCAAATAATTTAAAAAATACAGGATTTTTTGCAATCTGATTATGGTCCTGATATTCATTTGGGTTTTCAACGTTTCATGCAAGAAAGAGGAAAGGAACTCTTGGGCACGTTTTTACATGCCTATCTTAATTCAGGATCCGAGAATTTAGGACCCCGGGTCTATAGGGGTATCTCTTCAAACAGATACGATCAAGGTTTCCATGCTAAAACTCTGTAACACCGGATTATATCAAAATATCAGCTTTCCTGGCCCTGGCCCGGAAAGCCTGGCCCTGGTCCGGAAAGCCAGGCCCGTCTAGTGTCAAGCTCTAATAAATAATATTAAAATAGAATAATTAATGTTATTATATGTAAGGGTAAATAGACTCGAATCTCAATAGCACGTTTCCTTACTTCCCTGGGTAATTAATAGGGACAGTAATAATTTTACAAATAACTATTATAGAGGATGTTGTTAGATCAGGTCAACATCAGCAAATAGGAAAATCGTCAACTAATCCGCAAGCTGGGTTGAATTTAGGTAATCTGACCAAAAATTCATAAATGAATGTTTCTTAAAAATTTGTTTGAAAATTTTCAAAAAAATTTCTGGATTATTAAATGAAATAGACATTTTGTAAAAATGTTCAGATCAAACACTCGGCCATCCATCTGGTCATCCTTTTATCAACCCTCATCATGGGCCAACTCAACATTCTCAACAGCAGCAGGGAGGTTCTACTCATACAGAACAGCTGCATTATCAAGGGCAATATCCAAGCGAGGGTTTTAGTATAATCTTATTAGTTTAATATTAAATTTAAAGGGAGTGATTAGAAGCAATTTATGCCACGTTTGGCGTGTAACTCAAAAGATTGGATGAACATTCAAAAGAAAATGGGATTAAATTTTACTAAAGTTTTTATTTTAGACACTAAATTTGTGTCATATTTGAGAGCTGAAAGATTTTTTAAAACATTTCCTGTCAATGGCTGATTCCTAAGGTATCGACAGCAGCTACTGAACTTATTAAAAATTTCTTGAAGTTTTTTGATTTTAAAATACCGTAGCTGACTCAGACACTCACACATTAGACTTGGACATTTGGGGTGGAAAAATATTTTATAGGCAGTAGTTTAGCTTATATTTATATCTCTACTCGGAAAAAGAGGATATTAAAACTGTACATGTAATTCTATGAGTGAGTGTCCAGTTGAAAAAAATCTTTGATCTCTCAACACTCGCACCACTTCCCCATCTGTTTTTTGCATCCTCTTTATTTTTAAATCTCCCACCTAAAGAAAATTGGGTTAGACGTGTGCCCTTCGATCCTATTTGGGCTTCAATTGACATAAAATGTTTGCAAAAAACATTTTATTTCAATAAAATTCAGTCTCTACTAATGCGCACATCCCCATTTGTTTATTTTTATATTCCATTTTATTTTTTAAATTCTATAAATTTTTGATTCGGGAGTCAAAAACTTCTAAATAAACTTTGTTTCAGCTGAAAAAGGATTAGCTAGTCCAGTTCAGCTTTATTGTATACCTAGTATAGGAATTTTTTAGAGAATCACTCTTATCAAAAATCTTACCGTATAACCTGTATTAATTGCCCTTCCTCAAATAATTACCCCTCTTTTATTAATTACCCCATCCAACGATAGATTGAAACAATAATTACCCCCAAACAAATGTCCTAAAACACGTTCAAATTTCAAACCTCGTATAATTACCCTCCTTCGATTAATTACTCCCCCAGCGGAAGGTCGAAACAATAATTACCCAGGGTAGTTATTAAAGGATATACGGTATTCTATAAAGTAATTTTTAATAGAATGTGGGTACTTTTAATATTCACATTTTTTACCTGCTTCTACAAGAATATAACACCGTTATCTGTATTCGTAATGGTTTCTTGGCGGGATAACGATGAACGGAATTTTTCCGTTATCCTCCCCCCCCCCTTTAAACGGAATTGTCTGTCCAAGGTTTCGGCAAGAATAGAATGTCATCTTGTCGGTAATTTAATTAGATTACTCCCTTCTAATTCGATATGGAAATTTCTCTTTCGATTATTTTTCATATTTATTTTAAAGAAATAATTTTTTTTTAATTTTGACTAATTTTTGACTAAATCCAATTTAAATTATGTATTATAGAAACCTCAAAAGAGGGCAAGAAACGCTTATGAAAATCTAAAAAGGGTGTTGTTATTGGAAAAGGAGATGGATTGGGAGCTCAATGAACTCGCAACATTTGCCGAGAAATTCTGAGCAAAATCAAGATGATGATTAATTCTAAAAAATTGATAGATGAATATTATTTCTTAAAAAATTGATAGTTTAATTTTATTAATACAACTTTTATTTTTTATGTTTTGATTTTCCTTTTAAATTAAAGACATAGAAAATTTATGTAATTCTAAATTAATGAACTTACAACATTAGGATTGGGTTATTTAATGAGGCTAGTCTCTATACCTTTAACCGGAACTAGCAGCCTCAGAGAGGTTGAAGGTTTTAGTCTCCTCGGTAACTAAACTTTACTAGACACTTGCTGTTTAAGAGAAAAATTAATATACTATTCTGAATGATTGAGCGCAAATGTGTTGTTCGACAAGTTCCATTCTTTCCTATCACTCGCTTTACCTTTTTTGTGAGTTCGGTCTTGTTTAATATACAGGGTGACAAGAAACTTCGGAGTGAATTATTTATTTACATAAATTCAATCAAAAATATTCTACGATAAAATAAATATGATAAAATAGAGAACTAAATAGAGAATAAATTTTATTTAAAGTTTAAAAGATTGCAACCTTCTGCATCTATACAGTATCGAACGCGTGTATTAAGATTTTTGATCCAAACTTGCACCTCTTTTTGCGATTGAAGATTATAACTTAGGAACGGATTGTGATATTTTTTTTAATTTTTTGGAGAAGCTAGAGGAGTCTCCGATCTTCAAAACTTATAGAATAAAAAAATTTTAAACTAAGAGTATAGAGAGACCCGAAACAAAAAAATTCGTTTCCCCCCAAAACCGAATTACATCTACTCGCAGCACTTCATGTAAGAGTTACAGGTTTCATATTTAAAATTCATCTGGGTCCCCAATAAGCTTAATTAAATTCTTTTGAAATCACGCAAATCTGACTTTTCATCGTTGAGATACTGAACGTAAAATTTTGTGGAGGAAATTTTGGTATGCCTTACGGTTATGGCTATAACTTTTTTTTATATCAAAATAAATATTACTTAATTTTGTAAAATGATAGAGAATTGAATGGCCTATAAAATGAGTATAAAAATATTTAAAAATAACAGAAAGTTAAGGTGACAGATTTTTCACTCCGAACTTTCTTGTCACCCTGTAGTATCAAGGGTGGTCAACACTTTCTCAACAAAAGCTTGTTGAAGAGTTAAAATAATTTTAGACTCGATTACTCCTTTATTCAGGTTGTAGTTTATGATAAAAATTTATTTATATGATTGACAAGCATAGCTATGGGTAAATGTCAACTGATACAAAATTTTTCTCACTCCCCAAAAATTAAACCAACAATGCCTTCTAATTCACTATGAAAAGCATTTCCCAATCCTCCTCTTATATTTAGATGCCCGCATATGTAGGATTCACGGGCATTTTTTACTAATATATAAAGACATGCGCGACTTAACAGGCAAGAATGCTTCTTCCCTCCCTTCCCAATTACATATTTACTCAATGCCTCTGTTCATTTTTATTTACTTAAATCTAAGATTTTAATATTTAAATTTATTAAATAATATAATGTCTTAACTATTATTAGAGGGACTGGGCCATTAGGGCGCGGGGTCATTAGGGCGCGAGCTTATAAAACAGTGAATTGCTTATCAAAAAAGATAAAATTTTGCAATAATAACTCTCGTACCTTTATCTACGTTCACCAAAAATTTCAAAATTTTTGATCAAGAATTTCGGAAATTGTGGCCAAAAATGTTGATTTTCCGAAAAAACCCTAATTTTTCGCGGTTTATCGACTATAACTTCAGAAATATTCGATGAAAAATTCTGAAATTTCTGAAGAAGGTAGTCAATGATGTTAAAGAAATTTGAGAAAATTTTCATAAATTTTGGGTTCGCCTAAGTGTCAGTTTCTAGTGCTGGCGCCCTAATGGCCCCAACCCTTATTAGACTTATAAAACAAATAAACTGTCCAGTTTTCTTGAAATAACTCTGAAAAACATGCTAAAAATTTTGTCAGATAACATTAAATTTTATATATTTTTCAAATAGTTTCGCACCCTTTTATATTAATCTCATTTTAAATTTCAATTTTCTCTGCTAGAGATACGTAACTACTTCTAGTTTTTAAAATTTTTTGTTTTCTTTAATTCAAATCATGTCTCTTTCCCTTTATGTCCAGAAGAAGGATGTAAAAATGGCAAAAGGATGTGTTGAAAGGACATGTAAAAAGTCCATCCTTAAAGGACATGTTTTCGATCTATCGTCCTTTCGACACAGAACGAAGTGTCGCAAGGAAAGGAATAGGCCTTAAGTGATCTGTTTAGAAGGAAAGGTAGCATGGGAATGTTGCAGGAAAAAGACCTTAACCGCTATGTTTAGGCATGCGAATATCATCGGATGTCGGCTTGTCGATATCTCTTCTACTATAATGGAATAGAGATGAGATAAATTAAAAATTATGCATGCGAGTGCCACATTGTCAAATCCTTCCCTTCCCAATGAGCCATTATTCTCCTTCCTTGCTCTCTCCCTCCTCACCCCTCTATAAAATCCGACATTCCCTCCCCTTCATTATCACCACACTCAATGCCCTTCCTCATCCCCCCTCCCTCTCCTTCTATTTATTTTTCTATTCATTATATGGGGGAGGTAGAATTAAACAAATAATTTTGTATGTTTGTGCCACATTGTCAAATCCTTCCCCTCATAATGCCTCCACTCTCAATGCCATTACTCTCCTTCCTCGCCCTTTTCCTCCTTGCCCTCTCCTTTCACCTACCCTCCGCCCCCTCTTTTATTTATTCAGATATGGGGAAGTTAAAATTAAAAATTAATTTTATATGTGAGTTTATCATTAGCAAATCCTCCTTCACAACGCCCCCACTCTCAATGCCATTATTCTCCTTCCTCACCCACTCCCCCCACCCCCCCCCCCTACTTCTCCTCTCTCATCCTTCTATTCATTTTTATTTTTTTAATTTTATAAATAATTTTTTGATTAAGCAAAAATATTCCTAAAAGAAAAAGTCATTAAATGTGGTTATTTTTGCTTTTTATGTGTTTTCCTTGTGTGCATGTCATGCCACACGGCGGAGAAGGTTAATGTGATTTTTAATATTAATTATTGAAAAATATTCGTCAAATATTTTTTCAACCCTTAATTCGTAGGAACTTCAACGCCCTCAAATAATGCCGATGAAATAATAGACAGATTTCTTCAAAACTACCCACAATATGCTAATATGGATTTCAGCGGCGGGCATGTTCAAGCACTATTAAATATAATTCAAAATTATCCGATAAGTAAAATTTTCTATAAGATTTGACACTTAATTGAGTGAGTAACGAGAGCTAGCTCTTTCGATTGCCAGTTTATCTGGTAGCTCTGTGTTTCTTAAAAATACGCGGAACTTTATCTAATATTAATCACTTGAGGTGGAGAGTGGGATTCCGATTTCCGAGTTCCGACTTTTGAGCAAGTTCCGATTTCCAGCTCTTCCGAGTTTCGACACCTCTCACTGTTCCGACTTACCTCTGTTAATCGCTATGTGATGAGCTGCTTAATTAGACCTTGCACTTAATAAAAAACAAATTTGTCTTAATGCTTAAAATTAACATCAAAATTATTTAAAAGTATTAATTATCCGAAGTTTTTAAAACAGTATTTTAAACCTCCCCTCCAATTGTTAAATTTCTTCTGAAAATATCACAATATACCCTGCCATACTGTAAATCTAATATAAACACACCCTACGAGAGGATCGAAAAATAGAAGCACATGTGTTCTATTAGAATATTTACGGTAATTAACTATCACGATTTTTGCCATGACTTCTCCACAACAAGAATTTAAAAATAAAATTGCGTGTTGCGGCCGCGGAAATTTTTTTCCAATTGCGTCCAGCCCTTGATCGCATGTCTACTAAATTCCTAGTCTCTCTCTCTTTGTTCAGATATTTCTATTTTAATTATATTCCTTAGACCTTTTACTCTCTCAATATTAAATACAGATCCTCAACAACAACCACAACATATTTCAATGCCACCGCAACCTGATCTAAGTTTAACTCTTGGCAGAGGACGCCCTCAAGGTGGTTATATTATACCCTTTGATCATCAAAAAGGACAAAACGAGTTGAGGCAACGAATGGTACAATATATACTACAATTGCCTCAAGAGTTCCGCCAAGATATGACTAACTATATGCACTACCTTTTGATGCTCTTACCAAAACCACAGACACCTCAACCAATCCAGACAACTTCTGAGGGTGATCAAGCTGTCCCTGCTGGTAGCGAATTTAATAATCTCTCTAAAACACTTGTTGACTTAACAAGAATTCTGTTTAAATCAGGGCTCTCATTGACAAAATTCCAATCTAAAGTACAAAAATCTCGATTTTAAAGTACATAGGGACTAAATTTCCAAATTTAAAGTACACTCCAAATTAAATTAGAAAATATTTATTCGTGCTCAAATATTTTATATTTCTCTCCTAAATGAATTTTTTCTAATAATTTCTTGTTTCCAATGAGCATGTTGTGCATTTCAACGCACTTTTTTGTGGTGCCGAAGGGCGCTGCAGGCGAAATTTTGAGAATTTTGGAGGTCCTTAAGCCAGATTTCTTCCATTTTTTCCAAAATGATGATTTCAAAGTCCATACTTTGAATAAAGTTCAAATTCAATTTCGTAAGTATGGAGGTCGATTTTAAAGTACTGTACTTTCAAATAAAGTACAAATGAGAGCCCTGGTTTAAATATTTTTAATTATGATTTTATAAAAATTAATTTTGAATTTTAACAGGTCCACCACTAACTTTACATTCAATAGATACACTAAATTTCTTGCACGATCTTGATAATTTAGAGTTTTATGGAACATATAGAAACCGTTACAATGAATTTATTATTAGATCAGGGCTAAGAAGTCTACTAAGACAATATCTTTTTTCGCGTCTTAATGAATATCAAGTTGATGGATTGTAAGTAGAGTAAAAGTTTAGTTAAAAATTTTAGACAAAAGGAGGGATTAAACGTGATTGAACTTGCTAACAGAGATGGGAGATTCTAACGGCAGCTCCGTTCGACGGCAGCTCCGTGTGTCCTAGGATCTTCTTCAAAATGATTTCCTTTAAGGATTTCATTAGTTCGTTGATTGTTGTGGAAATTGGGGTGCTGGGAAGTGGAGGGAGAGTGGTTCGACTGCAGCTCCGTGTGTCCTAGGATCTTCTTCAAAATGATTTCCTTTAAGGATTTCATTAGTTCGTTGATTATTGTGGAAAATGGGTTGTTGGGAAATGGAGGGAGAGTGGTTCGACGACAGCTCCGGGTGTCCTAGGGTCGAAGCCTTGGATGGTTTACCTCTAAGTTAAATTATAAAATTTAAAGTAAATTTAAAATAAATTTATTTAATTAAAATATAAATCTAAATGTGTTGTGGACGGGGAGAAGGGAATTAAAGAATTAAATAGATTAATTTAATCGGAGTCATGTGTTAAAATGTTCGGCTGGCAGAAGAAAGGGCACTCCTTATTTATCTTCTTCAAAAAAATTCCTTTAAGAATTTCATTATTATAAAATGAATTGAAATTAAAAGTTATAGACAGTCTGAAAAATTTTAAATTAAGTGGAACCCATCAACAACCATACCAACAATTCTACCAACAAACTCCCCATCACCCCTACCAACAACCTCCCCAACAACCTCCTCAACAGCACTTTCCTAGTTTCCCTCATGTTGGTAGGGCTCAAACTGGAATTCGCTTACAGGAACATCCCCAAGTTCAATATCAACAACTCCATCATCCTAGTCAACATCAACCACCTTCTCAACGACCACGAATGATGCTACAACCTCATCCCAACCCTCCATTTGACAGTAATGCATATACTCATTTAGAGTGCTTACTTTACAAATATTTTTAGATAGAGGAAAATTACCAACAATCGAGGAAGCCTCAGAAAGACAATCCTCTGATAGCGATGACATAAACCCTGCGGTAACTATTAAAAATTTATGTTAATATTCAGACAAAAATATGCTGAAATTTAATATAAATAAATCTAAAAATACAGAAGTTGTTTGGATCGGATTATGCTACAGACAGAGATTTACAAACCATTCTGGGAAGGGGATACTCAATCTGACATAACTCAACATTTGCAACAGCAACAAGGAGGTCCATCGAATACTGATCAACAGCATTTACAAGGGGAACCAGGCAATGATCCTTCAACAGCTGGGGATGTTGACAAGGATAGTGGGTTTTCCCTACGATTTTATCAGTTTAATCTTGCTATTAAGGCGAGTGAGTAGCTACAATGTGAAGATGCACTTCATTTGACGTTTACCTCTAAAAAGATTGGAAGGAGATTCAAACCAAAAAGGGATTACATTTTACAAAAATTTTATTTTATATAATGGGTTGTCAGATAAATAATGAGCCCCTTTTTTTTAATAATGAGCCCACAATAATGAGCCCACAATTTACTTTAACTAAATATTGAAATGAAATCAAGAAGCAAATTAATGTCCATTATTATCTATCACTTAGTGCCATTTGCTCGGCAGTTTTTGAATTCACATTTGATAAAATTTAGTGGCAGATTTGGTATTACGAAAGTTGTCAACTCAATTTTAGAATTGAGCATTATTTTGGAACCTCACATCCATAAAATGATTTTTCATCCGATATAAATGCTAGTCAGACGGCGCAATATCCGGAGAATAAGGAGGATGAACTAAAAGTTCCCATCCGAGTGTCTCCGTGATATAGGCCCGAGACTATCGACGCTAGTAAATGTAAAATAATTCTAACTAAAATTCGAATACCTATACATAAAGAAAGACTAAAAATGCGCAAAAGGGCTCATTATTTATCTGACAAACTATTACTACTACAATTTTTTTAAATTTTTTCAAAGGGTTTTGAACTTTAGGGGGAAAAAGAGGGAGTTATATTTGGAGTTATTTTAGCTTTTTAGTGGGGTTTTATCTACACTTAGTTATAAGTGGTAGTTTTTTTATCCGGGTTTATATTGAGGGAGGGGAGGTGAGTGGGGTTCCGATTCCGGGGAGGGGGGGGGATTCCGGGGAGGGGAACTTCTGGGATTCTTCCGTCACAATTGCCGCCTAAATGGCCGAAATCGAGAATTTTTTTATGTTTTTATGACGGCAGAATCCTTGATTACTCACCTATTTTTAAACATTTATTTAACATTACTAAAAACATTTACGTAGACCTTTGATTTTAAATTAGTAAATTTATTTATTTTTTGATATTTTAAACTTGGGATTCTCATGTACGAAGTACGGTACCAAAAATAAGGCTTGTACGAGTACAGAAAAAATTAGGCATGTACGAGGTACAAGATACTGTTTAACAGTCCTTCAACAATTGTAAATTATGATCAGAGGTCGGTCGAAATTCATTCCGGCTTCCGATTTCATAATCCGACGCTTTATTCTTTCCGATTTACAAATTCTCAAAATTTCGTCTGCGGCACTGAAAACGGGAGAAAATTTGAGGCTTTAGTGGAGGTATATTAGTATATTGTGGGATTTCATGCAAGGACCTGATGTGTTGTGTATGGGCGTCAGCCCTTAAAGTGTTTAGTATAAAAGCCAGTGAAAGCGTCAGTCTATTTGGATCATACTAGCGGGGCTAGTCAATGATCTCCTTCGTCTGTCCCATTCTCTTCGCCTACACATTGTAAGTGTTATTATTTTTTTAAGTGTTATTATTCTGCAAAATTTATTTTAAAATTTTTCTCCAAAATTTAATTCATAAGATATAATTTTACCTATATTTTTATTTTTTTCTCTAGGCATTACTTCTCACTAGCAATAATGCTACGTTGCCTTATAATCGCGCGCATGCTGCGACAGTAAAGATAAGGTGAATAGGGAGAGATATTTTGCCTTTCTTTTGAATTTTATTTTCTGTCGCAAGACGCAGAGCGACGTTTTTTTAAACGCCTCTTAATGCCTCCCCATCCCTCCTGCCAATTCCTTATTTTTAGCAAGTCGCTCAATAATAACTTATTTAAAAATATACATAATATTTTATTTTAAATTAAAAATTTACTATTAATTTTAAATGATAAGGGAATTTTGAAGGGTTTTCCTGTTTACCTCCTATAAGAAACACATCGAATTTCTGTCTATTTAATTTCTAAATTTAGCAATATGTGGTTATTTTTACTACTATTCTCTTTTATTACCTCCTTTTACGTAAATGTAACACCTTTGTCTGTATTCGTAAAGATTTCTTGGCGATATAAAGTTGGAAATGTTATGGTTTATTATCCCCATCTATCCGATATAGATACAGGACGATTCAACTTACAATTGACTAGCAACACTGCGGGGTTTATGATGGATGCTGTGACAGATGGATATGACACTCATCACTTTATACAAGCTGAAAACGAAGGTCAAGGGATAACTGACATCTATAAACTCGTTATAACAATTGACGAGCTTAGTGTGGGTTATTATTCATTATCTTAATCTTTATTTGGAAATCGAAACTCGGCTAAATAATGAAATGACTACATTGGAAGTAAAATTCGGGTTTCAGGAAGGGTCTTTAATGATGGAGTGGAGGGTGGTCTTTAATGCTTGATCTTTAATGTTGTTATTAAAGGTGGGAGAAAGAGAGAGAGAGAGATTGTGTTGGCGGAGAGAGGGAATGCCATTAACGTGGAGATAGAGGGGCCTTTAATGTTAAAGGGCATGTGGTGTCTTTGAGGGTGAAGAGATGGGGAGAGAGGGAAGGGGGTCGTAAACGTGGAGAGAGGTGTTATTTAATGTCAAAGAGGATGGGTTGTCAGTGAAAGTGGTGAAAGAGAGAGAGAGAGACTTTAAATTTAGAGAGGAGAGGATATAATTAAGAGTAGAGAGTGAGAGGCTCTAATGATGGAAGGAAGGGGGTCTTGAACGTGGAGAGGGGGAGAGGCCTTCATTGAGGGTTGAGAGGGAGGCTCTATTGATGGAAGGGAAGGGGTCTTGAACGTGGAGAGGGGGAGAGGGCTTCATTGAAGGTTGAGAGGGAGGCTCTATTGATGGAAGGGAAGGGGTCTTGAACGTGGAGAGGGGGAGAGGGCTTCATTGAAGGTTGAGAGGGAATTAATCCTGGAGTGAATGGGTTTCATTAAAGTTACTTTATTCTTATTTTTCAGTTAAACCTCGGCTCTTTAAGCGGGATTGAAAACAATTCAATAATTTATGTTTTTGTTCGAAAAGATAGCGAAACAAAATTTATAAAATTAACAAAACAACAAGCCCCAATTAATTTCGACACGATTATAGAATTATTTAAACGTCCTGTTCGTGTTATGCAATTTTATTGGAAAGATCCAAATGTTTCGGATAAAAAGAAAAAAGTGACGATTCGTTGTAAAGATGATGTTAACCCAACTTTTGATGTGATTTTAGACAAAATATCAAATGTAGATAAACTAAAGGAAATATATCTATCACAATATATCAGAAGTAAAGTTTGCCCAAATGATGAATATTTGTTTGTTATAAATGAAGATGGTATAATGTTACACCAGGTATGATGTTACACCACAATATGTTGTTTACCCACTGGTTGGAGGGAAGTCTTAAACGATGCATCTTATTTAAGTTGGATCTTAGGATTGGTGAAACTGAATATCCAGAACTTGAAAAGACCTGCTCTCCGAAAATTTTGGATCCGATATTGGCTTCGGATATACGGTGATTTCCCAGGATCCGCCAACCCTAATCATAGATATATTTTGCAGACTTGAGAATTGATCTCCATCGTTACTGGGACAGCCCTAGTTTTAGTTTAAAATAAAGAAACACAGCACGCCAACTGGAGCGTGCTGGCAAGGGCCTTTCCATTCGGGGAATTTAGTAAGACTTAAGTCCGGGATACCTTTCACCTTAATCGGTAAAGCTCTGAGGGTTGATCAGGTCCTCAGGCTTGCCGAGGCATGATGTTACCGCTATATTGTTTAAGCGCCTTTATTCATATAGGAAATATACATTACATTAATGATGGAAATAATATAAATGTTAGGCCTAACTCTCTCAATGGGAAGAATGGAAATAGTTATATAATGAATATTAAATGGGCGGATAAATAATATACATTAACTATTACAAACATGTTTACTGGGAAAATAATAGCGGAAGGATGAATCAAAGTGCCCTTTAGCCTTTCCTGCTAGACTACTCCTTACACCTCCAACCCCAGGGAAGACCGTCCCTGGTCTTAAATTATCTTTTGCCAAAATTTCTAAAATTGCCAAAATTTTAATTTATCTAAAATTTTCTGACTAGCTTTCCACTTCATTTTGGCTCATATCACCTCTTTTCTAGCAGAGGATCATCCTTGATCCTAAAATATATCTCACAGACTGGTTTTTGCCGAGGCCTCCAGTCTGTCTTTTAATTTCTATTTTTCTGAAATATTTTCTTACAAACTGGTTTATACCGAAGTCCCCAGTTTGTCTTATTTTTAACACATTTCCTCTGCTCTTTAAATAGCTTTTTGTTTGTGGATTGCAAGGCATTTACTTTTTTTTTGGCAACTTTTAGAAATATCTGACTTAGTAAAATATTTTGCTATTTGAGCTTTAGAGCACTTTGAATCGAGGGCATTTGGAGTATCTAATTAATAGTAAAGAAATGTCACAATAATAAAAACATTCGGGCATACCTAAGTATGTTGAAAAATAACAATTTGTGATTTCTTAAGGGGTGATTTGATATATGTGAGGGTTGGTAGGAATAATATTTGCTATAAGTTTATGTATAACTATTATGGAAAATAAGGATTGTCTCCAGTTTTTCCATCGTAATTATACAGACCTAAAGCAGTTATTAATTCCGTTGCTTAATTTAGTGATAAAATTTGCTAAGCACCAGAAAGCAATCCTTAAAAATAAGGATATTACCTCTGACGAGATAAATGTCCAATTTTTTGAAAGATTATTTTGTAATGCCAGGGCAATTTTTATGTTCTATTGGGAATCATTAAAATTAATAGTATTGTATTTAGGAAATTGTTTTGGTAAAGCTTAAGTACTGAATAAATAAATTTCAAATAAATTAAAGTGATAGAATTAAAAGTTTTATAACATGATTATTCTGTCTTGCCTAAGCCAAAAGCATCCTTCTCCAAACCATCTATTTTGATTTGCAACCAAATGCACCGCATTCACTTGAAAAAGAAATAATAGATTTTGTTTTGTGTATTTTTAATTAAACTTAAACCACAACTTTACCCAAGAATACCAAAGATTGCGCATGTTCTTTGTGATGTTGGCACTTTTCATTGCAATTTTTTTGATCGGTCTGCATTAGCCCATGTTCTTGCAAGATAAATTTCGTTTGTGTTCATTGATATGTTGTCACCTGAAAAATTAAATGTTAGTATTCGCTTATTAAGTTCTATTAAGATTCTAATTTAAACTTATCATTTTCATTACCGTTTCATACCAGTATTGTTATTTTATACCTTTATTTAAAAAAATAAGCGACCAATTTTACGAATTTGTTGAGGATTGCCGAAGCTTGAACATGCATAACAATTCCTTGACTATTCCTTGAAGTTTATCAATAATTTCTATTCATTTTCAGTTCATGATTTTGTTCGGACAGATTAAAAACCATTTCTTTGATCTCTTCTAACTCATTTTGTAACTCATTAATGCGATCATATTCAAAGTATCCTTCGACCTCGTTTTGATGTTCGACATAGAATTCTCTACAATCAGCTTTGACATGTCCTACTTGTTGACAGTAGTTGCAGACTAAATAATTACTTTCTTGTTCAATGGGTTCATGTGAGCATGCATTTCCCGGCGGTGGACTTGACAAAGCATTTGAAGTTCCTTGTATCCAGCTTGGTTCAATTAATTGAATGTTTTCTTCATTACTTTCTACCTTCAAATTTATTTCTAATTCTTGAACATACGTTACGAGCTTGTCAAAGCATTTCCTTCCAATCAGTGGTGCAACTAATTGTAAATTCCTTTGGAATTCCGGCCTGACCTTTTCAATAAAACATCTACAGAGCGTTTCTTCTTTTACTTCTTTTGTGACATTCGAAGACGTTGAATTCACAAGCGGAATTAATCTTTTAATAAACTCATTTACTGATTCCCCTTTCCTCTGATAGCAGGCAGCTAATTTCTTATATGCTAGTTCCCGAATATGCGGGCTATCTAGTTTGGCTCTAATACTTATTAAGGCATTTTGCAATGAATTTTTCCCCGAAGATGCTAGGTTTTCAAAAATGTTTCTTGCTGTCTTACCTAGGTAAAGTTTTAATCTATTTAATTTTTCAACCTCAGTCCAATTTGAACCAAATACCTCCACATAATCTTTAAACCTTGTTGACCATTCATCAAAAGCCGAAGCATCTTCGCCAACAAAGATTTGTAGTTGAGTACCACTTGATTCAATTTCAGTCAAAATATTTAAATAAGAATTCTTACTGTTGTTTTTAGACATTTTTATTTGTAGAATTGTTCTTGCCGAAGCGTGAGCGTATCTCAATAACTCTTTTTGTGGTTATTCTTTGAAGCTGTTTGTCACAAATACAAAGTAGATAGGATCAAAGACGATCAGAAGATGTGTAGAGATCTGAAAGTCTCAGAAAAATTAGATTATGTTATAGATTATTAGTTGTGAAAATTTGAAGATTTTTTGTTTAATCTTAACTACCTCTACCAAGGTTCTGACTTGCCAAAGCAAAGTATAAAAAGAACAGGTACTACAAGCGTACAATTTAAAATAAATAGATAGATGTAGGTCAGAAGCACAGGTACCAATAAGATTTTGTCTCGCCGAAGCAAATCTTTGCCAAAATTCAATCGTGCCAAAGCAATTAATATGTGTTGTCAAGTAAGCTAATATAATTGTTGAATTTGTTGTTTGATGTATATGTTTGTAGAAAGTTAAGATTTTTTTCTAAATTATTTAAAACTAATAATTTAATAAAAATAACTTCTAAATTACAAAGAATAAATATAATTTAAGAGATGACACATTAATGCTTTTCTTTTAATTTATAAAAAAAAAGATTTCCCAAGTTGTTTTTAAAAGAAAAGAATTCTAGAGAAAATATAAGCGGAAGATAGGAGCGGGGACCAAGTTGCTAGAAGTTTAACAAAAAAGTGCGGAATTGCCTAGGCAAGATAAAATTTTTCTTTATAATTAATGTGTAATAGCTGGGAAGCAATTTTTGCAAAAAGGAAAATGAAAGAAATTTATCGAATTATTGGTCGTGCGCAATTGACTTTTGCGTTTTAAATTTGAGAATCTTAGACCTAATATGAATTTTTATATTTCGGTAATCTTTTTTTCACATTTTTCTTCTAGAAGGAAAAATTAGCCTTAAAAAATCTACTTACTTAAAAATTTTACCTATCTTAATTTTATACTATTAAAAAAATTTTTTGTAGGAATTTAATCTAAAAATATACCTAAAACGAAAATAAACTTTAAACGTTCTATAACTTTCCCTAAAAAAATTAAGCATTTTTTAATTTAAAAGATATTCAGAAAAGAGAAAAATTTTTCTTAATATTTTAAATTTAGAATTACCCAAAAAAAATTTGTATTTTACTTTAAAAAAATTTCAAAGTCGACTATTACGACAAAAATATTAATTTTATTATTTTTAAATACCTCTCAGATAAAATGTAGAAAAGATTTCCTTGCCTAGGCAGTTCAGAATGCAAAAAAATTGTTGATTTCGTAAAATGTGTTGAATTTGTGTTATATTTTGTTGTAGTACTTTTAAGTGTTGCTTGCTACACAGTTCAATGTAAATTAGAGCATAGTAGATAAGAAGCGCAGATACCTGAAATTTTCTGTAAATTAGATTAACCTTTAGAAATTTTTCGAAATCCTTGAAAAATAGTTTTTTTTTAACTTTAAATACCTCCACCCGCAAAATTTTTCTTGCCAAAGCAGCAAAAGAGTAGAATTTTGTCACCAATAAAATTTTGTCACGCATAGGGAAAATATTTTTTGTCCTCCAAATTACAATTGATGCTCCAATGTGATATGTAGTTACCTCTACTATAATTCAGTCACACCAAAGCAGAGTATAATAATTCACAGATACTAAAATTGTAGATTCTTGAAAAAATTTCAAAACTGCTCTGCTTTCTAAAAAGATGCTGCCTTGCCGAAGCAAAAATATTGTTGTCCAAATATCAGAAGTTGAATTTGTTGCTTGTTGTATATTTGATTGTTGAAAATTAAATTCTTATTCTAGAATATTTAATAAAAATACTAAGAGATATTTTAAAAGTAAAAAAAATTATAGTCGGAAATACCTAGGTAATAAAATCTAATAAATAAATTCAAAATATAAATAAAAGTAAAATCGTATTAATTCAAAAAAATTATATTTCCAATAAAAACAATTTAAGTTAGAAAGAATTACTAATATGAGATTACACATTAACACTTTTCTTTTCTTGTAAAATAGAAAAAAAGATTTCCCAAGCTATTTTTTACATGAAGAGTAGAAAAGAAAGCAGCGCGAAAAACAAGAGATCGAAGCTTGAAGGATGTTGAATTGCCTAGGCAGGAAGGAAAAAATTTTTGTACTTCATTGTGTAATAGCTGAGAAAGCGCTTTTTTTAAGAAATAATGAATGTGATTTTACATAAAACTATTGGTTGTGCGCCATCGACTTTTGCGTTCTCATTTTGGATTTTTAAAGAACTATTACGAATATTCGATACTTTGGTAATTTCAATTTTTCATTCTGGCTTCCCGAAGGAAAAATTACCTTTATAAAAATTACTTATTTAAAAAAATAGACATATCCTTAAAAAAATAGAAGTCAAAAAAAATTATACCAATCTTAATTTTCTATACTTCGGTATTAAAAATTTATTTTTAAGCATTTGATTTTCCCGAAAGAATAATTCATTAAAAAAATTTTCCTATTTAATTTAACCAATCTCATTTTTTTTGGGAGGAGGGTGCTTTCAACTGCAGGAAACAAAGGATAGGGAAAAGGACAATAAGAGGGAATGAGACACGAATTTTCTTCCCAAAGGAATTTTTTACATCTTTTGCTTTTCTGTTTAATACGGGTTTTTTTCTTTAATTCATACGGGCTTACTTATATTTTCATTATCTGGGCATTTTTTATAATTTGGGCTAATCTGGGCTTTCTCTAATTTATAAAATTTATTTTCATAATATTCGGGCTTTCTATAATTCATTTTATTGTCTGGGCTTCTATAATTTATTTTCTTAATAATTGGGCTTTCTATAATTTATTTTTCTAAATATTAGGGCCTCCATTAATTTTCTTTAATGGGATTTACTTATACTTAAATCTATTTCATTAAATTATTAGCCCTTTTTTTTAATAAGCCCATTTAATTTAGCCCAATCTATTTTTTAGCCCTTAATTTATTAAGCCCTTAATTTATATAGCGCTTTTATTTTATGCCCTTTATTTTATTTGCCCTTATTCTTTTAATTAGTCCATTATTTATTTTTAACCTCCGGAGGACATTCTTACTTGCCGAAGCAACCGCGCGGGGAGGGGGAGTTAGCCTATCGCATTCCACCCATATCTTAATCTTACCGGCCGCCCAGGCCAATGGAAAGTCGCAAGATGCGAACCATCCGGTGCTACCAGAAACACAGCACGCCAACTGGAGCGTGCTGGCAAGGGCCTTTCCATTCGGGGAATTTAGTAAGACTTAAGTCCGGGATACCTTTCACCTTAATCGGTAAAGCTCTGAGGGTTGATCAGGTCCTCAGGCTTGCCGAGGCATGATGTTACCGCTATATTGTTTAAGCGCCTTTATTCATATAGGAAATATACATTACATTAATGATGGAAATAATATAAATGTTAGGCCTAACTCTCTCTATATAACTATTTCCATTCTAGCAGGAAAGGCTAAAGGGCATGGAAATATGGAAATAGTTATATAATAGAATGGAAATAGTTATATAATGAATATTAAATGGGCGGATAAATAATATACATTAACTATTACAAACATGTTTACTGGGAAAATAATAGCGGAAGGATGAATCAAAGTGCCCTTTAGCCTTTCCTGCTAGACTACTCCTTACAATAATTAAAAACGCCAAAACGGAATGCCAAATCTTTACTTTTAACTTTACTTTAACTCGCGATCGGACTTAACGAACACTCCATGTCCTTTGGATAAGAGAATAATATACTGTCGGTGTCCTCATAGAGAATATTGCAGTCAAGTTTTCCGGCAACTTTTTGCATTGCTTTCAATAACCTAATTCTTGCTACTAACTTTGTTCATAAGGATATCACAATATCTGAATTGTCAAGCTCAATTATAAATTCCTCTCCTGGTTTATAATTCTTCAGTTTGGAATAATCCCTTGGAACAAATAATGGGGATTGGAATCATTCGACCCCTTTTAACACATAACTAATTTATTCAAAATTAAGGTATTGTTGAATTGTCAACCAACAATTCATTCAAATTTACAATTAAATTTTTATCAAATTGTTTTTAACAAACTAACAAATAAATTTGAGTGTAATTTAATTGAAAATGAACGTAGAGTTATACGAAATTATTTAAATAATGTTGACTATACACAAGCAAATGTAAATCATTATATGGACCGATATTTTGTTGAACAGGGTAATTAATTTTAGCGCTGGTTAGATTTAGTCCATTGAGATTTAGCCTCATTTCTTGATCAAAAAGCTGTGTTTTATAATTGGGACCCTCATTAATCCTCCACTTAGGACGATGAAAATAAAGCCAGATAGAATCAGAACTCTCAGACATCTAGAAATTCAATGGGAAGAGAATCTCAGTCGGATTTCTGTTCGAAAATCATCAGGTTTCGGGTAGAAAGACATGAAGAGAGATCAGACCTTTATTGATCAAATCAGAAATGGTCATGGATACGGATATGGATACAGATAATACCAAAATGCCTGCGGATATCAGCCTGTATCCGTCTTATCCGCCATAAATATCCGGATACGGATACAAAATCTGTATCCGTGTCCTAGTCTGGGTCAAATAAACCTTTATTGGACGGCTAAACTAGACCAGATCTGCTGACCTTTCACCAAACCATAAAATATAGATTATCAACAACAACCACCACATAGTCGTTCATTACCTATGCAGCCAGATATTGGTCCAAGTCCTGGGAGAGGAGGGCATCAACGTGGTCAAACACAAAAAGGCAAAGCGACTAAACAACCCGAATTGCCTAAAGGTAAAAAGGCAAAATTTCAGCAACACCCCAATGCACCTCAAGAGCCGCTCTTTATACCTTTTGATCATCGAAAAGGACAAAACGAGTTGAGGCAACGAATGGTACAATATATACAAAAATTACCTCAAGAGTCCCACCAAAGAATGGCTAACTATATGCACTACCTTTTGACGCTTTTACCAAAACCACAGACACATCAACCAATCCAGACAACTTCTGAGGGTGATCAATCTGCCCATGCTGGTAGGAATTAATAAGATTTCGGTACTATCACATTATCGGTCCTCATTTTTATTTTCTTACTCTTGATGAGGTAAAGAAATGAGGTACAGAATAAAGTAAAGAGATCATATCACATTAAGAAATGACATATATCTCATCTCCTACCTTTCTCTGTAATTTAAAGCAGGACCCTGATAATAGATTTTCTTGACCCTGACATTTGAAGATAATCATACTATTCAGGGATTTTAGGCAATAAAGCCAACCTTGGTCCATGTAGAAATCGAGTCCTGAATTAGAAACCGAAAGTTTCAACAATCTGACTATACATGTTAACATTATTTACCATTTTGCACCCTTGCTATTTATAGCAAAAACAAAATTTAGCGTAAATAAAAAGGTGGGCAAGATAGCACCAAAATTTCTAAAATTAATTCTGATTTCAAAAAGGCCCCCCACTATCTCTGGAATCAATATTTGCACTGAATCATCTGCAAGAGCTTGAAGCTCTTGATTGGCAACTATATACTACAAATGCTTTAAGCAGTGATGAATATCGTATTAGAGCAAATTTAACAAGTCTACTAAGGCAATATCTTTTTCCGCGTCTTAATGAATACCGTGTTGATGAATCGTGAGTTTAGAAGTCGTGTAAAAGTATCTATAAGGGTAGCCACCGGGCAGGACCTTCTACAACTCTGATAGTGCTCGCTCGGCCTTACTCACATATGCAGGTGCTCTCCCACTGTCAAGGGAACCTCTCGAATTTTCAGTCTTTTGTACTTTTTTGGTACCATTTGATAGAGCATCGTCGATTTACTCTAGAAAATTTTTTGGCTTTTTTGGCTAGGAATATGAAACTAAAAAATTATGGGGCTTAAAAGCTTGAGACTCCCCTATAAATGAGCGTTTCTCCTAGATTTGATAAAAATATATGTTTTTCCTATGTTTTGTAAATGTTTAATAATTTAAATTACATACAGGGTGCGGCAAATTGGCGGCCGCTTTTCTTTTTACTATAACTTTTTTAATTTTTAATGAAAATCGTTAATTCTTTTTTTACTGGATTCCCAGTACTCTGAGAATTTTTTTGGTACCAAAAAATAAAAATTTGGTTCACATATAGTAAAGATAAGCCGGTCCAAACATTTAAAAGCATCAAAAACATTTTTTCTTGCCAAACTTTAATTGATCATAACTTCGTCAAAAATGATTCAATCCCGATGATTTTAGTACCAATCGACTCGTCTTGTTCAGGCGCATCGAAATAGCTTATGATTTCATTTTTGAAAATTTCACCAAAAAATTTTATTTTTACCATAATTATTTTAATTTATCATTCAGAGGACCGTAGCTCATTTGATTTTTGTCGTAGCCCTCTAATTTTATCGCCATTCGAACCGGATTGAAAAGCTGATTTCAACGATATAAACATTTCCAAGATCAAAATCATAGCCTTGAATCCAGACCGACTTTTATCCAAAAAATTTTGCTCGAACTTTGAGAGAAAATTAAACAAACTAAATTATGAAATTCAGATACAATTTTGATATCAAAAAAATTCTCAGAGTACTGGGAATCCAGTAAAAAAAGAATTAACGATTTTCATTAAAAATTAAAAAAGTTATAGTAAAAAGAAAAGCGGCCGCCAATTTGCCGCACCCTGTACATAAACGAAATAAAAATTTCGATTCGTTGACCATTTTTGAAAACCTTTTAAAATTAAGTGGAAATGTACATCGACTGCCTTATCAACAACAACAATTTTATCAGCAGCCTTATCAACAGCCTCAAGAACAACTTTATCAACATCCCTATCAACAACACCAGCCTTATCAACAACAACCTCTACAACAACCTCTACCATATATCCAGCAAAATCCTAGTCCACAAACTGGAATTCATATTTCGGGACGTCCTCACGCTCGACGTCAACAACGTCATCGTCGTAGACAAAATCCACACGTCTCACATCAATCTGGAATGATGCAACAACCTCATCCATCTATCGGGGCATTTGGTCCCAATCCTTCAGCTCTCGGTATTGAGAACATTAATATAATCATTTAAGACTAACTTGCAAATATTTTTAGAAAGAGGAAAATTACCAGTAATCCAGGAGACTACTGAGGTTGAATCGTCGGATAGCGATCAACCATTGAACCCTAAAGTAAATAAGAAAACATTTACATATAATAAAATATATAACCAACCACCAAATTTCCTAATATGAAGGGATACTCAATAGATACTCATGAGCATTACAGTGGAAACAAGAGGAGTTTTGAAAATAAAATGACTATGCTTAACAATTATTCAAGTCTCGTTTCTGTTTTTTTCTCGTTTTTTTCGGTACAAAAATTGGAGTTATTGACATATTAGGTACCTGTGTAGTTTACGTCCCATAAGCACTGCCCCCTTTTCCTTCTCTCTTCCCATTTTTATAAGGGGAGGAAGAAGGCATTAGGTCAAAAAATGAAAATATGACTTAAATATCACTTTATAAGAAAAGAAAGTGAGAAAAAAGGGCGGGGCCTATGGGACGTAAACTACACAAGTATCCATACTTATCAAAAATTTATTCAATTTCATTACACTCTAAAAATACAGGCTATACAATCTGATAATGTTCCTGATGAAGATTTTGAACGCTTATTGAGAGCCGGCAGAATGGGACTCTTGGGCAAGCTTTTATTCATTACTCTTTAATTAACAGATTACAGTGAAGTAAAGTACACATAAATACGCTCTCGTCCAGGGACCTATCCCTGTAACAAAGATAAAGGGTTTACGATCCGTAGAGTGATCTAATATTTGGAGTATAACAATTCAATTTTTGATAAAATTGCAGTATGATTAATTAACTACGGTATAATCTCAGTAGCACTTATTTATGTTAGTATGTCCTAGCCTGTGCATGGATAGTACGCCTGTGCAGGTCTAGAGAGATATGTTTAAACCTAGCCTGTGCATGGATACGGATACTATATCAGAATACGGATGGACTTGATATGCTTCAAATCCGCAGATATCCGACCATGATTTTTGACCATTTTGAGAAAAAACGGATATATCCTTGGATACCCGCGGATGTATATGTCTCAAAAATTGATACCTCATGGATATATCAGAATGGTTATACGTCGAAAATAACTTGGTAATTATTACAGAAGATGTTGTTAGACCAAGTCAACAACAAGATGCAGGAGAAGCGTCAACAAATCCTCAACCTAGACTGAATTTAGGTAATTTGAAATAATTCTTGAAAATGGATTTTCCGAGAAAAATTTCAAAAATTCTTCTGAAAATTTTCAAAAAATTTTTGGCTAAAATTTTTATAAAAATGTTTAGATCCAGCACCCCACCAAGCATTAGATCATCCTTCCACCCTCCCTCATCAAGGTACCACTCAATATCCTCAGCAGCAACAAGAACATAATTTGCAAGGGGGACAAGAACCAAACCAGGAGACTTCAACAGCTGAGGATGACTTTTTTGAACAACTTTTTGACCTTTAGGTCTATATCTACAATTTTATTTGTTGAATCTTAATATTTTAAGTGAGTGAGATTAGCGGCTATGTATATATTATATACACCTCAATCGTTGTTACCTCAAAAAAGTTGGGGAGAACATTTAAAACAATAAAGCGATTTAAGGAAATTATGCAGTTTAGGTAAACACCCAATTTATTCGCAAGACATACATTATTCAACATTTATTTTGATTTGATTTACTATTTTATATAGGATGCGCTTACGTCTTTAGTCATCGTAATTTGTATAAGCATTATTCTTGTGTACGTCAGTAAATCTCGGACAACTTTCGGACATAACAGCTATTCGCAGATTTTCGACTTTTTTGGACCATTATTCGCATTTTATTCTCTTTTTAAATTGACAACGCATTTTAGCCTTTCGCTTTTTAAAATTGCTTTCGTTACACCCGGGGTATTTTACCTCTTTTTAGGGGCATTTTCCCTTTTTTGACCTTCTCGCCCCTTTTTTGCCCTTTTTTGAGGTTCCATGCCCCTTTTTGGTGATTTGGAAAGGGACACCCTGGTTACACCCCTTCTACACACTAACAAAATTTTAAATTTAGTAGACTTTGTATAGATATATTTAGGGTACGGCCCACTTAGTCGCGCGGCCACTTAGTCGCAGAGCCATAACTTGCTTTAAGATTTCCGAATCTTTCCAAATTTGGTATTAAACGATTCCTCTCATCGAGCTAAAGAGATTGGTACCAAAATTGATAAGGGCCAGAAATTTTTTAGCAAGTTATGGCTCTGCGACTAAGTGGCCGCGCGACTAAGTGGGCGTGTCCCATTTATTTATTTATTTAACATTTTATATTTTAAAAACATTTTTGCTAAACATGCGGATAAAGCCTCCCTCGTCTTTTATTGTTTGCAAATATATTTACTGTTCTTCCCTCCTTCATAGTTCTTTTAAAGTCAAATATCGGAGGAATTTGGATTAACTAAAAATATTTAGTTAAAGTTAAATTTATTTTGACAAGTACAAATAATTATTTTTACAAAAAAAAATATGACCGTATCTGAAAGGAGTGCCTGGTTGAGTTTTTTCCTTACTTTTATAGAATTCCTCAGAATGGTCAATTTTCATTTATATTTGATATTTGTTGTAAGGCAAAAATGTGTAAAAGGATTAATTTTTTATTGTTATTACGAACTCGGACAGACAAAACACGCACACACATCGGACAGACAGACAAAACACGGACGAACTCGGACAGAAAACACGCACACACATCGGACAGACAGACAAAACACGGACGAACTCGGACAGACAAAACACGCACACACATCAAACAGAAAAGTAAATGCTCACAAAATTTGTGTATAAAATATAATCCTTTTCTCCTATTTTTCCATAGAGCAAAAAAAATAAAAAAAGACCATTTTAAGGAAGTCTATCAAAAGTAAGGAAAAAACTCAACCAGGCACTCCTTTCAGATAGAGCCAAAAATATTTTTAAACATGTGGAATTGTAATTTTATTTAATGTTTTTCTTTCGACCACCAAACCCTCGTCACGCCATAAGGCTTAAATTTTTGGTTACTTTCCTATTATGTGACCCATACATCGAAAATGTTCTAAATTGTCATGAATATGAACCAGGGCTGAGCGTCATCCCATTTGGCGTCTGGCGTTTTACGTTTGGCGTGTATTTTTGGCAGATTTTTGGCGTTTTGAGTTTGGCGTGTTTTAAAAATTTGAAAAATTAGCGTTTGGCGTTCCACGCGATAATTTTGGAAAATAGCCCTGTTATGGACAAAATGTTATTGTTATTCGAAGGAGCTCGTCGAGCTGAATCGGATGACACCAAAATCACCATGATTGGACAGGCATGGGCCTAGATATGGGGGCCTAGATATATTTTGTTTAAAAACATTTTTAATAGGGGCCAGATAATAGGTAAATAACCATTTTTGGAACTCTAATTTATGACGGCGGCGTGTCCGGAAATTTTGAGAGTGGACATTTTGGTAGATAAATTAATTACTAAAAAATAATTTTGACTGTGTTTTTTAAATTTTTTAAAAAATTGTTTTCTCCTTATTTACCCTTATTTTTTAAAATACCCCCTCAACTCCCCCTCATTCTCTCCTTTAAATAAATTTAAAATTGAATTAATTGATGCTAGTACCTACACATATTTTTTCCAAATTTTACTAGCTTTATTCAGTCAATTTACTTAATTGTTAATTTTTTAGTTTTACATAGTCTTTTTGGCCATTAAAAAATTTTTTTCCCTTAAAAATAAATAAAATACCCAGTCAATATTATTTTTATTTAGCTAGAACCCCCCAAAAAAATAATTTTTTTGTACAGTCTAGTATTTATTTGCATTTATTAGTGATGTTCGAGAGTCTCGGTCTCGACTCTCGAGTCGAGAAATTTCTCGGTTTTTTTGGGCTCTCGGTCTCGGTCTCGGGGTTTTGGTCTCGGAAAACGAGACTAAATTTACACCCCTAATGACGGAAATTTTTTGAATTTTACTCGTCCCTCGCGTACTCTAACATTTAAATTTTTAAGGAAAAGGGAAAGAAATATTTATATTTTCTCTTATTTTTTTTTGTTGATCGATGGTTCAGTGGTTAGGTTGACTGATTTTACTCACTTAATATTTTGATTGATATGGGTTCGAACCCATAGAGGGAAATGAGGGTGAAAAAATTTGCCTTTTCAAAAATAAATGTTTTTCAACTTTGATTTTGATTAAAAATTTGCGAATTTATTTTTTTATATATTATACACGTGAAAAAATATTAAAAATTTTAATTTAATCATGAATTTTACAAAATTTTCGCCGGCGGAGCAGAAATCTAAGAGTTCTGGCTTCATGATCATCTAAACTTCAAAAAAATTTTTGCCTGTGGTTCTTACAATTGAATTTTTTCTACTAAGGCCTTCCAAATTTTTCAAAATTTTCGCCTGCGGCGCAAAAAATGGAAGAAATCTGACTTAAGGACCCCCAAAATTCTCAAAATTTTTGCCTGCGGCGCAAAAAGAGGTTTTATGGAAGAAGAAGGTTTCGGGCCGGGTTTTGAAAAATTCACAGTTCGGGGGTTCGGGTGAAAAATACTGGGAATCTTATTAATTTTTAATTTAATAAGATTAAAAAGATTAAGAGGGATACTGGGGATTCTGAAGGATTAAATTAATATCAATGGACTTGTGCGTGGCATCGAGGGATCAAGGAGATATCGTCGGATTTGGGAGGGATATTGATGGATATGAGGGAATTTTAAGAGATTAATGTGAATATCAGTGGATAAATATTGTGGGTATATATTATGAGGGATATAAACGGATTTTTGGGGATTAGGAGGGACATCAAGTGATATCCCCCTTAATCTCTCGGTCTCGACTCTCGGTCTCGACTCTCGACTCTCGTTTTGCTCTCGGTCTCGGGGTTGATTCTCGGTCTCGGGTCTCGGTCTCGACTCTCGGCTTTTTTTGACTCTCGAACATCACTAGCATTTATTGTACAAATAAAAAATATTTATTGTAATAGGGGAATAATTTTATAGATTAATTTTTGGATGGATCCCTTGCTTCTTTTATTTTTTTGCTTTACCCATCTTGCGAACTCTAACATTAAATAATGGGGAAAAACAAGCTTCTACTCTCCCTCCATTATTGTTTTGGTTAAAATTAATATTTATTTAAGGTAGCTTATTTAATTTTTATTTTTTTTTAATTTTATTTTTTAATATAAGACAGTATTGAATTTCAAAAAATTGCGTGAAAAAAATTTTTTTGAAAATAAACAGCCTAATAATAGTCCGCAAAATTTGTCAATGAGGGATAGCTATAATTAATTTTCCTGCCCAAATATTAACTTTCCCTTAACCAAGTTTATAACCATTTAATAGTTGATTGATAGGGCTACAAAAATACAAAAAACAAGGGCCATAGAAAAAAATTTTTAAGTATGAAAAGAAAATTTTCCACAATTAATTTCCTCCACTGTGGATTATATAATTAATTCTGATTTTAAATATAAATTTTGCTTTAAATAAAAATTAAAATTCTAATTTAAAAAATGTTTCTGTCATTATAGACTAGAAAAAAACAACCTTATAATTTAATAAAATTTAAAGATCAGAATTTTGTCAGAAATCAAATTTAATTATCAGAATTATTAGAAATCAGAATTTTGTCAGAATTAATTATTGACTAGTCTAAAAAATATTTTTTTCAGAATTTTATTTCAGAATCGTCTAATTAATAATATCAGAATTTTTTAATTTTATTTTTTTAATTATTTTATCTACATATTTTTCAATTGACCTCATTAGCCTTTTTTAAATTAAGCATATTTTTTTTTGTTTTTAAAACAACTAAAAAGAATAAAAAATAAATAAACAACATTAATTTAAATTTTACACCTGTGTAAAATTTATTTTTTGTTTAAAAAATTTTTTAAAAGATTAAAGAAGAGAGAAGAAGCAATTTTTTGCCATAAGAAAAAAAAAATAAAAAAACAACGCAGATTTTTTATTTTCACAGATTTTTCTTCGCAAAAATTTTTCTTCATTAATTTTTTTCGTCTCCACATATTTTTCCCTTTTTATTCGTCTTCACATGCTTTTGGGTAAGGCCAGTCAACATTCATTTATTTAATCGATTCTGATTTCAAAATTTGTTTTACTATTAATTATTTAAATAAAATACAAAATTTTTTTTAATGAGAAAATCAGAATTCTGACAAAAATACAAAAAATTCTGATTAATTCTGATTAATTAATTTAATTTAACAATTAATTCTGATTGAAAAAATACAAATTAATTCGCATTTTTAAAGGTAAAAATACATCTGTATTTTGCTCTCCCTAAAAATCAGAATTAATTAATTCTGATAATTATTCTGATTTTTATAAAATGTTTAATTGTATTTTCGTTTGATAAAATCAGAATAATTTGTGTTTTGTTAGCTCAGATTGTTTAATTCTGGTTAATTAATTATTCTGATTTTTTCCAAAAATTTTATTTTTTATTTCTTAGATCAGAATTTTTATATTTTACTAAATCAGAATAATTTAATTCTGATTAATTACGATTTCCGTCTCTATTTTTAAAATATTTTCTTAAATCAGAATTATTTGTATTTTCTTTTAATTAATTTCAGAAAAATTAATTAATTATTTTTATCTATTAATAAAATCAGAATTTTAATGATATTTATTTTCTTTTCACTTTTTCCCTCACCAACCAAAATTCTTTTTTTTAATTTTTCGATTTTATCTATTTTATAAAAGTTCAATTTTAATATTTTTAAGAGAAAGTGCTTCCAAAAAAATATATTTATCGGTCTCTAAAAATCTCCCGCATCTCCTCACAACACTTTTATTATTTATTTTATTTGCTTGTTGAATCAAGCGTTGAATTGAAAAAATAATTTTTAAAATCTGGGTCAAAATTTTATTGCCACTCGCATCCCTCAATTTATTTAATTCTGCCTTCTAATCTTGAATTTATTCAATTTTTATTTGCTTTTAATTTCGTATTTTTTATTTTAGTCAAAAACACAATTTTAAATATCAGAATCATTTTAGTTATATTCTTTTGTATTTTTTGTATTTTTACTTAAATCAGAATTATTTATTTTAAAAATGTGTTTCATCAGAATTGACAAATTATAATTAAATTATTTCTGATTCTCTATTTTTCTTTTTAAATCAGAATTTCTTTTATTTTAAAAAATCAGAATTAGTATTTCTGATTTTGTATTTTCTCATAAATCAGAATTTCTTTTCATTTCATTGTATTTTATATGTATTCAGAATTAGTATTTCTGATATTGTATTTTTATTTAATCAGAATCAGAATTCATTGTCTTTTAAATGTATTTTATAGGTTTTATTCAAATCAGAATTACTCTATTTCTGATTTTGTATTTTTCCTTTAATTAATTTAAATATATTTTATATTATTTTTGGGAGAGTAATTAGGTTATTTATTTTAATTTTTATATAAGACATACAAATAAATTTAAAAATGTAAAAACTAGAAATAATTTTTCAAACAAAATTTATCAAGAAAATATTTTTTTCAAAATTTTAGTGTTCCCCCAAATATTTTTTGATATATGCATTTATTATTAAGTATTTTATGAGTAAAAACAACAACCAAAAAACTCATCTCCACTCATATTTTTAGTCGCATTTTTGCATGGATAAATGCAAATGAAGCAGAAAATTAAAGAGCAAACAAGTAGCGAAAAATCAAACATCGCTTTTTTAAATGTTATTTTTTAAATTAAATAAATTGAATTTATTTTTTAAAAATTCTGAAAATTAAAATCAGAATTTTCTGTTTATATTTAGAAAATAAAATCAGAATTATTTTATAAATGTGTTTTTTCTTAAATCAGAACAAATTTTCAGAATGTTTTTATTATTTAATAAATATCAGAATTAAACGATTCTGTTTTTATTTCCCAAGTAATAAAGAGAATTCTGATTTAATTCTGATTCTATAAAAACACAGAAAACACTTTTAATACCCTTATTCTGTTTTATTTTCCTACTAGTAAAAAGAAAATTCTGATTTTAATTTTCAGAATTTTTAAAAATAAACTTAGTTCATTAAATGTGTCTTTCTTTTTAGAAAAATCCGAAAATACAAAAATCAGAATTTTAAAAATAATAAATTGAGCATGATTCACCTTCTTATTTCTCTCACTTTTATTGTTATTTTCACTTTTTTTCTCTCATAATAAAAAAATTATTTATTTATCATAACAATAAAATTTTATGTCACATTCTTTTGTGTTATATTTACGTAAAAATATTATTTTTCACGCATTTTTGTATTTTTATTTTTTTTATCTTCAATAAAATTGCAGACATTTTATGGATGAATGGAAAGATTTATTTATTTATCTTCCAATTAAATAAAAAAATATTTATTTTTTCACATGCATCAAATCAGTTATTTCCTTCCAAGGCCAATAATATGAAAAATAAATTCAGTTTTATTAAAAATAATTTTCCGTAATTTTTATTTAAATATATTTGTATTTTTCATGATTATCAGAAATGTATTTATATTTTTGTAAAATTCAGAATTTTTCTTTATCAGAATTTTATTTTTGTAAAGAGATCAGAATTATGTCTATTTTGTGTTTGTTTCCTGTCAAAATCAGAATTTTTTGTATTTAAGTCAGAATTTCACTAGATTGGAATATATATTTTCCGAAATCAGAATTTTTGTAGAATCAGAATTTGTATTTTTAAATCAGAATATTTATTTAATTGTTTCTTTCTTTTTTGTAGTATCAGAATTTTTTATTTATCTTTTTTTTATTAATCAAAACTTTATATTTCTGCATAATCAGAATTTTATTATTATTTAGTCTTCAAATTTTTATTTTTTCATTCTCATCTTTTTTTCTTTTCTTAATTATTTTTAAAAGCATAAATAGGGGATTTCCGGAAGTATTTAATGGAAAATGCTTCTATCTTTCTTTCAAACAAATAATTAAATGAGTCACGCTATTTAATCTAAATATTTTTTTGAAATTTTCTGAAAGTTCGAATGTTCAAAAAATTTATTACAGTCACATCTCATTATAAGATAAATCCAATGTTAAAAAAATTTTTTACTAATTTGGTTTGCCTCGCTCGGGGTGGAGATAACTAGTTAAGCAATACCTCCACTTTAAGGAACATTTAATAAAGTTTAGGGTGTTACGAGGTTGAAAATACCGTCTATTTAAAAAGGCTATACCATACATATTACCCTCTATTTAGGATAGGTATATGCCATTCTCTTAGAAAATTTACGATTTTTTCAACTTTAAGGGTTTATCTTATATAGAGGCGCCAGACTTTATTTAATTTTTAAACTAAAAGATAAGTGTTCAAAATTAATTATTAAAAATAAAAGGGGGAGAGAATTAAACTGTCAATCACTGCCCATATATTTCAAAAATTTCCAAGAGATTATTTTTTAAAAATTTTTTTTCTTTTATTTTTTCTTTTGTTTACTTACCTATACCTCCTTTTTTCATTTAGCAATTTTTTCGCACTCTAAAAAGGGAGAAAAAAGAGAGAGATTTGGGTATAGATTCCCTAAAGAGACCGGCAATTTTTAAATCCACCCCCCTTCTCCCTTCCTCTCTTTGATTTTCTTATCCCGTCCCCTCATCCTCATTCCTTCCTTCTCTCCATTCCTCCCCCCCCCCCATTTCCCCCCTTATATCCTCCCTTTCCCATCAAATGGTCACACGAAATAAAAACACAAACATACACAAAAACAAACAGAAAACACAGAAAAAAAATATAAAATGCCAAAAATCTAATTCATCAAAGAAAACCCCCCTCCCCTCTTTTTTAAAATTTTTTTGTTTGATTTTTGAGTTGCGGAAGAAAAAAAAAAGAAAAAAAAATTAAAAATTTGAAGAGAATAAAAATATTTCTCTTATAAAATATTCTCTCTTTTTCCTCTTTAAATTAAAAAAAAATTCAGAAAAAGTTGCTTTTTTAATTTTAATATTTTATAGGATATGCTTAAATTTAAATAAATAAATAAATTTTCCGTTTTAATTTAAATGTAAATTATATTTGGAAAATACCAGAAATTAAAATCAGAAAATATAACCAGAATATTTCCAATTAATTTTTACGTCAGAATTATTAAATTCTTATACTAAAAAAGTATCAGAATAAATAAGTGAATAACCCAGAACTTAATAATTTATTTAAATCAGAACTTTGTATTTTCCTAATAAATCAGAATTTTGTATTTTTCATAGAATCAGAACTTAATATTTTATTAAATCAGAAGTTGTATTTTTCCTGTAATCAGAATTTAAAATTTTATTAAATCAGAATTTAATTATTATGAATCAGAATTTACTTTTCAAATTAAATCAGAATCATTTTTAAAACGGAATTTTTTATAAAATCAGAATTTAATATTTTATTAAATCAGAACTTTGTATTTTTACATTAAATCAGAATTTTGTATTCTATGAAATCAGAATTTATAATAATTTCTATAATAAATCAGAATTTTCTATGTATTTATTTAATCAGAATTTTTATTTTTTAAATCAGAATCTATTAATATATTAGATCATAATTTTGTATTTTTATTTTTCTGAGGAATCAGAATTTACTCAAGTTTTGTGTTTTTTATAATTCTGATGTGAAAAGTTTAAAATATCAGAATATCAAAAATACAAATACCAGAAAATCAAAGAATAATTTTTTTAATTTTCAGAACAAACACACAACACAAACAACTTTTCACGGCAAACCGCGTCTTCTAACGCTGTTAGCCCTTCCCTCAACAAGATGGCAGCAATACAACAAAATATAGAAAATTCCTCATCTCGCCCTGTTTCAGCTGTGGATAATCAAATTAATAAAAATACAAATTCCTCAACTCCAATTATTGAAAGAAGGATAGCTACGGATGGACTTAGACGTAAATTTAGTCTTTCAGATTCATCTCAGGCAACGCTAAGTGAAAGATGTGTTGTGGTGGCTAGGTGAATAAATTCTTTAATCTTTCAAAATGTCCAATAATTTTCGAAAAAAATTTTTTTATTCCTCCAGGCAATCTGACGGTTTTGGCCTAACCGTAAGTGGAGAACACCCCCTTACTGTAGCTACACTAAAGCCTTATGGAGCTGCACAATTGGCAGGTGTCCGTGAGGGTGACAGAATACTAAAGGTTAACGGAATGCTAGTCAGTTGTTCCAACTTCCAAGAAGTTATCAAAATGATTTCTGGTAATTAATTAATTTTAATAAAATCCCTAAATAATCCATGTCAAAAGATTCTTAAATTGTGGCATTTTGTCGCGCCATTATTATTGAGACATTTTGTCGTTCATTATATTTTTTGAAATTCTGATTTATATAAAATTGAAAATACAAATTCTGATACACAGACGAAAATAAATATGTACCTAATTCTGATTTTACACAAAATGAAAATACAAATAATTCTGACTAAAAAATACAAAATTCTGATTTTAAATGAAAGGGTACATTTTTCATTAGAATAAAAAATTCTGATTTTACATAAAATAAAATACAAATAATTCTGATTAAAATACAGAATTCTGATTTTTAATAAGCACATACATACATATATTTATCTAGGCGGCTACAACTTAGTATTAACACTTTTGGGGCCAGCACGTACCCACAGTGTTTCATCCTGGGATGATGAATTGTTTCCGGCAATTCAAAAACCAAAGGAAATAAACAATAATAACAACAAAAACAATGGAATATTAATACAACAAACACCTAATCCGGAACAAATGATGTTAAGTCTGGAATGGCAACGAGAACGGAGAGACGAACTTTTTCGAATGTTAAACAAAGAAAGGGCTAATCTTGAGGTGAAAATTATATATGTATAAATGGGTTAAAATTCTGACATGTATAATTCTGGAAAAAATTCTGAAAAAAATATTCTGAAAAAAAATCTTAAAAAATTTCTGAAAAAAAATTCTGAAAAAATTCTGAAATTAAAAATCGAAAATTTTTTTAAATCTTTCACAAAAGAACATGAAATTCTGAAAGAAAAATAAAAATTCTGATTTAAAAAAGAATAAAAACACAATTCTGAATTTTAATGCTACCTGGCAGGGTTGCCGCGGGTACAAAAAATCTTCGGGTACGGGTTTCGGGTATCGGGTTGGAGCGTTTTCATTTCGGGTCACGGGTTTCGGGTTGGCAAAAATATCGGGTACGGGTTTCGGGTTTCGGGTTATAAAATTTTCATTTCGGGTACGGGTTTCGGGTTTGGCGAAAAATTCGGGTTATTTTCGGGTGACCAGGTATTGGTGAACTAAATTGTAAGGGGACAAGCTATGTTGCGTAATAGGATTTTGGGTGATATAGAGAGGCAAATCTGAAGAGATTAAAGAGACGAGGGATTTGGGGATTAAGAGGGATATCTTGGTAAAATCCCACTATATTGGTAAAATCCCACCCTAATAAAATCCCACTATATATGTACTAATATTCCTCCGCTTTATCTCCATTAAGCCTCCAAATTTCTTCCATTTTTTGCGCCGCAGGCGAAAATTTTGAGAATTTTGAAAGGCGAACTACCAGATTTTTCCTTTTTTTCACCGCCGGAGGCGAAAATTTTGAGAAATTTCAAGGGCCAACAGCCAGATTTCTTCCTTTTTTCACCGCCGGAGGCGAAAATTTTGGAAAATTCATGACTAAATTAAAATTTTTAATGCTTTTTCAAGCTTAGAATATTTAAAAAATAAATTTAAAAATCTTAAATGAAAATCAAATTTTAAAAACATTTATTTTTGAAACGAAAAAATTTTTAGCCCCATTCCAAGCCCTGGATTCTAACCCAGCCCTATGAAAATATCGAGCTAGACGCAATACCCATTCAACCACCGATCAACACAATGAAAAAAGGAAGAAATTATAAATATTTCCCCTGGATTCTAACCCAGCCCTGGATTCTAACCCAGCCCTATGAAAATATCGAGCTAGACGCAATACCCATTCAACCACCGATCAACACAATGAGAAAAGGAAGAAATTATAAATATTTCTTGCCCTTTTCCTTCTTTCTATAAATTTTTAAATTTATTAAAAAAATCGGGTAGGGCTAAGTTTTCGGGTAGAAATTTCGGGTTTTAACCAATTTCGGGTCACGGGTTTCGGGTTGGAAAAAATATCGGGTACGGGTTTCGGGTTTCGGGTTGGAAAATTTTCTTTTCGGGTATCGGGTTTCGGGTACAAAAAAAGGCCGGGTTTCGGGTTTCGGGTATCGGGTTTCGGGTTTCGGGCGGCAACCCTGCTACCTGGTTTAATTTTACCATTTATTTATTTATTGTGTTTTCCTCCAAATTTTTTTTCTAATTTTTTACCATTTAAAATCAAGCAAAAATACATATTTTCTTGTTGGACACATTTCTCCCGTGGGATTTTCCTTTTTTATTCTTTCTTTAAAGTTCAATTTCTTTTTTGCTGTGCTTTTTTGGTTAAATTCCCAAAAGAATGACAAAATATTATATTGTTTTTAAATAAAAATATAAATCCATCTTATAATGCAAATCAAAGAAAAAAGTCAATGGGATTTTTAAAAGGTCTTTTTGGGTTGTAGAAAAAAGTTTATTTTATTTTAATAAGCTTTTACACAAGTTTTGAGGCAAAAGAAAAGGCGAGAAGAACAATGCGAACCTGCTTTACGCTAAATATTATATTGTTTTTAAATAAAGATATAAATCCATCTTGTAATGCAAATCAAAGAAAAAAGTCAATGGGATTTTTAAAAGGTCTTTTTGGGTTGTAAAAAAAGTTTATTTTATTTTAATAAGCTTTTACTACAAGTTTTGAGGGGCAGCAAGGGAGAGAAGAACAATGAGAACAAGCTTTACGCTAAATTTTCTAACTTTTGAATGGCCAAACTTTTTTAAACAAATTTGGTATCATCCGATAGAGAATTAAATTTCCTACAAGATAATATTTATTTTAATATTTTATGTTGCTAGGTTAAAAAGTTATGGTTGAAATACTCCTTTAAGTTAGCATTTTTTGCTTAATAATTTTATTAAAAATTCTCTAAAAAATTTCAATTTTTCTCTTTAAATATGAATTTAATTTATTCTTAGAAAATTTAATTCTCTTTAAAATGATACCAAATTTATTTTAAATAGATTTATTTTCCGATTAGTTAGGGTTGTTTACTTGAAACTGTTCCGACGTTTCCTCAGACTTTTCCTCCTTTCTTTCACTAATTTTTTTCTTAATTTTTTTTAATTTTTTAGTCCCTACAAGTCTGTGCTGGAATTGCAGACTTAAACCAACAACCACAACAGCAAATCGAATTTGGTGGGGGTTCAAAATTAGAAAGAGCCCTCTGCAGAATTAACGAGCTGGAGAAACAACTTAATATTCTTTCCCTGCTTAATGGTAAATTTATTTTAGAAGATTCCAATCAAGTTTGAAGACTAATTAATTAAAATTAAATAATATTTTGGACTAATTCTTGAACTAATTAAATTCAAAAAATAATTTTTTGTAGCAGTCACAAACGGCAAAAAACGGCCAATAAATAGGAATGACAAAAAGCGAGGCTCTATTGAGAGTAATGAGACTGAGAAACAGGTTGGAAAATAATTTCATAAATTTAAAAATTATTTAAATTTAAAAATTATTTAGTCATTCGTAAGTCAATTCCCTTCTATTTCAAAAATTTAGCCACGCATTAAGTATCCTTCAATCTGACCCTAACCATTTTTAATCGAGTCTAAACACCTTCAATATGCCTAAATCAGTGCTTTTTCTGTCCCAAAGATCGTACTATTCCTCGGTACGATCCCTTCAGTTTCAACCTTTACCGGTTACCAGATCAACTTCCTATGACTACATAGGAGGATTCTAGTCTGCCATGTCTCTGTTCCAAGACCGTTGAAAAGTATAAAATTTTGGAACCGCCCAAAACTGAAACCTCTGAACCGTTCGATTTACGGATCCAAAACATCACTAGCACTTGGTTAAATTTATAGACTCAATCCCCCAAAAAATATTTTTCTTTAAATTGCAACAATTTTATATAAATTAAAAATGCCCATCTTCTTTTCCTTGTTTATTTATTTAATCCATCACGCAATTCTTTTTTTTTCGTGGCAATTTTCTTCCTTTTTTCCTATGCTTTTCTACATTAAATTAACAAAAGGAAGGAAGCATTTCATTGTAATAAAGAAAAAAAAGAAATTAAACCAATGCGGGGAATTTTGGCTGTAAATTAATGCCGAAATAAAGAGAAAAGAGGAGAAAGGTTTATTGGAATGTAGATTTTTAGAGGAAAAAATTTTTAGTCTAAAATACAAAAAAAAAATCTATTTTAAAACACATAAATTTGGCAAATATGCAAGAACAGTTTAAAAATCGTTAAAACGCCAAAAATTTTAAAAATAAACAGAACGCCAATAATTTTAAAAATAATTTAATACAGTCGGACCTCATTATAATTGAAGTCCCCTACCTAGTAGTAAGCCTTATATATTTTTAAAATGTATATTTAATCGTGATATATCCAGTAGATAGCTGACTAAGGGTTTAATACGAAAATCGATATCACTAAAAATCTCGATTCTCAATAATTGAGATCTTTGTTCGATCTCTAGTAACGTTCCTGTCTCGAGTTAACATCCTTTATTAGATGAATCTTCAAGTAAGATCCAATTGTAGTTTGTTCAAAACATCAAAAACTCTCATAACCCAAAAATATAGAAATTAGAACAAACTCCCCTTAATATTCATGTTAATTACGTGAGAAATAAAGAATAATAAAATTTAATTTAAGTATATATCATTTATTATAAATTTTACGCTCCTTTGATCTCTCTTAAAATGCACTTTTCTCGATTGCGATTTATTTAGTTTTAATTGCGCAAATGTAGAAAAAACTATTAAATGAGTTTAAGTTAATTGATTCTAAATTGATTATATTTTCTTGTTTTATTTATTTTCTTTGTTTTTATTAGAAGTTTTTGAATCTGAACAAAATAAACTTGCCGGAAAACAATGAAAATTGTAAAAATATAGTTTTTCGCTAACAAAAGAGAAGAAAAACATGTTTGAGAACAATGTTTGGAAACTTCTTTATTTATGTTTTTAGGTGTTTTTATTAGTTGTTTTTACAATTTTCATTGTTTCTCGGAAATTGTTTTTACAATTTTAAATGTTTTCCGGAAAATGTTTTTGCAATTGGTTTCCGGAAAATGTTTCTACAATTTAAATGTTTTTCGGAAAATGTTTTTACAATTTTCAGTGTTTCCGGAAATTGTTTTTACAATTTTAAATGTTTTCCGGAAAATGTTTTTGCAATTGGTTTCCGGAAAATGTTTCTACAATTTAAATGTTTTTCGGAAAATGTTTTTACAATTTTCATTGTTTCTCGGAAATTGTTTTTACAATTTTAAATGTTTTCCGGAAAATGTTTTTGCAATTGGTTTCCGGAAAATGTTTCTACAATTTAAATGTTTTTCGGAAAATGTTTTTACAATTTTCAGTGTTTCCGGAAATTGTTTTTACAATTTTAAATGTTTTCCGGAAAATGTTTTTGCAATTGGTTTCCGGAAAATGTTTCTACAATTTAAATGTTTTTCGGAAAATGTTTTTACAATTTTCAGTGTTTCCGGAAATTGTTTTTACAATTTTAAATGTTTTCCGGAAAATGTTTTTGCAATTGGTTTCCGGAAAATGTTTCTACAATTTAAATGTTTTTCGGAAAATGTTTTTACAATTTTCAGTGTTTCCGGAAATTGTTTTTACAATTTTAAATGTTTTCCGGAAAATGTTTTTGCAATTGGTTTCCGGAAAATGTTTCTACAATTTAAATGTTTTTCGGAAAATGTTTTTACAATTTTCATTGTTTCTCGGAAATTGTTTTTACAATTTTAAATGTTTTCCGGAAAATGTTTTTGCAATTGGTTTCCGGAAAATGTTTCTACAATTTAAATGTTTTTCGGAAAATGTTTTTACAATTTTCAGTGTTTCCGGAAATTGTTTTTACAATTTTAAATGTTTTCCGGAAAATGTTTTTGCAATTGGTTTCCGGAAAATGTTTCTACAATTTAAATGTTTTTCGGAAAATGTTTTTACAATTTTCAGTGTTTCCGGAAATTGTTTTTACAATTTTAAATGTTTTCCGGAAAATGTTTTTGCAATTGGTTTCCGGAAAATGTTTCTACAATTTAAATGTTTTTCGGAAAATGTTTTTACAATTTTCATTGTTTCTCGGAAATTGTTTTTACAATTTTAAATGTTTTCCGGAAAATGTTTTTGCAATTGGTTTCCGGAAAATGTTTCTACAATTTAAATGTTTTTCGGAAAATGTTTTTACAATTTTCAGTGTTTCCGGAAATTGTTTTTACAATTTTAAATGTTTTCCGGAAAATGTTTTTGCAATTGGTTTCCGGAAAATGTTTCTACAATTTAAATGTTTTTCGGAAAATGTTTTTACAATTTTCAGTGTTTCCGGAAATTGTTTTTACAATTTTAAATGTTTTCCGGAAAATGTTTTTGCAATTTTCAATGTTTTTCGGAAATTGTTTTTACAATTTTAAATGTTTTCCGGAAAATGTTTTTGCAATTGGTTTCCGGAAAATGTTTCTACAATTTAAATGTTTTTCGGAAAATGTTTTTACAATTTTCATTGTTTCTCGGAAATTGTTTTTACAATTTTAAATGTTTTCCGGAAAATGTTTTTGCAATTGGTTTCCGGAAAATGTTTCTACAATTTAAATGTTTTTCGGAAAATGTTTTTACAATTTTCAGTGTTTCCGGAAATTGTTTTTACAATTTTAAATGTTTTCCGGAAAATGTTTTTGCAATTGGTTTCCGGAAAATGTTTCTACAATTTAAATGTTTTTCGGAAAATGTTTTTACAATTTTCATTGTTTCTCGGAAATTGTTTTTACAATTTTAAATGTTTTCCGGAAAATGTTTTTGCAATTGGTTTCCGGAAAATGTTTCTACAATTTAAATGTTTTTCGGAAAATGTTTTTACAATTTTCAGTGTTTCCGGAAATTGTTTTTACAATTTTAAATGTTTTCCGGAAAATGTTTTTGCAATTGGTTTCCGGAAAATGTTTCTACAATTTAAATGTTTTTCGGAAAATGTTTTTACAATTTTCATTGTTTCTCGGAAATTGTTTTTACAATTTTAAATGTTTTCCGGAAAATGTTTTTGCAATTGGTTTCCGGAAAATGTTTCTACAATTTAAATGTTTTTCGGAAAATGTTTTTACAATTTTCATTGTTTCTCGGAAATTGTTTTTACAATTTTAAATGTTTTCCGGAAAATGTTTTTGCAATTGGTTTCCGGAAAATGTTTCTACAATTTAAATGTTTTTCGGAAAATGTTTTTACAATTTTCAGTGTTTCCGGAAATTGTTTTTACAATTTTAAATGTTTTCCGGAAAATGTTTTTGCAATTGGTTTCCGGAAAATGTTTCTACAATTTAAATGTTTTTCGGAAAATGTTTTTACAATTTTCAGTGTTTCCGGAAATTGTTTTTACAATTTTAAATGTTTTCCGGAAAATGTTTTTGCAATTTTCAATGTTTTTCGGAAATTGTTTTTACAATTTTCAGTGTTTCCGGAAAATGTTTTTTCAATTTTCAGTGTTTTCCGGTAAGTTTTTGATTTTTACATGATTCTCAAAAACCAAAAACACTCAAAAATCAAACTTGTTTCCATGCCAAAAACATTAAATATAATTTTATTTTTAATGTTTTTTAAAGACTCTTATTCAGCTAGATTTTGATGTAAACAACAACTATCCTTTCCTTTTTTAATATTACTATATTTGTAAAAAGCCCAAGCTTTATTTTTTAAATAAATTTTTAAGTCAATAACAACATAAATATATTTATCTCCATTTTTTGCTTTCCTTAACTTTATTTATATACCCCGATAATTGGCATTTTGTCTGCCAAAAAATTTTTTAGCTGGCCATTGGGCGACTTTTGAGAGGAAAAAAAGATTTTAACTGGAAAAAGGAAATTTTTTATTTAGTCTTGGGCATTAGACCTTCTTCCCCTCTCTTATTTTTTGAATTTATCCAAAAATAAAATACATTCCGGAAAACATTCAAAATTGTAAAAAAGCATTGTTTTTTACAAACAAAGGGGAAAGACTTTGTTGTGAGAGTCTTTCTGGAGACTCACTTCCGGAAACATTTTTAGTGTGTTTTTAAATGAACGCTTTGACTGGAAGGAAAATCTTCTTTATTTTATATCACTCTCTATTTTAAAATTTTTAACTAAATTTTAAAATAAAAATTAAATTATTTAATTTTTCAAAAATTAATTTTTGTATATTAAGTAAACGAAAAATTAATTTTATTATTTATTCTATTGTTTCTCTTATTTTTTCTTAAAATGCGAACTGGGAAAATTGTAAAATTAATTTTCTAAAATAAATTTAATGAATGAGAAATATTTTTTTAATAGAAATTAAAAAACACAAAAAAAAATTTTTTTTTATTCTCCCGTTTTCTAGAGCAGCAAAACTTTCCCTCCAACATCAATGAGAACAACAAATAACAGTTCTGTGCCTTTACGTGCAGCTGATGCTGCTGTAGGGAGGGTAGAACCTATTCGTAGTTGGATTGAGACTGGGGGAATGCATTATGTTCAGGCAGATGTTTTGCCTATTGGGGATGAGGAGGAGGAAGAGGAAGAAGATGGAGGGGAGGGAAGTGAGGGTGATAATGAAGATATGGTTAGTTGGTGTTTTGATTTTATGAAAATAAAATCAGAATAAATATCAGAAAAACATTTAAAAATCAGAATAAAATCAGAAAAACATTTAAAAATCAGAATAAAATCAGAAAAACATTTAAAAATCAGAATAAAATCAGAAAAACATCAAAACAACATAAAATAATATCCAAACATGATCAGAATAAATATCAGAATTATTTTATATTTCAGGAAACAGCTGGTCCCTTTACAAATTTACAAGATTTAAAGACCAGACCTGCTCATTTGACAGTTTTCTTTACTTATTTGTTAAATAATGCAAATCCTAGCAGCCTTGTAGGAATTTTTATAAGATTTTAAAATTTATTTTGTAGCTTTTCTACCTTATTACCGATGTCTTTCCTTCTTCCAATGTTAAAGATATGCGCAGATTTGCTTATGAATTATTCTCTACTTTTCTTATTCCTGGTGCCCCTCTGCAATTGCCTAATATATCCCAACATGATATTCAGGTATTTTAAGATGTTTGAGATTGTAAAAACATTTTTATTTTGCAAACAAACATGTTTTGTTTTAATTTAAACAAACATTCCGGAAAACATTCCCAAATTCACTCCAACAACCTCTCTTAAAAAGATTCCGGAAAATTCCGGAATCTTACAATTTGAACAATTAAGTTACAAAATGTTAGGGCAAAAACATTTTTGTTTTAAACAAACATGTTCGTTTTACAAGCAAACATGTTTTGTTTTAATTTAAACAAACATTAAGCAAAACACTCCAATAACTAAACAAAACAAACATTTTTGTTTTACAAACAAACATGCTTTGTTTTAATTTAAACAAACACTTCCGGAAAGTTTCCTGAAAAATTTAATTTTGCTTTAATATTTCTCTTTTTCCCTCTTGAATTTAAATTTTATTTTTTAATATCTAGGCTATTGACAAAATTTTAATAAAAATGTCTTCAACACCTTCAACCTCTAACCAACAACAAGATATTGAACAATTACGTAAACTCTTTATACCAACAAGAACAAAAGCTGTTGGGCAAATTAACGAACAATTATCCTTATTTAGAAGGAAAAAACATTTAGGTAGAAAATTTCTGAGAAAAAAATTTTTGTAAAAAAATTTCTAAAATTTATTTTTATTTTCGCTCAGATCCCAATTTTGTCGAGGAATATTCACAACTTGAGTCCATATCTCGTGCTGATCATTCTGCAGAGTTGCGATTATCTGAAAGAATTTTGTTTAGAACACTTTCTCATTTAATGCATTTGGCTAATCCTATTGGTCTTTAATCCTATTTAAAATTAATCTTGATTTTACAGGTCCTCCTGAATTTGGAAATTGCGAAAGAAAAACTTTAGCCTTGATTATATCTGTTGCTACACTTATAAAAGTAAATTTACAATTCTACAATTTTGTGTTTTACCGAAAACTTTTTTGGGAAAATTTGTTTTATTCTTCCACTTTTCTGGCACAAAAATAAAATGAATGAACTGTTTAAAAATTCCGGAAATCCTTTCCGGAAACTACCAAAAATAATTAAAACAACAATGTTTCTGTAGCTTATTGAGTTTTTATAATTTTTAGGTTGTTATGGGTCTCCGAACTAATCATTCAAATTGGGAGGTAAACTACATATATACTTCAAAATAATTTTAAATTATTACATTAAATTAAATTATAGAAACTTCTGGATAAGTGCCCTACATTTTTAAGTCAATTACCTAAAACCGGAGGAACTTCAATGTTTAAAATGTTGGGTAGTGGAGGCGGGACTTCAATCAAACAAAAATTACAACTTAAAGAACACCAAGTTTGTAAAACATTTTACATGTGAATTAAATGTTTGGTTAAACAAACTTTGTTTTATAATTTAAATAAACAATGTTTTTTAAAGGAAAACAGTTTGTAAAACATGTTTTTAAGGAAATTAATAAACAAGGATTGTAAAACTTGTCTTTAGGAAATAATTTAATTAAAACAATGTTGTAAAAACATTTCTATAAAAATTATATTTGTAAAACATGTTTTTGAAGAAATAATTTAAATAAAACAGAGTTTGTAAAGCATGTTTTAAAAAGTTTGTAAAAACATGTTTTAATGAATAATCTAACAAATTAAGTTTGTAAAACATGTTTTAAAGAAAAAAATAAAACAAGTTTGTAAAACATGTTTGTAAATAAGATACTTGCTTTAATCAGTTTGTAAAACATGTTTTTGAGCTTAACATTAATTATTAGCATCGGATTATAAAACAAACATATTTTAAATCAAACAAATTTAAAATTTTTTTTTGTTTTAGTTTATTCTGCAACAAGTTTTTGTCACTGTTCATTGCTACCAATGTCGTGAAGCTGTTTGGGGTGTAAATCCTCAGGCCTATTTTTGTCAAAGTAAGTTTTTTTACAATTTATTAAAAACACAATTTATTTTTTTAATAAAAGGGTGGTAAATAAAAATACTTTAAATAAATATTATTTTATAAATTTTTTTTTGTTTGTACATAATCATTTAAAACGAAGTCTGTACAAACAAATAAAAAAAATAAGATGCGTGCAGAAAAATGTTATGGCTCCCCCATTTTATGTGAATAATTTGTCTCTAGGGAATATATAACAGCTTAAAAATCTTGGCTTTTTTCTTTTGTTTTACTCTCCCTTGCCCCCGCAATTCATCATTCTTCTTATTCATATTGAGAGAATGGAAATATTTCTATATCGTAAAAGAAGCTTTAAACTTTTTTAAAATATTTATAAGTTAAAAACTTTTGTTTGTAGACTGTGTGGTTTTATAATCTTTGTTTTATAGTTTTGTTTTGATTTTTAAATTTGCAAACTTAAAAATCTGTGTTTTTATGTTTTTGAATATTTTTAAGTTTTTTGTTCTGTAAACATTTTTCATTTAGTTTTTACAAAACTAAATGTTTAACATATTTATTGAGATGTTTTGCAAAACTTTGTTTTGCAATCTATATTTTTTGTTTTTAATCTATTCAAGTTTGTGTTTTAAATGTTTAGTTACAAACTTAATAATTTGTTTTGGCAAATGTTTTTATAAACTTGTTTTCTCTAACCTTTACAAAATAGAAATGTTTGTCTTAATATTTCAAAAAATTAAAACAAACATTTAAGGCAAGGAAACTAAAACAAACAAACATTTAAGCAAACAAACATTTAAAACAAACATTTAAAGCAAACAAACATTTAAGCAAACATACTAAAACAAACATACTAAAACAAACATTCAAAGAAACATTTAACCCAACCAGTTTAACAAACAAAACAAACATTTAAAGCAAACTAAAACTAACAAACAAACGAACATAACCATTCCCTCTCATTTCCAGATTGTGACGTTGTTGTCCACAAAAACTGCACTTCTCAACTTGTAAGTATTCAATGTTTTTTCAACCCAACAATTTATATTAACAAACACTTTTACAATTTCAATTCTTTCAACAAATTCTTAGATTGATCATTGCTGGCCCCAACAGCAACAAAAAGTGGGTAAAGGTGGAACCCAACAACAACAACCCTTTTCTGGACGTTCGAAGCTTATTGCTGTTTCAACCACTTCTTTGACTAGTAAAAGGATTTTAAAAAAATTTTCAAATTTCTTTCTAATATCAGGTCCAGCCCGTATTCCTCAACAACATTATCACAAGGATTCTAACGTTTCCTCTTCAGGCCTTCTCCACCACCATTATTACCCCCCTTCTTTACTCTCCACAGAATCTGTATTTTCTTCCCCCAGTTTAGCATTGACCAAACAACAACAATTAGTACAAAAACAACATTTAAATTTATTGCCAAGTCAAAAATCTTCCATCTCCCTAACACCTCCAATTAATCGCTCACATCATTCTACTAGTGCTTCGGTTGTTGCTATGGCTGGTTCTTCCAAAGAAAGTTCAAGCATCGATCGGCATGGGAATGATCTTATCCCACCCGAATTAATCGACGCTGACGCAACTACAAATGGAGGAGGGCCTCCTGTACCTGCCGTTGTTCGTCTACAACATCAACAACAAACACACATGGAAAGCCTAGATTCTGGCTCATCGCCACCATCTTCGGTGGGAAAATAAAAGGGATATTTACGTGTATTTTTAAAAAAATTTTAGTCTGCCATGTTACCCCCACCCGTCTTTAGCAGTCGATTTGAAAGAATTCTTCCTCCAGATATTCCCCCTAGCAGCGCTCCTCCTCCTCCGCCACCATTGCAGAAAACAACCGGAAATGGGCAAATAGAGGTATAATTTTGTTATATTTTTATAAGAAAAGCATTAAAATGTTGAGAGAATTTATTTTTATATTTTTGGGGAATGAATGGGAAAATTGTGAAGGGCAGCATAAATATGGACCTTTAGGCGATGTGTGTATTTATTTTTAGTCCAGAAGATCAACTTAAATAATTGTTTTTAAATTGTTATCCACAAACATTCAAGCTTAAATGCCTATAAATATAAAAATTATTTAATTTAAAACATGTTTTACAAACAAGTTTTTAATTCATTTTTTGTTGTTGAGTACAAACTTGAATGTTTTACAATTTTAAACATTATTTGTAGAGAAAGTTTTATCAAAAATCATATTAAAAGATGTTTGTGTTTGTACGAACATAAACATCCTGTTTGTACGAACTTAGTTCAAACTTAGTTCATAAAAAACAGTTAGTAAAACATCGTTCATACTTTTTTCATAAACAATCTAGGTTTGTAAAACATTGTTCAGACTAAGGTGATAAACAAACTTAGTTTGTACAAACTTTGTTTATTTAAGTTTGTAATCTAAGTTTGTACAAATTTAAATCAACAAACTTGTTCATTTAAGTTTAAGTTGTTCATTTAGGTTGTTCAAACATGTTAACAAACTTTGTGAATTGAAGTTTGTAAAACATGTTTTTATTAAATTTCTACAGAAACAAAATTGTAAACTTAACTCATATTTGTAAAACATTTATTTTGTTCTCAAAATTTTTAATTTGCTCTTCTGGATTAATTTTACATCCAAACTAAAAACATTTATTCTTTGTATTTTTCTTTATTGTTAATTCAAAAAAAGGACTACTAATGAAGCTTCATTGCTTTTTTTATATAGTATAAATTGTTTTTGCGTCATTACTAAATTCCTCAAATCATTATTAAATTATCAGAAAAAAAATATTTTTTGATAGCCCTAAAATTGAATTTTTTTTCTTATTTTTTATGACACTTTTCCTCTATTTTTTTCTTTATTTTTTACTTATTTTTGTTTTGTTTTTTCGTCTACTTAAGTTATTTTTTTTTTTAAAATATTTTCCCTAAAAACAATAATAATCTTGAATAATATAGAAAAAATATTTATTTATTTTCTCGGATTAAAAATTACTAGGTATATGGGTGTTAGGACGGATTAATGAGACATCTTATTCAAAAATTTCACAGTGCCAAAAAATAAAAACACTTTGTGAAATTGACATCTTTCTCTCATCTTTTTTTCTTAAATACTTTTCATAAATTAAAAATATTTTTAATAATATTTTTAAATTGGATGCCGGAAAGTACACATGAATTTACTCGATTAATTCCCCTCTCTCGAATAATTCCCCCAGCTACGCATAAGTTGAAACAATAATCCCCTCCCCCAAATACCCTTCTACACGGTCAACTTTAAAAACTCGAATAATTCCCCTCGAATAGTTCCCCAGGGGAATTAATCGAGTAAATACGGTATGTATTTATGAAAAATTCAAATTTTCACTTGATAAATTCTTTGAAAAATATTTTTAGAGGTTAAGTGAGGTGATTAAATAAATTAAAAAAATATTTTAAGAGTACATACTCTGTTTTGGGATTGTACTTATTCTCAATTTATTTTTTAATCTTTAATTTTTACACTATTTAATATTTCCCTCTCAAGACTAGTTCTTAATTTATCCTCTCATTTTAATTTACTTTCATGTTTTGAGGGCAATAATCATATGTTTTCTTGAGGGCATACCCTTAGGTTTATTTTGAGTTTATTTTCATGCATTCTCCTCTCTACTATTATCATGCCCCTTATGGAATTAACAAATATTTTAAAAATATTCTGTGATATTCAGTCTTTTTTATGTGTTGCCGAACATCCGATTTTATTAAGCCCTAGCCTTTTGTCCACTGTTCCACCTTAATAAGCTATAAATTTTTAAAGTATCCCTTTTAAAAGAAAATTGGTATTTACATATGTCTAACGCTTTTTTCGAACTGTTAATCTCGAGATTCAAGATTAGAACCTCAAGATTAATACCAATAAACTTAAGCCTGAGACTAGGAGGGAAGCTCTAATACTATCTACATTTTTACTTTCAATATTATTAAATTTTACAAAATTATTTTTAGACTCCATTAAACATTACTTCTACACTTCAACCCTCAACAGCCGGAGCAACAGGTGGAGGGCACGGACAGCTAAAATCGATGGATTCGGGCATTGGTACGGAAGTGACTACAACTTCAATGCCCTCCACAGCTCCAATACATGGTGGGATAGGCCGAACAGCTAGCGATCTGCCTAGGGCTACTGTTCAACAACAGCAACAACAAGTTCAGCAACAACATTCAAGTATTGGCCCAACTCGTTCTCAAAGCATGAAGGTAATTTTTATTTTTGAAAAATATTTAGTGTAATATCAAATGTTGAAAAAATTTATTTTTGAATTTGGACTTAAAACTATTTAAATTAGCCTCAATAAAAATTAAAAGTTTACGTGCCATAATTTTATTTCTACTTAAATTCAAATTTCGAATAAACGTTCTGTCTGTTTCAGACTTGTTTCGAATTTTAACCTTTCAATTTTTGACAATTTTTTACTTCCCATTTTTTAAAAATTTTTTAAAATTTCTATTGTTGTCCTTTTAAAAGACACCTCTTTGTTTAGAAGGATTTGTCGATTTTATTACTAATTAACTAAAATTTGTATTTTTCGTTAGATTTTAACTTTTAGTCCAAAAGAATAAAATAAATAGTATATTTTCTTTAAGAATTTAACACCTCCCATGAACACAAAATCCGCTTTCTTTTTTTAATTGCCTTTTTTTGTTTCTTTTTCTTTTTAAGCTAATTTTTAATTCCTTTAAAGAAGATTTCACATTTTTACACTTTCTTAAAAAAAATTTTTTTTTAATTCCCGTCTTTCCCTCTCATTTCCTTTGTGGTTTTTAGGCACAAGAAGGGAAAGAAATATGAGTATATAATTTTTTAAATGTTAGTTTTACGTTTAAAAAATAGAAGAGAAGAACAACTTTTTGAAATCGGATAAAAAAAAATAAATTATTGGGAAAAAGCCAAAGAAGAAAATAAAAAAGCAATAAGCATTCCTTTTCTCATTTAATTTGAGCTATGATGAGAAAGGAAAAATTTTTTTTGAAAAGTTTTAAAGGTTTTTTAGACGGCTGTCTAGTAATTCATTATAATCTTTACTTATGCTTGATGTATTTTTTTTTAATTTTTTTTTTCAAAATTAAATTGTAATGTGTGTATTTCATATGCCACCTCTCTTATCAATATTTCAAATTGACATGCTTATTGACTAGGTTTTTCTGTTATTCTTTTTATTATTATTCTGATATATTCTACAAATATTCTGATTTTTATTCTAGCATTCTGATATTTTTCTTAGGTTATTCTGATTTTTTGCTACAAAATTCTGATATTTTTTCTGATTTTTTATTTCAAATTCTGATTTTTTCTGTTATTATTCTGATTTTATTATTAAAGATTCTGGTCCTTCATGCTTTTGTTCTGATTTTTTATTATAAAATTCTGATAATTTTTTCTGATTCTATTCTGATTTTTATCAGAACATTCTGATTTTTTTGATTTTTGCTTAATTCTCATAATAATTCTTTTCTGATTTTACTATAACTCTTCTGATTAAATTCTGATTTTATTTAACATTATTTTCTGTTTTTATAAAATTCTGATTTTAGCTTAAACATGTCAGAAACAACAACAAAATCAATTAATAATAATTTTAAAAATTCTACAAATTTTCTCCCCTTTTTCCTGCCCCATCAAGGAATAATTTTTGAAGCTAATCACAAAACAAAAAATAAAAATAATATTTTAATGATTGCCAATGACTCTTTAAAAATTGGCCGGAATGGTTACACTAGTTTGCGTCGAAAATCCCACAATTTAATTATTCCTCTATCCCCACTTCCCATACATCGTTCAAAATCACAGCAGAATGTGGCTGAGCTATCTAATGGAGCTCTCTCATTTATTGTATTTTTTTAAAAATTTTTAGAAAATTATGAAGGGGTTTTCTATTTATTTTGACGTTAAATTCTGATTTAATATTGTCTTTGTTTAATTATTCTGATTTTATTTTATTCTGATTTTATCGAGTAATTCTGATTTAAATTTATAGTGTTTTTGGATTAATTATTAATTCTGAGTTCTGATTTTATTTAATTCTGATTTTATTGAGTAATTCTGATTTTAATTTTAAAGCGTTTTCTGATTAATTAATTCTGATTTTTTGTTTAATTTTATTCTGATTTTTTCAGAATTAAATTTGCTTCTAGTTTATTCTGATTTTAAGAAAATTCTGATTTTATTCGTTTTTAAAAATCAGATTACTCTTTTGTACATATTTTAATTCTTATTAACTCCCTTCTTTGTTTGTTATTTTGGTGTGTATTTTTTAATGAGGCTTGTTTAATGAATTAACTGAACGATAAAATTATTTTCAAATTAGTTTGAAGAATTATTTATTAAAATATAAAATAATCTTTTAAATTAGGGAGAAGCAGCCAACCAAATCAAACGAGGAGCAAAAGGTGCTGGTAGTTTGGGTGCTGCTGATTCAGCAGATGAGCAACGGCCGATTACCTCCCAATTAGCGGTTCCATCCGTTTCTTCATTGAAAAGTAGTTCTTCTTCTGCTCAAGAGCTTTCACAGGCAAAATTTTTAAATTCTATAGAATACGAATCTTAAAAATCTTAAAGGCATTCCATGAATTCCCTCATATTGTACGAGGCACGGAAGCAGTCGCTAGCTCCTCCACTGGTACTAGCAGTGAAGAAGAAGCCAGGAAAATGGTGGAGCTTGTGGAGAGGACGGCGGTAGCTGATGGGGATAGTGATTTGGAGGTGAATACTTAACATAAATTAATCAGAATTTATCTTAAAGGTAGAGACAGAAGTACCTAGCCTTGAATCTCTCGTTGGGTGGGAAGTTCTGAAGCATTTAAAACCTAAAGAGAAAAAGCGACAAGAAGTGATTAATGGCGAGTTTTTAAATTTGATTTTTGTTCTGTTTCTGGTTATGTAAAATTAAAAATTCTGATTTTTTGATTGTATTTCTGCCCCTGTTAAGTATATAAAATCAGAATCTTGTATTTTCTTAGGCAACAAAATTCTGATTATTCAATTTAAAAAATTCTGATTTTTTAATTAAGAAATTCTGGATTCTTAATAAGAAAATTCTGATTTTTAATTCAAAATATTCTGGGTTTATTATTCAAAAAATACTTAATTCTGATTTTATTTATAGTTCAAAAAATTCTGATTTTGTAAATTAAAAAATACAGAATTCTGATTTTATAGTTCAAAAGCTTCAGGTTCTATAATTCAGAAAATTATTCTGATATTTAATTGAAAATATTCTGATTTTGTAAATTAAATAAATAAGTATATAAAATTCTGATTTTACAAAGTCAAAATAAATAATTTTTCAATTTTCAGAATTATTCCACACAGAAAGAACACATGTACGTAACCTAAAAATTCTCTACAAAATATTCTACCGTCCAATGATCATGCAAAGAGTTGCTTCCCCCGAACTAATAAAATTACTTTTTGGGAATTTGGACGAATTGCTTCAAGTACATTCCGAAATGAATTCAAAAATGAGGGCGGCTGTTGAAAATTGGCAGCGTTTTGGTGTTGGGAATGGAGGAGGGGGACTTTATGGGGATATTGGAGAATTAATTGTTAATTTATTTGATGGGGCTATTGGCGAAAAATTGATGCATAATACAGCCTTATTTTGTCGAAATCAGCAACATGCACTTGACACTTTAAGGCAAAGGTTGGTGGAGAATGATAAAAATAAAATTAATTTATTAAATTTTAAAGGTACAGTAAAGCTAAGGACGACCCCTTCTCTCAATTCCTCTCTGAGGTACTCATATTAGAATTTAGAAATTTTTTTTAAATTTATTTTTGTAGGCAGAAAACAATCCTCTTTGCCGGAAACTTCAATTAAAGGACATGATTCCGGTAAGAAAATAAAATTGTTTTAATTAAATTCTGATTTTTTTGAAACATTTTTGTTTTTCCCTGATATGTATGTTTAATTAATTTTTGAGTAGTGTTCCGGAAAACTTATTTTAATTTCTATAGGTAGAAATGCAAAGATTAGTTAAATATCCCCTCCTTCTGGAAACTATAGCAAAATATACAAGAGAAGGTAGTGAAGAATTACAACATTTATTACATGGAATTGAACGGGCAAAACGTATTCTTTCTGTTGTAAATAGTGATAAAAGAAATGCTGAAAATGAAAAAAGAATGGAAGAACTTCAACAAAGATTAGATTTTACTGGATGTGAAAAGAGCTTTTTCCAACGTTTTGACTTTAGAGCGTATGTTTTTATTTTGTAATATTTTAAATTCTGATTTTTTCTGAACTAATTGCTTTTATTTACTATATTTTTTCCAAAATTCTGATTATTCGGAAATGTTTTTATAAAATTCTGATTATTCCGGAAATGTTTTTATAAAATTCTGATTTTTCCGGAAATGTTTTTATAAAATTCTGATTATTCCGGAAATGTTTTTATAAAATTCTGATTTTTCCGGAAATGTTTTTATAAAATTCTGATTTTTCCGGAAATGTTTTTCTAAAATTCTGATTATTCCGGAAATGTTTTTATAAAATTCTGATTATTCCGGAAATGTTTTTATAAAATTCTGATTTTTCCGGAAATGTTTTTATAAAATTCTGATTTTTCCGGAAATGTTTTTCTAAAATTCTGATTATTCCGGAAATGTTTTTATAAAATTCTGATTTTTCCGGAAATGTTTTTATAAAATTCTGATTTTTCCGGAAATGTTTTTCTAAAATTCTGATTATTCCGGAAATGTTTTTCTAAAATTCTGATTATTCCGGAAATGTTTTTATAAAATTCTGATTTTTCCGGAAATGTTTTTATAAAATTCTGATTTTTCCGGAAATGTTTTTCTAAAATTCTGATTTTTCCGGAAATGTTTTTCTAAAATTCTGATTATTCCGGAAATGTTTTTATAAAATTCTGATTTTTCCGGAAATGTTTTTATAAAATTCTGATTTTTCCGGAAATGTTTTTCTAAAATTCTGATTATTCCGGAAATGTTTTTCTAAAATTCTGATTATTCCGGAAATGTTTTTCTAAAATTCTGAGGTTTCACTAAGAAAAATTAATATTCTGCTTACAAACATTTTATTTTCCATTTTCCGGATAGTAGTTATTTTTCTGATATTTTAATGTTTTACAAACATTTAATTAATATTTTAGTCACAAACTTATTTATGATGGTCACTTACAATGGCGTCAAGCACGCGGCAAAACATTAGATTTACATGTTGTTCTATTAGAACATTTACTTGTTTTCCTAACAAAATTGGGTTCTGATTCTGGAAGTGCTTCAACCCCTCAAAAATTGCAATTAAAAATTCATGAAGTAAAATTTCCTTTAAATTTTTTTGAAAAATAAAATTTAATTAAAGGCTGGTTGTATTCCTATAATGAGACTATCGGCAGTTGAGGTAGAAGAAAAGCCTGGGGATAAACGTTCTTTCAATTTACTTTATAAAAGTGATCTGAGGGTGTTTGAATTAGTTGCGCAAACAGCTACAGAGAGGAAAACGTTGGAAAATTTCACCTAAAAATTAAAAAAAAATTTTTTCTAGTTGGTTCCGGTTAATAGAAAATCAAGTTTCTGTTACCCGTTCCTCCCCTATTCCAACAGATTTTGATAATATTCTTGATGGGATTTTAACTAGTGGAGTACAACAACAACAAAATAGAGCAACTCCACCTCCTTTATTAGCTCAAAGAGCTAATGTTGTTGATTCTGGGTTACAACATCAAGTAGCTAAAGTTGAACATGTACATGTTTTAACACATCCAGCACTTGTTAATGCTGTTAGTTTTTACTTTAAAAATTTAAAGAATAATAAAACTACAAAAGTCGCGGACTTGCTTACCCCAATTATATTTACTAGAGACCGGACTGGAAGGAGGCGGGGTTGTACGAGATGTCTCTAAACATCTCGATAATCGAGTTCGTTCGAGATCTTGTCTCGATCCTGTCTCTAATATGTGATACCCCTAAGCGATACTCATAAGATACAATTCTTCAACTAAAGGGAATATCTTTATTTTTGTATTTTTAAGAATGAAATTGTAATTCAACAACCCAAAATCATGGAAAATGCTCAACCTATAATGTCTGTAGCTGATCGACTTCGCAAAAATGATAAAATAATTATTAGTGCTTTAGCAGAAAAACATCAAATATTGTCTGAAATTTTGTTGGAAGAGGGGGATAAAGTAAATTATTAAATAATATTAATAAAAATTTTTTGATAAATTTCAAAAATTTTTAAAATTTTTTGAAAAATTTCAAAAAATTTTTTTTTAATTTTCAGAAATTTTCAAAATTTCAAAAAAAATTTTTTTTTAATTTTCAGAAATTTTCAAAATTTCAAAAAATTTTTTTTTCAGTCTACTGCAAATCCAAAAGAATTGGAACGTATAACAGAATTAATGACTGGACTTGCTGTTGCAGAATTAAAACAAAGAAATTCAAAAGAATTGGCCATGTCTGCAATAGTACATGGAAATAGGCTTTTGGATTGTATAAATCAAGGAATGAATACTGTAAATAAAACGGAAGAGAAGGTTGATGAAACTGAACGAAATCTTCCCTCAGTACCTTGTTATAGACTAACTGCTATAGCTGCCCCTTTAATGAATCATTTGAAGGTGTGGTAATTCTAATATGTATATTAAATTAAATATTACGGAAACTTTTTCTTAGTTTTCCGGAAATGTTTCTAGGAAATATTTTAATTTTCCGGAAATGTTTCTCTGGAAATATTTTCTTAATTTTCCCGAAATGTTTTTCCGGAAACTTTTTCTTAATTTTCCGAGAATATTAAGTAAATTCTGGTTCTCCCGGGTATATTTTCCGGAAAAGTCTTTCCGGGAAAAAAAGTTAATATTCCCAAATTTTAATTAATTCTGATTTTTCCGGAAAATTGAAATTGTTAATTTTCTTTATACATATATTTAATTCTGATTTTCTCCGGAAATGTCATCTTAGTCCGGAAATATTTTTCTGGTATCATTTAAAATATTAAATTCTGAATTTTCCGGAAATATTTTTCCTGAATGTTTATTAATTATTAATTTTGGTTTTTTTCTCTACCATTTACTTATTACTATTTGCAGGCATTGCTTCAAGTTATTCAAGACCAGTCAACTGAAATTCAAAGATTAAAGGTTAATTCCATTATTTTTTGACCTTAATTTTATTTTTCAGGAAACAGAACAAAATACTTCCCGTAAAACTGCCAGTGAAGAAACACTAGTAAAATCTGATGGTTGTGGTGGTCAAAGTCCCGTTAGTAGTAGATCTGTTGTTGCCCCCAGAAGTACTCCCCATCTAACGGCTTTGAGGGCTACCCCTTCCAATTGCTCATCTTCTTTTTCGCCTACATCAGTGCCATTTGAATGAAAAAATATTTTTCAATTTTGTTTTCAATTTTGTTTTATGCAATATTCCAATAATCCCATTAGATATGTCCTAAAGGTCAACTCTCTAAAAGGCACTGGGCGGATATAAGGGGCGAATAAAAGTTGGATTGAATTTCCATCTTCTGTCCCTCAATCCCTACAAAACTAAGAAATTCATAAATATCCCTTTTAATACTATCTAATCTTTCTTAAGCCACGCAAATATTTAGAGCTGACCTTCGAGTTCATTTGATCCCTTATGACCTTCTGGGCCCGTACAATAAAATCGGGGTTTGGGTTATTTAACCCCGAGTTATTTAACCCGGTTATTTAACCCGGTCATTTAACCCCGATTTTATTGTACGGGTCCTGGCTTTGACCTACGAGGTTGATCCTATACCTATCTAATTTAAGCATTCTCTTAATTATTTTTTGTTTGTCTTCAACATTGATATTTTTTAATTTTAAAAATAATTTCCTCAAAATTCTATATAATTAATTAATTTTAGTCATTCCTGTGCCGGTGTATTTTCTCCCTGATGGATTTATTTTCTTTATTTCAATTGTAAAAGCATTTTTTCAGTCTTACGTATTTAATTAAATAAAAACGATTTTAGCTTCATACCAATTTTTTTATTTTTTCGCAAAGCTTTATTTTTCCATATTTTGTGTGTATAAATTTTTATATATCATTTTGTGTCTCTAAAAGTTAGGGATTTATCAGATGTTTTCTGCCAAATTTTATAAATTCTCCCAATAATTCCAAAATTAATCACTCTTTAGGTACACTCTTTAATTCGAAAGCATTCTATGTATTTGAAATCGAGTATATCCAACCAATATTGGGAGGGGGTATCAATTAGAACACTTTTTTGGTGTGGCTAAATAGTGGTTAAATTGTGATGGCTAATCAGTTGCTAAGCAAATTTTAAAAAATATCTTAAGTTGAAGTATTCCACCTTTTCTATTTTCACGATAGTTCAAAGACTGTCTGATATATAGCAAATGAGAGCTATCTTAAATTGATTATCTAATCTTTAAATTTATTTAATAAAGCTCCTAAAAATTCTCTCACCTACTATGAAAGTGCAGCTATTTTTTAAAGTTTGCACATCTGTTGAGAGACTTGCGAAATTATTTTTTTGAGTAAAGAAATGCCCAAATAAGGCATTCATTCAATTTTGAATTTATCCAAATTAAAAAATGGCTCTTGCTCTGTTAGCTATTTTTCTATTATTTTTAATTGTAAATTCTAAACAGCAACAATTTGTTGCTTCCCCACAGCAACAACCTCCTCAATTTGTAGCTGATCCTTCTAATAACCAAGACCCTTCTTATGGCCAATTTGTAGCTGATCCTTCTAATAACCAAGACCCTCCTTACGGCCAATTTGTAGCTGATTCTTCTGCTGGCCAACAATTTGTAGGAAATCCTTCGTATGAACAAAATTATCAACAGCAACCTTCTATGGGAGATACACAAGATCAACAGCAACAACCAGAAGTACAACAACCAGCATATAATGGATGGGATACAGCTATGCAGCAACAGGTGAATGAATTTTTCAAAGACTTTCAGTCTATATGTATATGCAACAACTTTCAGTCTCACTCACTTATGTCATGACATAATTGAATGAGACACTCACAGAGATATTTACAAATTTTTATAGAGCCTAAAGTGAGAGTGGCAACCCCTTGGGCAACGATTTTTTAAATTTGGATAACACTTATTTGTTAGTGTAGCTAAGTTTTAGCCAATTTAAGGGCCACTTTGCTTAACTATGCCCTTCCCAGCCCAAAGATACCTAAGCAATATCCATTTATAATTATATATTTTTTCTAGCCTTATAATCCGCCTTCTGATAATAGCTATAACAATCAGGGAGTTCAGCCTAACAATAATGCTCAACAGCCAGATACAGCAGGGTCTCTTCAACAAAATTTAGACACCCCAAATAACTATCAACCAAATACAAATCCTAATAGGCCAACTGAGAACGCTAATAAAGAGGATACACAACCAAGTAATAGTGAGGAGGGTACAGCCCATTACGGCGCGGGCCAAAACGGCGCGACCGAAACGGCGCGACCGAAACGACGCAGGCCGAAACGGCGCAAGGCCAAAACGGCGCACGGCCAGAACGGCGCAAACCCAAAACTACACAGTGATAGTGATTAATCGTGTGATCAACCATGAAAGTGATCACTTGATCTCGAGTGATCAACCTGATTGTGATCGATCCGACCCTAGTGGTCGATCAAAAATCGCTAGCCACCTTTTCGTACACTAATCCTTCGAATTATTATTCAAATTCTGCAATAAGTTTTGCGCATTAGGGGAAAATTGTTCCAACAATGTGGAAGATCGTTCCAATATTGAGAAAAGTTGTTCCAATAACGGTGAAGGCCGTTCCGACATCAACGACCAGAATAAAAATAACTAGTCTAGATGGTTACAGTAATAATATGGGGATAAATATGTAGTTATAGGGGAAACTAACTAGTTATATAGTTATATTGGAACTATCTGAATCTCGTAGTTATTTCTCGCAGTTATACTTACTAGTACGTATATGATCTAAATAGTTTTGTTACTCTTAGTTTCTGTTATCACTCTTTGTTATCACAAGATGTTGTCTAAATGCGACCTTACATCTGTTATTTTTTTTGTTCTAAAAGATACGATCACTCTTCGAGCTATATCTGTCGATCACGTACAATAGCCATTATGGGAAATTTTTGCGCCGTTTTGGCCGTGCGCCGTTTTGGACTTGCGCCGTTTTGGGCTGCGTCGTTTCGGTCGCGCCGTTTCGGTCGCGCCGTTTTGGCCCGCGCCGTTTCGGGCGTGTCCCTAGTGAGGATAATTTCAAAGTTAAGTTAGAAATTTAATATCTCAGATCACCCCAATAAAGATCCAAAAACCGACAAATCTCCCCCAAAAGTCAATTTAAATAGCTTTAACTTTAATAATAATGATAAAAATCCTCCTCCATCAATTCCCGAAGGAGAAGATGTTAATGCAAATTTTGTTAATTTTGGAGGAGGAAGTTCTGGTTCCTCAATACCCTTCCCGATGGCTGGAAATGATGGTCTTTTAAAAGGAATTGTTTCACAGCTACTTTTGGGGAATACTGGTAATATGGCACCCTCAGGGAATCAACAAGAACCCTCGCAAAAAGTTCCCCAGCAACTTCAAAATCAGTTAGGACAACAGCCACCTCAGCAAGAGGTACCAAAGCAGCAACCACAACAACAATTAAGTCAGCAACCACGATTCCAACAACCACAGCAAATACAGCCACAGATGTACCAACCACAACAGCAAACCCAACAGCAACCCCAAAAACAAGTACCACAACAGTACAACCTAGAACAATCATCACTACAGCAACAACCACAACAAGGTGTTCCACAGCAATACCAACCACAAATGGCGCAGCCGTATTCATTCCAACAACCACCACAAGTTCAACAGGAGGTCCCACATCAACAATCAGCACAATAACCACTTTTCATACTATACCAAACACCACACTTATAACACCACAATAACCACTTTAAAATGTCAACCAACCGGTTTACGAATCTACCGTATATCTACCGTATCTACCGTATATGCTCGATTAATTACACACTCTATCAAATAATTACCCCCTCCTGATTAAGTACCCCCTTACGATTAATTACCCCTCCCCAGCGAGAGGATGACACAATAATTAACCTGGATAATTATTTCGGCATATACGGTAATTATAAAATTGGGCATTCTCTTTATATGGGCATTTAAACCAAAAGTGACTTTTAATCTTTAATATTTTTCATGATTTTCTATTTTTATTATTACCACACGTATTAATTAAATAAAAAAATTTTGTTGCTTAATTAAATTTAAAACAAAAATTAATTTTTCTGTTGCCCATTTACGTACTAATTGCATATTTGTTCATGTTAAATAAATAAGGAAACAAAATAAAAAAATTTTTTTGCAATAATTAATTAAGAATAACGTAAGCAATTTAATTTTACTTTTAATTTTGTTGTTTTTAATTATATGTAGACTGAATATTTATTTAAATTCCCTAATTTTATAGAGGTTCATTAAAAAGCCGACTTTAATTATAATAGAAAGGGCTTTTATGTACTACTATTTTAAAATAAGAAAAGTCAAGAAAAAAATGGAATTTGGTGGGAGATGAAGGCGGAAATGAGCTTCCTTCCTGTTTTATAGTCTATAAGGTTGGGGGATAGTTGGAAATCTTCAGATACCCGGCTCCGGTATCCGAACTGAAAATTTCCGGATATCGGCCTTTTTCGGATCCGGATATCCAGATCCGCCAACCTCAATCCCTATCCTCAAGGAAAAGCTAGGTTTATATTAGAGACCGAATCGAGATCTCGATCGAAAATCTCGGTTATCGAGATCGGGAATTTTTCGAGATCTCGATTCTCGTACGACACTCCCAGTCCGGTCTCTAGTTGAGATAATCGCGTCCTTCTTTTCCTCAATTGGAAAAATTTCGAGTGAATAGAGGGCTATCGGTGAAGGGATTAATCCTCAGATATCTTATGTCCATTATCGTCTCCCAACAGTCCAGTTTTTCTATGCACGTTCTTTTGGAAGTAGTTCGGATTCACATAAAAATTTTATTTCAAAGTTTAAAGTCCAAAAAATAAAAAACAAATAAAATATATTAATAATCTGTAATGACTCCCAACTTCCCAAAGGCGTCATTAGCCAGTCGGTGGTCTTTTATCAGGAAGCTTTTGCATCCCTAGAGCCCTATATTCGAATTATTATGTTCTGATTTGATGCTAGTTCCTTTTAAAATTTTATTTTAAATTTTTTTCCAAAACTTTGCTAAAATTGAGAAAATAAAAAATAAAATATTTAATTTATTTTCCCATTCAAAAATATAATTTTTCTTTTTATTTTTTCCCTTTTACCACACCTGTCGTTATTAAATATTTTTTTAATTTTTATTTTTTGTTAATTTGAAGGTAAATCAATCATAGTATATATAATTTTAAGCATTTTTGCTTTCTAAAATAATTATTAGAGTCATTAGAAAAATTATTTTATCCCCCTTCTTTATTTTTTTAGTTTCAAAGTTTACTTTGGATTCCGTAAGGCTTTATGTCTCTTTGTAGGGTTGTTGGTTTAGAACCAAAATCTTCGGCTCTTTAGACATACATTGTTTAATAAATTTCAAGTCCAACTACTTTTTCCTCTAGTTTTCTAAATTATTGTTTCTAGGCTTTTCTAGTTTTCAGTCCAAGTTTAATTTGGCCCGCCAACTTCAATACAAAAAAATCTTCCAAAGCTGGGGCTTGAAAGTTCCGATTGTCTTCTAAAAATGGGTTTTCTAGGTTTTGGTTATTCAATTAATCTGAAATTTTATAGGAGATTTACAAACCAACTTTCATAGATCTCAAAATATAGAAAGTCTTTACAGACCCCAAACACGGATTTGTAAGAGAAGGCAAACCAGATATTTTTAAAAATTTAATTTGGCCGGCCAAATTAAATTTGGACTGAAATTGAATTTTTCAACATCATTTCAACCTTCCTTTTTCTTCCTCATTATACACTGTGGTGCAAAAGTTTATATACACTAAGGAAAATTTTCTTTAATGTACCGTATCTCGAGAAGTCGAAGTTTTATCGAGATAATTTTTTTTCGCCTAATAGTTTAAAAAGTGCTCTTTCTAATAAGCTTTAGTTTTAAAAATAACCCCCAGTACTTATTGAGATATACACCAGTTTCCCAACTGCTTCAATTTTCTTCGGTGCAAAAGTTTATATACACTTTACAAAAACCCCGTTTTCCCGTTGATTTTTGTGATTTGAGATCTCGATGATGAAAACAGTTAGGGACTTCGTTCTTTTTTATTTTCTACTCAATATCAATGGAAATGTTCACAGAATTTTTTTTGTATTTTCCCTGCCATTTGTTTTTCTAAAAATCCAATTTTTGTAAAGTGTATATAAACTTTTGCACCGAAGAAAATTGAAGCAGTTGGGAAACTGGTGTATATCTCAATAAGTACTGGGGGTTATTTTTAAAACTAAAGCTTATTAGAAAGAGCACTTTTTAAACTATTAGGCGAAAAAAAATTATCTCGATAAAACTTCGACTTCTCGAGATACGGTACATTAAAGAAAATTTTCCATAGTGTATATAAACTTTTGCACCACAGTGTATATTAAATTCGTTCTTTTAAGATAAATTAGACTGGCTTCTTTTTTTTTATTTTTTTATTTTTCCCCGACAAACGTTTTACCGCTTTCTTTTATTTTCCAAATTAATCCCCCCTTATTTTTTTGTTTTTCAAGCTTTAGAAAAGCTACATATGTACATATTTTATTATATAAATAACAGTCTATTACAATTAATTGGTGTCCTGGAATTTTTTTTATTATTTTTAGAGGAAGAATATTTCCTTGTCCTTCTCTTAAAAATAAGAAAAAAATTTTTTTTTGTCAGAAAAAAATTTTTTGTTCAGAAAAAAAAATTTTTCTAACGGCAAAAATGCCCAATAATGTTTATATTGCAATTTGTGATGAACTACACTTTAATAAAAAATAAATAATGCTTGAATAAACAATGAATATTTAATAAGGCGCGCTTTGTGTTTGACTTTTTCTCACAAAGTTTTATTTATTATTAACTATACTAAAACGATATAATTGTTTACATATTTTTCAGTTAAAAAAAGTGAATTTTTATTGAAACGAAAAATTTCTAAAATGGAAAACAATAAAAAGACAGCAAAAAAAAGAAAATAAAATATGAAAGGGTAGTAGAGATAAGCGTCTATCTCTTTAAAAATTTTAAACGTAAACATCGAGTGCCTAGACAATATGGTTCATAAACAACAGCGTTCAAAAGACCTAAACAGCTTTTTAAGTACAAAAGATCTAACTGCTTAAAAAGTTCAAAAGAACTAAGAGTAAAAATGTACAAAAGGCCTAACTAGCCTAAAAGTACAAAAAGAAAAAAAACAAAAGACAAATGTTTTTTTTCATTTAGTAGTTTGGTTTTGAACAAATTAAGGGACAAAAATTTTAAATTTTCGGAAAAATGTAATGAGTTACGGTCGTAGTCAAAGACTTAAAAATCGAGTATGGTAGACCAATTAAGATAAGTTAAAAGGCCGTTCAGGGTCTAGCAAATGAATAGAAGTCAGTGTACGTCATTAGGTGTGAGGCAAAGATTAGGGCAAAACGATAAAAATTTTTTTACAATTTTTCGAACTAAAAGATTTTGAGACGGCGGCCGCCGCGAGCGAAGCGAGCACGGCCGTTGCGAAGCACGGGAATCTTGCTTCGAAGACATTCGGGGTTCTTAACTAAACAAAGTTTAACAAAGATATCTAAGGGTTTTGAGATAGAGCTAATAATGTTTTGCTACGATTAATAGTGAAATGAGAGATATGTCGGTATAACGTGGTTTTGGTGGATCAATTTGAGATAAAACGGATTGATGAATTAAGAGATGACAAGGGATTTCCCAAACAAGAATATTGAGGGATTGGGGAAGAAATAAGATGAATACCTGGCGACTTAAAAGGTGAACGGGTGTTAAAAATTTTAGATTTAAGTTTAATAATTCATTATCGCAAAACTATTTTTTAATAATTCAGTATTTTCAAAACTATTTATCTAAAATAAGCCATGTTAAATGGTTAAGCCAGTATAGTTGAGTAGACCTAAACACAGAGTATTTACGGGATAATGAGGTAAATTGGGGGATTTTAGGCGGATTAAGGATTCTGTTTAGGTGAATTTAGGATTAAGAGGGGTATCGGGATTTGCGAGGGCTTAAGAGGCATTTTGATGTTTTGGAGGTTAGAAAACTTCGAATCTATGGGAAAATTATAAATCTAACTGCTGATATATGCTTAAAAACGATGTTTATCTTAAGTAATTTTGAATTTTGAAAAGCTTCGAGTAATACATAGATCAGAGTTTAAAATTTTGTGTATAGGAGGAAAACGAGATTGAACAAATATTTGATCGAATTACTTGATAATGACAATATTTGAAAAAAATTGATCAAAAATGTCAAATATTTGATAAAATACTCCGAACTCTCGGGAGCAGGCATTTCGGGGTTACGGGGATCCCCGCACCGAACCAATTTTTGTATCGGTGCGGGACCAATTTTTCGAATTGGTTCCAAAAACCAATTTTCGAATTGGTTCGGTCTGTGGAACGTGAAGGAGGACCAAAATATGGTTGGGATTCGGGTCGGAGGATCGGTGTTTTTCGAAAAAAAATTTTTACAGTATAAAGTCTTAAAATATATAGAATATAAGTGGATTTGGAGAGATTAAGTGGTTCTGAAGATATAATTGTTTTTGGGGATATGAGTGGATTTAGAGGGATTAGGGGTGGTTTAAAGTGTTGAAAATAATTTGGAGGAGTAAGTATTGAGAGATTAAGGATTTGAAGGAAAAAAGGAAGATATCAAGAGATTTGGAATCAGTGTCGCTTCGACAATAAATCCAAGTATTCATAAGGAAACGAAATAATGTAAAATAAAGAGACATGCGCTATCTAAACTTAGGATTTGAAAGGAAAGGAGGATATCTGTGGTTTAAATGAAATTTAGTTTGTTTTGAAGGGAAACTGAAAGAGTAATATGCTTCCGAGGATTACAAGTGCTATCAAGCAGGAGACTTTCGCCTTTCGCGTGTCGCTTTTTAGAAATTACTTTCACATTTCGCGTTTCGCTTTTTGCGCGAAATGCGAAAGTTTTATAAACCCCTAAAGATGGTTAAGTTGGAGAAAAAATAAGACCCAAAAAAATTGAAAACCTCCAAAATTCTCAAAATTTTCGCCTGCGGTGCTAAAAAAGGAAGTAATCTTGCCATAATTTTATCTCCCGTTATTCCTCCAGATCCTCGACATGCTACGAATCCACCATCACTTTACCCAAACACCCTCTTTCTCCACCCAAATCCCAAAACGAAAATCCAACAAAATTACACTTCTATTCTACGGAAATGTTTTGGAAGCGAGGTGCAGACTCTAGAATATCCTAAAATATAGGATATAAAATAAAGGATGGAACCTGGCTTATGACTGATATTCCCTCAAATCCGTTGATATATATCTCGGATGCCCATCGAAATTCTAGAGTCAGTTGAAGCTGTAATTAGCAACAAACCGCTGAGTTGACAGATCTTTAGAGTTTTCTCAACATACCGGAAAAATTTTAAGAATTTCGTGTTTCGCGTGTTGCCCTTCGCGGATTTTCGCGTTTTTTGGACTTTCGTCTTTCGCATTTCGCGTTCCGCTTTTTAAAATCCGTTTCGGTACATCCCTGCTATCAAGGAATTTGAGAATATGTATAGAGTAATTTGAGGGATTACGAGGGAATTAGGATTATCAGTTGATTTAAAGAGATAAGGTAGCATTTTGTTACAAAAAAGATAGTATAGCATATAGGTAATACTACTTAAAAACCAAAAAATTTAAATTTTGAATATTTAATAATTTAAAATACTAATATACGAGCGTTTAGGTGCCGCGAAGCGGCACCTAAACGCTCGTGTTTCAAATATATTAATACTTACTTTCTATATGAAAATTTGTTTGTATATGTATTATAATACAGTGCGGTGCATATGTTTAGACTCAGACACCTATCTTTGATTAAAATACATTAAAAATTTTATATAAAAAAGAAAAAAAATTTTGAAAAATATAAAGTATAAAAATTTTATTAAAATTTTAATCAAAGATAGGTGTCTGAGTCTAAACATATGCACCGCACTGTAGTATGAAAATAAACTTGGAAAACCTGCCCTGAAAGTAAACCTATAAAGAAATAAACTTAAAAATAAACTTGAAAAGAATAAGCCTAAAAATAAATAAACTTAAAGATAAAATTGAGGATATATACCTAAAAAATACCCCTAAAAATAAACCTTAAAATAAACTTTAAAAAACTTGAAAAAATAAACTTTAAAAGTAAACCTGAAAATACGCCTAAAAATAAACTTGAAAAAAAGCTTAGAAATAAATAAACTTAAAATTAAAAATAAACTTTTTAATAAATTTAAGTTTGAAAAAATAAACTTGAAAAAAATAAACTTTAATTATATTTACATATTAATATTTATCCACGTCATTTTACCAACTTTTTTCTCTTAATTTTCTCTCTTAATTTAAGCAACTTTATTCTTCTACTCCTTTACTGACATTAGCTTGTCATAAGCAAACAAAATAAAAACTTTTTTTAGTCAAGACAGGAAGTAAAAATATATTTTTATGTAAATAAATATTTATTTTACACGTCTCATTTAAAAGAATTATTTAAATATTTAATGAAATTTAGCCTTAATTAAAGAGAGAATGTCTTCTTTCTTTTTTAGACTTTTTCTTTTGACTTTACAATTTTTGAGGCTATTTTGCATAATTAAATAACCTTTAATTTCTTCAAAAGTCCAAAGCCCGTTAATTAATTTTATCAAATTTTATTTTTAAATTTATTTTAAAATTTTAAAAATTCAACAAATTATTTATTTTTCCTTCGTGAAAATTAATTTTCTTTTTAAATTATCCACAAAAATATTTTTATAAATTTTTTCTTGCCTAAAATATTAATATTTTTGCAGCTAAATTTAATGCTTAGATAAATAAATAATAATCCTCTACCTATTTCTGACCATTTTTAAATAAATAAGCATTAAATTTCCAACATTTTCTCCAACTTTATTTAAATACAAATTGTCTCAAAAACTTGTTAAACATAAATAAATAAGTTGGTAATTTCTTTAAATGGAAATTTTAAAAACAAACTTTTTTTCTTCTTCTTTTTGTTTTTGACTATTTTTAGAAACTTTAAGTATACTAGGAATTAAATTTACCTACTTTGTTTTTCTACCAACTTTTTTAAAACTTTTTTCCAACTTTTTTACAACTTAAAACTTTTTGTGAACTTTTTTACAAACTTTCTCCCTGTTCCCAACTTCTCTCCAACTTTTTACCAACTTATTTTCAAACTTATTTTCAACCTTTTTAAACTTATTTTTCCAACTTTATTAGAGCCTGTTACAACCTTTGTTCCAACTTTTTTCTCCACAACTTTTCTCCCCAACTTTCTTTCCAACTTTTTTCTCCAACTTATTTTCCAACTTATTTTTACAACTTATTTTTACAACTTTTTTACAACTTGAGATTTATCTTCCATAAATAAATATTTATTTATATATATTTTAATTTAAAACGTAAGCTTCCTATTTTATTTCTAGAAAAAATAATTTTAATTTCAAAAAATTAAATGCTGTTTAAATTTATTTACTAAATAAATTTAAAACAGATCTATAATTAAAATATTTTTAGCATTCCATAAAAAGAAATTTTTTAATTTTTGAAATTTAATTTTAAAAAGGAAAAGGTTGATAGTGAAAATTAGGGCAAAATTGTGATGTTTTCTTTAAAAATTAAGAATTAAAAATCTTAAAATTTTTTTATTTAAATTCAGAATATTTTTAAATATTATTTCATTTTATTCAAAAAATTTTTTTTAATATTTTTTAAATACCTATTTATTCTACTTATTTTTCGAGTTGCGTTGCTTTTAAAATTCATAACTTACCATCAGGTTAACCGATAATTTTAAATTTAGTGTCATTCGATAGAGAATTAAAAGGGCTATTTAATACACTTTAAATTTTATTTTTTTATAAACTCACCAAAAAGTTATGGGCAAAAAACTAACCTTTTTACTCACAAAAATACAAATTTAGGTGGATTTCTCGCCAAATTTTTTAAATTAAATTAATTTATTGTTTTCCCTCAATTTGTAATCATTTTAGAAATTTATTAAGGATTATTTAAAGCTTTTGGATTTAACAAACAAATTGTTTTTTTATTTATTTTACGTTCATTTCCAATTTTTTGCTTCAAGATTTAACAGGTGTCATTTTAGCATTTTTAATATTTTTTTCTAATATTTTTCTTATTTTTTTTTATTTTTTCCCTACATCATTAACAACCTTTAGAAATTAAAATTTTAATTAAAAAAAAAGAATTTTTTCTTTAAAAGACTACAAAAATTAATTTTTATGCATGTTAAGTTTAATTAAAAAAAAGACTATATAAACTACAAACTTTGACTACAAATTAAAGTTTATTTTAAAGTTTTTACAAATTGTAAAAAAAGAAAACTTTTTTCTTTAATTGTCACTTGAATTTAATTTTCTAGCTTAAAAAAGAAAGTTTATTAATATTTAATGGGGCAGACAAAGCTTTAAAAGGTTAAAACTTTTTTACAACCTTTTTTTAAAACTTTTTCTGTTAGAACCTTAAAACTTTCTTTTTTATTAAAACTTTTTATTACAATCCCGTCAAGTTGGAAAAAGGTTGAATTTTTATAAAACTTTTTTACAATCTCAAAACTTTTTTATTCAAGTTTTACAATTTGTAATAAGTTTTACAAACTTGAGCATTTAATTTTAATTATTAACTTACCTATATTTTATCATAAACTACCCCATAAAATTCAAAAAAAAATTTTTTTGATTTTTTTGAAAATTTTTTTTTATTTTTTCGTTTAAAAATGCTTAAAACAAAAAATTTTTTTTTATTTTATTTTCTAAATTTCTTTATTTTATATTCCTTTATTTTATTTTCTAAATTACCCCATATTTTTTGTACTGAATTAAATTACCCCTAAATACTTCCATTTATTTAAGTTTAAGTTTAATCTTAATTTTATTTTTTATTTAATTTTACTTCTCACATACATCAAGTTCAGTTATTACCCAAGATTTTAATTAAATTGTTGCTTTCTTTAAAATATGTTTAAAATTAAATTAGATATTTTTTCAAACTTTTTGGCTCTATTCTTGGCCGAATTTAATTGCTTTTCTCGTAGAGAATTGAATTAGCTATTAAACGAGATCAGTTTTAAAAATATAAATTAATTTACAAAAGTGTTATAATTCAAAAACTTGTTTCAAAAAATTTTAAAAATTAAAAAAAAATTGAAAAAATTTGTTGATTCCATCAAAAAGAATTAACAAACGAGATAACGGGCATAGGTGTCTATATGGTCTTTTATGTTATCTTTTATGTTATAGTGGCCATAGATTATGTTATCTTTTATGTTATAGTGGCCATAGATTGGGACTCATTAGGTCGCGCAATACTTCTCGCGTTTTTTTCATTGACATTTTTATATTGTATTTTTAAAAATATTTTTTATTCTATTAATTATTATTCTTTAGAGTGTTTTCTAACAGCTCCCAAAATTTGAAAATTTTTGGTTGGGTATTTGGGGAGTTTTAGACGGAAACATCAAGGGTCTCTTGAACGTTCATTTTTCACGTCTCTTTTCTGTCCCAATTTTTTTCTTAAATTTTTTTAAATATTTTATTTTTAATATTTTTTAGTAGCCAATTTAATTCTCTATCCAAAAATACCTCATCTTTCCCTCCTCTTTCCTTTTTTAATTTATTAATCCTAAAGTTATGAGGATTCAATTCAACTAAGTTTCCACTACTTCCTTGTCCCCTAATTTTTTCTTAAAATTATTTTAAAATTTTTTTTAATTAAAAAAATTTTTTTTCTGTTCTTAAAATAATTTTTGCAATATTCTTCTACCCATAAAAATTAAAAAAGAGAGAAAATATTTTAATTATTGCGTGACTTGGGGCTTATTAAACACAGGAAATCAGACTTAATTTTACCAGAATTCTATTATTATTTTTTTTCTAAATTTTTTTAAAATTAATTTTTTTATTAAATACTTGCTAAAGATTATTTTACTGAAAAAAAAATTATTTTTCTAAAAATAATTTTTACAAAAAAAAATTATTTTTTTGTGTTATTTTTAAAATTAATTTAAATTAAAGTATTTTTATTTTGTAAAATTTATTTTTTTTCAGAATTAATTTTCTTATTTATTTTCATATATTTTTTAATTTATATATTCTTTTTAATAAATATACATACTAAAAATGGAAATTGTTCTAAGGATTTATTTTTGTAAATTAATAAGTATCCATTTTTGATATTTTCTGAAAATTGTAAAAAGGACTAAGATCAAATTTTGGCATTAAAAAGTAAAAAAAACACAAAAAGTGAACATTTTAAACAGAAAAATATTTAAATTTAAATATTTAATAAAAACGGAAAATACAAAAACTTGGATAAAATACATATCAGAATTCTTGGTTTTGTATTTTATTTAATTTATTTTCATTTATTGCCAATTTTATGTCTCTAGATACCCGCCCCCCTCTCTCCTCCTCCTAATTTGTTACACAGCTGGCTAGACCACATCGGTACCCAATAACCCACGTTGTGAGGGGATGTTCAGCTGGCTATTTCCCCCTACTCTCCGAATGCTGTACCAGAGGCTATTTTGGGTACTCTCAATATAGAATAATTAAATAAATAAATAATCAGAATTTTTTATTTAATAAAAAAATAAAAATCAGAACAAAATTAATTTTAATCCTTTTATAAAAAACATTGTCTCATAAAAATTTTTTTTAATTTTTTTAAAAATTTAATTTCAGTTTTTAGGTTTCTTTTATGTTTCTAAAAATATTACAAGGCATTTGAGGGTGTCTAAAATAATTTGAGAAAATCCTGAAATATTCCATTACATATTGGGTGAATCCCTAGTTGACTCAATCATAATTTATTGTTGTCTCATAAAAAAAATTTTTTTTTAATTTTTAAAATTTAATTACTTAGAATGCCTCCCTTTTTTGACATTTTTAAGGCTTCTTTTTAGCTTCTAAAAATATTATTTTTTTATTTTTATTTTTTATTTTTTATTTGCGTGTGTGTTCTGTTAACATACCTAGTCATTCTTAACACGTATATTGAAACCTTCTTTTTTATGCAAAAAAACAAAAAATATTTTAGTTAACTTGAATTAATGTTAAAAGCATTTTTGTGGGATTAATCCATTAATTTTGAATTTTTTATTTTTTTTTATTTTTTTTAATGTTTTTAATGTTTGCTTTTTAATTTTTCAACGTTAATTGGTGTTGTATTAAGTGTTCATAAATAGCTTTTAATGCAAAATTAATTTTATATTTTTTCGAGAAATTTTGTAGGAATTTTATAAAGAAGTCTTCCATAGTTTTATGTATCTCGAACAAAAATCTGGAGTATCGAGATCGAAAATTTGAGAGATATCTCGTACGATACTCACTCCCATTCCTATCTCTAATGTTATCTGACAAAAATTTAAAAAAAATTTTGAAAATTTTTTTGGAAAAGACTTGATTAGATAAAGTCAGAGTAGTAGAGAAGCAAGTTGTTTTTTCCATCTTTGCTCGATTAAGTCGACTGATTTAATTAACCATACTCATTTCCCTGGTTAATGGAAATTTAAAAACAAATTTTAAAAGGTCACTTCCTCACAATTACTTAGATACTCTATTTAACTGTAATATATTTAGGTATATATCAATTTTTTCAGATTGTGATTAAAAATATTTTTTATTTAAGTTAACAACTTGGAAAGGTTTTCAATATTTAGTCCAAGTCTAAGTAATTTTCTATTTCCAAGTGATTTTATTAAAAAAATATTTTTTTAAATAAACTATTAATTTTTTTATTCGTTAAAATATTCCAAATGTTGTTATCAGAACGAAACTTTAAAAATTATTAATCCATTCCCGGGATTAACCCACTACCGGAAGTCTCCCCCACCCTTCCTTTATGTTTATATTCAATGGAATTAATTTTAAAGTATTAAAATATTTTTGTAAATTTTGTTGGCAATTTATCAAGTGAGAAATATATTTATTATTTTTAAAAATTATCCTAGCAATTAAATATATTTACTTATTTCTGCATATTTATTAAATTTATTTATTAAATTTATTATTTCTTTCAAGTTTGTAAACTTAAAATTAGGTAAAATTAGATTTTTAAGATTAAGCTTAAAAGTTTTGCTTTTTCAAGTTTATTTAAGTTTAATTTCCCAGGTTTATTTTTCCAAGTTTATTTTTTCAAGTTTACATTTCTTAAGTTTCAAGTTTACAACCTGAAAAAGTTTCATGCTTTTTTCCAAGTTTATTAAGTTTAATTTTTCAAGTTTATTTTTTTAAGTTTACAATTTCTAAAGTTTCTAGTTTCTAGTTTACAATCTGAAAAAGTTTGATATTTTTTCCATGTTTATTTTTCAAGCTTATTTCTCAACTTTATTTTTTAAGTTTGCTTTTTCAAGTTTATTTTTTGTTTCCTACCAGAAATTGAAATCAGAATAAAAATATCAGAATTAAAAAAAATAATAATAAAATTCTGGTATTTTTACAAATTACAGTCAATATTATTATGCTCTCTTGGCCTAAAAAATAATTAAAATGAGTGACAACCTAATTTTTTATTTTTAATAGTGAGGGAGGATGACTTATTAATTTATTTTGGGAAAGAAAAGGCAGGCTTATATTCTCGCATTATAAAAATTTTCCTCGGAAAACTAGGAAATGCTAATTAGGACGACTGACTGTTATTATTAAATAAATATATGGGTGTGTGCATTTGACAATGCTAGCGTGTTTTGGCAGTCATTATTAGAGTATTTTTAAGATATGAAAATAAAAATGACGTTAACTCTCGAAATTTGTTTTTCTGAAAATTGGGCTAATTTAATTATAAGATAAACATAAAGATATTTTTGTCTCACAATTCTGCAAAAAATTATTTTTGGGGGAGAAGAGGTTATATTCTTCCCCTAATATTATTTTTAGCAATTTTATACTCTAATCCCCCAAAATTCTAATTAGACTTTATTCCTTTTAAATATCCTCATCATTTCCTTTTCTACCACTAAAATAATATGTAGAGTATATCTCCTCGTTATAATTATTTTAGCGTTACTTTGTTCGCAGTTTATTTAATTTATTATTCCGGTTATGCATACCTTGACGTTTTTGTTTGTTTTATAAAATTCCTTTCTTTTGTTAAGTTTGCAACTTGATGTTTTATTTCTTTTCAAGATTAAACTTGAAAGATTATTCAACCTTTTCAAGTTTGTAATCTTTGAGGTTTTATCATTTTCAAGTTTCAACATAAAACTTTATTCAACATTTTCAAGTTTGAACTTAAAACTTAATAAAACTTTTTTTCAATTTTGAACTTGAGACAAGTTTGAACTTAAAACTTTATTCAGCCTTCATTCAAGTTAAATTATCTTCTTAAGTTTGTAACAGATTGCAAACTGAATTACCTATTCCAAGTTTGCAACATTAAAAAATTTCCAAGTTTGAGATATAAAACGTTGTTTTAACACACAAACATATGTATTCTAATTATTTTTGTTTCTCAAATTCTCTCATTATTAGGAATGTTTCTGAATTTATTTAAAATTTCTAAAGGAGATAGAATTTCACATGTTTCTTTATTCTATTTACTGGAAGAGATCCCCTTCAAGCTTACATTATTTATTTTTATAATACATATTCGATATTGTTTAGAACTTCAAAATAAATTTAAAACTTTCTTTAAAAATTTTTATATTTTTGTTAAAATTTATTTTTAATTTCTGTTACAATTTTATTTTTTAAATTAAGCCAAGGACTGTTTATTTAAACAAAAGTTCCAGTTATATTTAAACAAAAATAATTAATCTCCTTTTTTGTGCCAGTTATTATCCCCCTCCTTTTTTTATTTTATTTAATTACTCATTTAAGCTCTCTGTTCTCTTTGGGAAGATTATTAAATTTTATTTTCGAATATACTCCCTAATTTTTCAAAATTACCCGTATTTTTATTTTTTCCCAATAATTTTCTAAAAAATTAATTAATTAAATAAAATCAATCTTTAATTTATTAAAGTGATTTTTACTTAAAAACAAATCCAATTTCACCTGCCTATGTCTACTTTTAATATTACTAATATAAATTTAAAATTATTCCAAAGACCACCCTGAAAAGCAATATTGTTAAAAATACCCCCCACTTCATTATCTTTGCAGAAAAATAAAAAAATAAATAAAAAAGGAACGAAAATCTAAACTTGGATGAAAAAAAAGTTGATAAAATTAGAAAGAAAAAGTATAAGGAACTAATCTTAGTTGAGAAGGAATAGGCTTAAAAGGGGTTGAAAAATAAGTATATACTAGGAGATAATTTAATAAAAGCTTTATATTTTTATTTCTTTTGTTTTTCCTATTGTTTTTCGTCATAAATAATTCTATTTTATTTTTGTCCAAAAATTTTATACTTTAGAGATTAAAATCTTTTTTTGATAGTTCTAGTAGAACTTCTGTACCTTTAGGATTTTTGAGAAAAAAATTTTCCGAAAGAAACAATTTAAGGTCTTTTTCGGAAATTCATTAAATTTAGTATGTTAATTACAATTATTAACGCACTCAAGCAATCTAGCAGACTTTAATAATTTATTTTCGGGAAAATTTTTTAGATTAGATTTTTTTAAATTTTTTCTGGCTTTCAAAACTTTTAGTAATTAAAAAAAGCTTGTCTGATTTTTTTCTGATTTTCGTAAAGTTTATGCAATTTAATTAAACTACAAGCCACGCAAGCTAACAGAGGTTGTTAGCTTGGTCATAATTTCAAAAGAAAAATTCAAACTGGTCTGTCTAAAAATATTTAAATACAATTTAAATAATTAATTTCCTCTATTTTACAAAGAACAATGATTATGTTTCATAGAATATATTTAAAGTTATGAATAAATTTTAGAAAAAATCTTAGTTTGCGTGACACTGTTTGATTAGCATTTTTTAACAGTTAAAGGAAGCAATTAGAAATTAAAATATTTATTTAGTTGGCAACTTTTCTTTGATGTTTATTTCGTAAAATTATGCTCTCGGAGCACTCTTTGCAAATTTTTTAAAATAAAATTATCTTTAGTGAAGGAACTCTTTAATTCCTAACATCCATATCGAATAGTAAATTAAAAAAATAAAGCGTCAAAGGTAAAATACAGAAAGCAAGAAGATTTTTGAGCCATAAAAGACCCCCATCGAATCTTTATTCCCACCCGCATCGAATCTTTATATCCCTAAAAATTTAAATTTAGGTAATAATTCTCTTATTTTTCCCACCATTTCTCTTAAATCTACGTTTCACTAGAAGTAATTTAAATTTTTTAAGCTTCATCGAAATTTAATAATTCCAAAGATTTTTTGCAGAAAAATAACAAAATAAGTCATTTATTCATATTTTATAAAAAATTATTTGATATTCATTACCTTCCTTCAATTCCCCTCAATAACCACATAAATGACTCAAAATAAAATATTAATTAAAAAGCCAATGCTTGAAACAACACATTTCAATCAAGAACAACAATCATCTACTAAAAGTAGTGTTAATGAAGTAATTATATCAGCAATAGATTGTGATGCGGAAATGACCCCGCCTCCATTAAACGATCTCTCACAAATAATTTATTCTGTTTTGATGCCTGTTGTTTGCCTTCTTGGTTAGATTATTAAAGTTTTTTTAATTATACTCCTTCCGGAAAGTGAGGATATACATAGGCATTAAAAAGGCAGTATAATCCTCCCGTAAAAATAAATATAATTTTTCAGGAAAAAGACAATACAATCTTTACGGAAGAGGATAATATAACTTTCCGGAAAACTTAAAGTTGCAACTTAAAATTTGCAAACTTAAAGTTTATAAAATTTCAGGAATTTAGTCAAAGACTTTAATAACATGGAGAAAATATAACTTTCCGGAAAAAATATAACCTTCCGGAAACAGAATAAATTTTCCGGAAAACTTACGTCTTAAGAAATACTTGACTAATACAACAACCTTAAGTCTGTAAACTTTATAGTTTCCGGAAAGTTTTTGAAATGTTATGAACTTAAATTTATAACTTTAAAAGTCTCTACTTTAAGTTTGCAAACTTAAGTTTTAAAAACTAAAAAATTATTCACAAACTTGAATAACTAAGGAATTAAAAAATAATTTAAATAATTTTAAGGAGTTGTGGGTGCCATAATTTGTGTATTTATTTTTACGCGCCGTCAGATGCGCTCATCATTATCAATTTATTTGGCAGCCCTATCTTTATTTGATTTTGTTCTTCTCCTCTGCGCGGCAATAATATATCCTAGTATGAATATGTGCTTACAGGAGGTTTTTAAATTGTTCAATTATTTTTTAAAAAATTGCTTATTTCTCAGGGCAATCGAGGTCCCATCTGTCATTTCTTTTGGAGAACATCCCTTGCCACATATCCACTCTCTTTAATGGCTCAAACAGCAAGCGTGTGGACAGTGATAGCTATTACAGTTGATCGGTATCTGGCTGTCCGTTATCCTCTTCATATGAGAGCCTGGTAAGTTAATGAATATTAACTTTGTGGAAATACCGTATTTACTCTGGTAATTCCCCAGGGGGATTATTGTTTCATCCCATCTCTAGGGTGGGGAATTAATAGAGACTGGGGAATTAATAAAGACTGGGGGATTACTAGAGAAAATACGGTAATTTAGAATATTTTCTATTTCCGGAAATATTTTAGAAAGGTTTAGAAATGTTTTACAATTTAAGTTTTCCGGAAGTAAGCTCAAAACCTTAGGTTTGCGAACTTAATGAACTATCCGGACTAAGAAATACCGAAACATTTTACTTTCCGGAAATAAAATTAAAAATCTACAACTATTACAAATGACATAATTTAAAAATTGTAAAAATGTCTTTTAAAGTGATTTGGAAGTGATCAATTGGGATATATCAAAAGTGACTAGGAGTCGACTAAAGTGATCGGGGGTTGAATTGCGCATATATTGGGGAATAAATTTATATACCTAATTGAGCAGTCCTAAAAATCTTAAGTTTACAAACTTAAGTTTACAACCTTAAGTTTGCAAACTTAAGTTTACAACCTTAGTTTACATTCTCCGGAATAAGATATTACGAATTATCATTATAACGAAATAATTATAAGTTCACAAACTTAATTTTTCTTTAAAGGTGTACCGCAAATAGAGCTAGAACTGTTGTTTTATTTATTACAATTATTGCAATCCTATTCAAAATGCCCTCATTTTTCGAAGTTACACTTAATGAATGTGGCCATTTAATGAAAACCTCTTTGAGGGATCATCATCTTTATTTTACAATTTATTACACTTACGGTGGGATTTTGTAATTTTTAAAATTTATTTTATTGTTTTTTAGGTTATTTATTGTTAATGTTAGCTACCCCATTCCTTTTCATAATTGTTTTAAACGCTCGAATTTTGTCAATTATTCACCGAGCAAATTTAGAGAGATATCGAATGAATGTTGTTAGAAGGTAAAAAATTTTTTTTTTATTTTTGGAAATTTTCAGAATTTCCAAAAAAAATTTTTCAAAAAATTTTCAAAGAAATTTTCAAAAAATTTTCAAAAAATTTTCAAAAAATTTTCAAAAAATTTTCAAAAAATTTTCAAAAAATTTTCAAAAAATTTTCAAAAAAAATTTTCAAAAAAATTTCAAAAAATTTTCAAAAAATTTTCAAAAAATTTTCAAAAAATTTTCAAAGAAATTTTCAAAAAATTTTCAAAAAATTTTCAAAAAATTTTCAAAAAATTTTCAAAAAATTTTCAAAAAATTTTCAAAAAATTTTCAAAAAAAATTTTCAAAAAAATTTCAAAAAATTTTCAAAAAATTTTCAAAAAATTTTCAAAAAATTTTCAAAAAATTTTCAAAAAATTTTCAAAAAATTTTCAAAAAATTTTCAAAAAATTTTCAAAAAATTTTCAAAAAATTTTCAAAAAATTTTCAAAAAAAATTTTCAAAAAAATTTCAAAAAATTTTCAAAAAATTTTCAAAAAATTTTCAAAAAATTTTCAAAAAATTTTCAAAAAATTTTCAAAAAATTTTCAAAAAATTTTCAAAAAATTTTCAAAAAATTTTCAAAAAAAATTTCAAAAAAATTTCAAAAAATTTTCAAAAAATTTTCAAAAAATTTTCAAAAAATTTTCAAAAAATTTTCAAAAAATTTCAAAAAAATTTTCAAAAAATTTTCAAAAAAATTTTTTTAATTAAAAAAATAATTTTTTCAGGTCATCTAGACTAACTCGAAGCAGTCAAGGAAGTAATGGTTGTGTTGTAAAACGAGAAAGTAATAATAGCACAACTTGGGTAACATCTCAACTAGTACAAACTAAACAACAAAATGGTTCTAAAGATTCGTTTTCGGGAGGAAAAGTTTTACAAAACAACAATAATACTTCAAACATTAATTCGAACAATTTTTCAAATTGCGAAAAACATCAAGTTATTGAAACTATTAGTGGTAATTTTTATTGCTAAGACTTTCCGGAAAATTTAGAGTTGTAAAACTTATTGTAGTTATGGAAAATGTTTTTTTTACAATTTTGATTTTAATAGTTTTACAAACTTACCGGAAAGTTTAAAGTTTCCGGAAAACGAGAAAGTTTTAAAGTTTTTAAAAAGTTTTTAAACGATTAAAGTTTTCCGGAAAACTTATAATATTAATTATTCAATTACAAACTTGACGGAAACTTCAAGTTTTCCGGAAACATTTAGAGGTTAAGGTTTCCGGAAATAATAATATTAAGTATTTATTCGCAGACTTAAAAAACTTTGAGTTTAAAGTTTTCCGGAAAACCTATAATATTAATTTACACTTACAAACTTGACGGAAACTTTAAAGTTTTTCGGAAACATTTATTGGTAAAAGTTTCCGGAAAATAATAATGCTAGTCTTTATTCAAAAACAACGGAAACATTTTACTATATTATTTTCCGGAAATAAAATTTAAAATACTACAATTATTACAAACTTGAGTTTAACGTCAAGTAAATTAATAATATTCATTACAAACTTAACGGATTCCTTATTATTTTACCACTAAAAATTACATGATTTAATGTATAAAATTATTGTTTTTAGGAATTATTGAGAACAATAATCGTTGCACAAAAATGGCTATTGTAATAATTGCTTCATTTATTGCTTTCAATTTCTTAGCTGGTTAGAGTTCACTTTAAATTTGCTAAAAAATTATTTCTTCTAATTTATTCAGGTGTAAACCACGTAATTGAAGCATTTAATCTCATGCAAGATGATGGTCAAAATTTGCGAATTCCTATCGGGAATTTTTTGGTCTGTCTAAATAGGTGAGGAATTCTTCCAAAATTATTTAAAAAAATTTATTTTTAGTGCCACAAATATTTTAATTTATTCAATTTTTGGACGTCGATTTCGAAAAATGTTTTTCTTTCAATTTTGCCCATGCTGGCGGCGAAAATATTCGGAATTAAACAGAAGTCTCTACCAAAATAATTATAAAAATGCTGATTTGCTTTAAAAAAAGGATTTTATTATTAAATTTACATATCTCGAATATAAGCTTTAAACAAAAAAAACTTGCCAGAATTTTTATTTTAATAAAAATTATTTAATAAATATTAATTTAAATGATATCGTTAAGATTGTAAAACATTTTTAAGACATTGGGTATTTTCCATAAACATTCCGGAAACTTAAACATTTTCCGGAAAGTTGTAAAACATTTTCAAGATTCCGGAAACATTTTTAATTTTATAAACTATAAAAATATTCCGGAACTTAATTAAATACTTTCCGGAAGGTTGTGAGAGAGAGAGTAATGAAATTAATTTTATAAACATTCCGGAAAAAGGGGTTGTAAAACATTTCTAACTTTATAAGCATTCCGGAAATTTATTGAGTATTTTTCTGAAATGTTGTAAAGTGATTTTTAAAATTGTAAACTTAAAAAAGTTTCCGGAAATATTTCTAAATATTATTTCCTCTAAATATTACAGTATTCAGCAATAAATTAAATTTCCATTTAAAAATTTTGGAAAGGCGCAAACTGCACAGAGTATTCAGAACAGAATAAACTTGTGCTACTATTTGCTTGTTGATCAGTTCTTTTATAAAACCTAGTTGACAAACTGTTGGTTGAGAATTGTGAATTATTAGGCGGTGGGTCATTTTCTTCACGTAAGAGAGTTGGGAGGTTCAATCGAGGAGGAGTCAGTAACTCCAGATTAGCTGTTATAGATTCGCATATTGAAGGATTCTTTTTGTCCTTTTTGTTGTCAGAAACTTTTTTACTTGATGAACGCCAAAAGAACAAAAAACAGAGAGCTATCTATAAAATTTTTTGAATAGAAAAAATTTTATCCTCTACCTACCAGAGTGGGTTGGAATTCCGATTTCCGACGTCCAATTTCCGAAAAAAAATTTGATTTCCGATTTCCGAGTTCCGTCATTTGAGCCATTTCCGATTTCCGACAGTTCTGATTTCCGACACCTCTGACTGTTCCGACCCACCTCTGCTGCCTACTTGCCTGAACAATTAAAATAGCCAAAAGCATCCCCTGAGTGATATACTGAGCAATCCCATCATTGCAAAAATAAATAGGTCCAGTTGATAGGTGTTGGTCAACGTCGTCCACATTATTTATATGAACACAATGTGTCGGATAATAAGCATATTCTGGTCGCATACAAAGAGTGTTTGGTGGACACAGATTTCCGGAACAGTTACGAATGTCGTAATTCAACACCCAACGTTTATAACCCGTAGGGAAGGATGACATTGCTGAGGAATACTTTGTAGAATTAAGATGGTTGTAGGTAGTTGAGTTGCTATTGGTCATTATATAATTTTAATCTAGTAAAAAAATTTTTTTGTACAAATTAAAATACCAATAAAATATAAATAAGTTTGTAATTGTAAATTGCAAAGCTCGAAAAGTTTAGATAAACATGCTTTTTATTCAAGTTTATTTTAAGTTTGTACTTGTGAAACTAAAATGAACTTGGAAAAAAAATGTTTAAACACTAAAAACACAACAATGTTTTAGCCAATGATATAGTTTAACTAGAATTGTTTATTTGATCATATTATGCTGCAAAGGAAAATAAACAAAAATAAGTTTAGTGTCCATTCAGCAATATTTGTTTATATTCAAAAAACTTTTAGTGACAACCTTGATTTATATTTAATAGAACAAACTTTTGATCGTTTGTTCTATTATTCGTTAATTTTTGGAAAATTAATTCTGGAAATTAGACAAAAGGCTATAGTTAGAATGTATAATTAACGTTTGGAAAGTTCAAATGCCCTCTTCATTTAGTTTTTGTTGTACCTATGTCCAGGATCAACTCTGATACATTTTTAATTTGTTGACTATATGGAAAATCCGCAAATAGAAAAAAATCCGCAAAAATTTGCAGACAAGGAAAAACCGTACACAAATTTATCAGAATAACTTTTTAAATTTAAACATTCCGGGAAGAAAAAATTGTAAAACATTAGGTCAAAAGTTTAAACATTTCCGGAAGGTTTAAAAAAATTTAAAAATTGCGAAAATTTATTAGACATTTTCCGGAAAGTTTTAAATGGATTGTAAAACATTTTTAAGTTTATAAACATTCCGGAAACAAAGATGTAAAACCCCTTTTTCCCAATTTTATACTTTAAAAACATTCCGGAAAATTGTAAAACATTTGTTATGCTTCAAAACATTAAACTTTTCCGGAAAGTTTTAAATGGAGTTTAACAATCCAGAAATTGTAAAATATTTAAAAGGAGATACAAATTTTCCGGAAAATTATAAATATTTTTGTAAGATTGTAAAATTAAAATGTTTCCAGAAATTGTAATATTTTCTTCTTAATGTTTCATTCTTTAACAGTTCAAACATTATGATAATGTGCAGAGTATTCGGAACTGAATGAACTCGAATTTGCTGATTGCTCATTTCTTTCATAACGCCGAGTTGGGAAATTTAATTGAGGAGATTGAGGAGTCAAACCAGTACTTGCGGAGGAGTCGAAAAGTTTAGGAGTCAAAATAGTATATTGATCACTTCTTTCACACAAGTGAGTTGGATTAGATCGAGTAGGCAGATCCAATCGAGGAGTCATTAACTCAAGATTAGTTGTTAACGTGTTGCATATGGAAGGACTTAAGGATTTGTTGTAGCCATCTTTTCGGGAATTCTTTTTCTCCTTTTTGTTGTCGGAAAGTTTTTTATTTGACGAACGCCAATAGAACAAAGAGAACAGAGCTATCTATAAAATTTTTTAAATTTAAAAATTTTTGATCTTGTCCAGTTTATGCGTTCATTCATAATTTCATGCGTCCATCAAAAAGTTTATACAACCAATAATGAAGTTATAAAGTTTTCTAAAGGGGTATGCGTCCAAACAAATTTTATCTATTAGTGTCCTATTAGGGTTAGACATAAACTGTTAACCAAACCGGAACCACCGGTGTTTTACCCAGAAATGAAAAATAAACGGAACCGAAAATCGGGGGGTCGAGATCGGCGATAACCGAAAACCGAAGATACTGGTTAATAACCGGTTGTGTCCAACCCTATTTACTGTGCATAAAGTTAGATGGGACGCATGAGAATTTTATTGGCCTCATAAAAGTTTGAATGGGCATATAAAAATTTTTTGGACATATAAACTCTATCGGACGTATAAAGGCTGAATGAACGTATAAACTTGACTAGAGCCTCATTTTTTTAATTTTCTTGCCTGAACAACTATAATCACCACAAGCATCCCAACAATTATATTCTGAATAATCCCATCATTGCACAAATAAACCGGCCCATTTGAAAGGTGTTTGGCAACGTTGTCCATGACACTTTTGTGAACACAATGTGTCGGAACAGAAAAATGTTCTGGTCGCAAACAAAGAGTGTCCGGTGGGCACATAATTCCGGAACAGTTACGCGCGTCTTGATTTAAGACCCAACGCATAGGAGATGGTGATGAGTTGGTATTGCTCATTATTTAAAAATGTTTTATAATCTAATAAAAATTCACAAAATACCGTATTTACTATATTAGAGCCCCAAGGAGCTCTATTTTTCAACTGTCCTCCAAACGGGGGCCATATTAAGGAGGGACTCTAATAAAGACGGGAGGCTCTATTTTACAAACACCCTCCAAAAAGGGGCCATATTAAGGAGGGGAGATTTAATACAGACGAGGGGGCTATATTTTTCAAACACCCTCCAAAAAGGGGTTTTATAAAGGAGGGGGCTCTAATTCGAAAGGGGGGCTATAATACAGGAAATACGGTATATTGTTTATATTATGTAATTTGTAAAAATAGTTTTGCAATTGTAGTATAAACAACTTGAAAAGTGTTAAACAAACAACACTGTGTTTTTAATTGTGAAACATGTTTTGATTAAAACTTGCTTAGTTGTTTATTTTATATTTGTAATTGTAAAATAAACTTGGAAAAAATGTTTTGAATATTACAAAACACGCAGTTTTGTAAGTGTGAAACATGTTTTGTTTAACTGTGTTTTGCTGTTGTTTATTTTATATTTGTAATTGTAAAATAAACTTGAAAAAAATGTTTTGAACAAACAACGCTGTTTTGCAATTGTAAAACATGTTTTGTTTAATTGTGTTTTGTTTAAAACTTGTCAAGTTGTTGATTTTACAATTACAAAACATTGTTCTATGTTAAAACTTTTTTCAAGTTTATTTTATATTTGTAATTGTAAAGTAAACTTGAAAAAATGTTTTGAACAAACAACACTGTGTTTTGTAATTGTAAAACATGTTTTATTAACCTGTGTTTTGTTTATTTAAACTTGTCAAGTTGTTTATATTTTACAATTACAAAACATTGCCCATATGTTAGTTAAAGAAACTTTCTTCAAGTTTATTTTAGTGTTGTAATTGTAAAACTAAAATGAACTTGGAAAAAAATGTTTTAACACTAAAAACAAAACAATGTTTCTAGTTAAATGATAGTTTAACTAGATTTGTTTATTTTGATCATATTATGCTGCAAAGACTAGAAAAATAAACAAAAATAATTTGTGGCCATTCAGCTATATTTTGTTTATATTCAAAACTTTTAGTGACAAATCTAAAAGATTTATAGTTTTTAGATTAAACTTTTGGTCGTTGTTCTGTTATATATTTCGTTGATTTTTTCTTGAAAAATTAAAAAAAAATTTTGAAAATAAAATCTAGAAATTTTTCATAGACTTTAAAAATTGAGCGGCCGTTGTATTTAAGGACTTTTTAAAAAATTTTAGTTCTATTTTTTTGTCTGAGAGGGGATTGAAAAATAAAGTGGTCGACCAAATATTTAGAGAAAATTTGGTACCCATGTATTTTTAATTAATTAATTTTTGACCTATTTTTAAATTTTAAAAATTTAATTAATTAATAAAATTTCCCAAAAAATAGCAAAATTTTAAGAAAAATCTTTTATTTAATCTGAATTAGAAATTAAAGGTCAAAATCGAAGCAAGATATGAAAAATAGGTATTTAATAAAGCCCAACATAAGGCTTTAGTTAGAATGTTTATTTTTATATAATTAGAATTTGGGAAGGTTCAAATGCCCCTTTTCAAGTATTTTTTATTGTTAGAAAGGATCGGATTCCGATTTCGTGAAAGTTAAAGGTTCCCAAGTCAGAACTTTTAGAGTTTAGGTACATTTCCTTAAATATCACACACACACACACAATTTCTTTGTTCATTTTAGAGCAAGGTATTTTTTTTTAACTTTAATTTTTTTGTATTTAAAAAATTAAATCTTTAACCAAAATTAATTTTAAAAATTTCAGGGCTCGTTAAAAAATTTCGAAAAAAATTAAAAAAAAATTAACCAAGCTCTAAAAATAGTATAATAAAAGGAACGATAACGTATATTAGTACAATTAACAATTTTTTAAATTAACAGATCCAAGGCTTCACACCAAAAAAAATTTTTTCCAGGAAGAAATTTGAAAAATTTTAAATTTTTTGTGTTTCGGACATTCAAAAATGTCAGTTAATAAAAATCCGCAAAAAATTTGCGGACAGATTAAAAATGTCCGCAAAAAATTTGCGGACAGATTAAAAATGTCCGCAAAAAATTTGCGGACAGATTAAAAATGTCCGCAAAAAATTTGCGGACAGATAAAAAAAATTCCGCAAATTCATCAAAAAAATTTTTTAATAGAATTTCCTTTTAATTTTTCCAAAAAAAGCCTCGTCTCTGTCTAACAATGTTCCCTCAACTATTTAAAATATCCCAAGGATCATCTTTTGGTTTTGTCATCGTCTTTTTCTTTTCCATGCCCTGTTTATTCAATCCTTGTTGTTTTTTAACAATTTTTTCACCCGATTTTTCAAGAGAAATTAATGAAGGAGATGAACTACTTGATTGATATAAATTATCTGGAACACCCAATTCATTCTCGTTTTCAACAACTATATTGTTTAATCCACTTTTTGCCGAATTTGAAGAATATTTAGTTGATGGAATTCCTTTAAAAATAAAAAAATGAACTTTTTGTGAAAATTTTTGCTAAAGAAAAATTTTTTTCGAGCTTCAAAAATCTTTTTCTTAACACTAATCTAGTTTACGAATCCAATAAACCTTTACACGTCCAATGAAAATTTGTAATATTTTTAGGGGTGTCAGCCTCGGAGGATTAGGCAGATTAATTCTTATTGGATCGAACCATCTACATGGCTTTGAAGGAATATAAAGCTTAAGGTTTACCAATTATTCGATTAACCAAAAATCACCAGTTTTTCTATTCGATATGAAACCGATAATCATATTCACTAAAATACTATCAGAAAACCAACCCCAACAAGTTCTGATATATTTTTATACCTAATATTTTTTTAGAAAAATTTAAAAAAAAAACCTGAAGTGAGTTTATTTGTTTCTTCCCCAATTTTTTGTTGTTGATACATTTTCTTAAATTTTTCATCTTCCAAATCATCACCCTCATTAACTTGGCCGGTATTTTTCAAGTTAGATAAGTCGTCATATTGACTTTAAAAATGAAAAAAAATTTTAATTAAAATTTAAAAAAATACTCTTTAAATTGTCCACCACTAAAACCATGCAAACTTGTTGATTTTACAAATTGATTAATTCCACTAAACGATTTTTGACCAAATTCTGTTGCTGAATTTAATAAATTGCCAAAACCTCCAAGTAATTTTCCTTCGCCAATCTGAAATTTTTTAAAATATTATTTGAGATTTTTCTTTTTTTTTAATTAATTATAAAACACAACAAAATATAAAAAAAATTATTAAAAAAAACAAGCTCATATGCATAGGAATCTTAAACAAGTTTACGATTCGAGTTCCGAAAAAAAGTAGTGGTCTAGATTTTGTGTTTGAAAGAAAGGAGGTCAAGGACAAGGTCAGATTCAATCAAAAAAATTTTTCAGGAGGGATGTGGCATCTCCTCACCAATGTTCATGAAAGATAAGATATATCTAGAGCAAGGGCGTATCCAGGGGGGGGGCTGGGGGGGGGGGGGGGGGCGAGACCCCCCCCCCGAAAAGGGGGAAAGGGGGAAAAAATTAGGAGAAGGATTGTCGAAAAAGTGAAATTTTTTCGCCTACAACCCTCAAATTTTAAAAAATTTTCGCCTGCGGCGCTAAAAAAGGAAGAAATCTGGCTTCTTGGGCTCCAAAATCCTCAAAATTTTCGCCTGCGGCGCTAAAAAAGGAAGAAATCTGGCTTCTTGGGCTCCAAATTCCAAAAAATTTTCGCCTGCGGCGCTAAATAAGTGAATTTTTTTGCCTACGGCCTTCTAAAATTCAAAAAATTTTCGCCTGCGGCGCAGAAAAGATAAAAATTTATGTACAAAAAATTTGCGTCCGGAACGCCAAGGTAAACGCCAAAAATTTTTGCGCCCACCCAGTGTTAGCCCCCCCCCGAAACCGACCCCCTGGATACGCCCTTGATCTAGAGGTGGAAGGAATATATTCAATAATTCCTCAAAATCAATCAGGATCAATATGCTTACTTTTTAGCGATTCGGCTCAAAAACCGCTAATTAATTAAATAAATTTAAATTTCCAAACAAAAAATACCACTTTATTTTTCTTTAATTAAAAAAATACAATTGATTATAAAGAGCGAAGGATAAAAAACTGGAAAAGCATTTTTAAAACTTAAAGAAGTGAAAGTGTGAAAAAAGCTAAAAGCTAGAAAAATTAAAAGTTATTTATATAAAAGGCTAAAAGAAAATACAATTTTAGATTTTGAAACTAGATAAAAAGGGTCTGGGAAAGGTTTTACAACAATGAGTAATTATATTTAAATAAAAATAGTTTTATTTTTGAATCGCGTTTTATGGACGCGACACTCCCGGGCCAGCAAATGGTTGGACATTTAAAAATTGGGATGGCAAGAGTGGAGTTGCGGGAGTTAAGATTGGAACCGCAACAAACAAAATTTGGGGATTTGGTATATAGGTAGGAACAGGTGCAGAAACAATAGAAGGGCTACATAATGATCGAATTGAAGGGGCTGGAGTATTTTTTAGATTAGGCATGAAATTGGGAGGTGGTGGCGGAGTTAGTAAGTTGTGGATATAAGTCGGGTTAAAATGGACCTTATTAAGGGGAGTGGGTTTCAACTTTGTGATTCTTTTGTGAATTCTTTTGTTTCTGGTCCTTTCCCATTTTCTTATCAGATTCTTTTTTATGGTGTGTTCATGAATGGGCAGGGCTTCGATGGTGCCGGATTCCAGAATGCGCACTCGTGAGGCAATTTTGAGGCGTTGTGGTAGTTTGAGAGCAGCCAGCGGAGCAGGACCATCAGGAAGCGGGATGTCCACGGCAGCAGGTTCGTCATCCGTTGTTTCCGCAGCAGCAGCAGGTGGTGAAGGCGGTTGCACACGGGGATGGGTCGGAGTAGTTTCTTTTGTTGGTGGTGGTGCTGAGGATTCTGTAGTAGCAATGCCAGTTGTTGGAGGAGGGTCACATTCCATAGTCGAATCTGTTGTTTCTGCCTGTTGCGATCTGTTATCTTTTAAAGAAATTTTAGATTTATCCTTAGAAATATTTATAAATTTTAAATAACGTTGTATGTGGGCAATGTCTTTTGGGGAAATTTTGGACATAATAATAGAAAATTTTAATTAATTTATCTTAAATAATGAAAAGGGGGTTTATTAAAATTTGAATTTAATTTATTAAATTTTGTGGGTCTTAGTGTCTTGGGTTGGAGCGATTAACGAGCTCCTGGATGTTGGAACTCAAGTCTTGTAATTCAATAGGAGGCTCCGGTCGGGCGGTTTTGCCCTTGAACAAATGGAACAGGAAGATGGCTACTTTTCCTATTAACAGTAATATAAGGACAGAAAGGCAGCCGAAAACGGATAGAACCGCTACAGAAATGTCGGGATGTTCAGTTAAAAATTGGGCAAAGGATTCAAAACCTAGATAAACAGCCGATGTGGCTAAAATTGGGATAGTGCCCTTAGCAATAGGTTTTCCTAGGCGTTTAAAAAGAGGGGGTTTCTTGAATAATGGGTATTTACGGCCTGGAAATGAGTTAGTGTCGCTAACAAGAGCGATAAGGATAAAAAGCAAAATTACGAGCAAAGTCGGCGGGGGTGTCCACCGTTGAGTGTTTCGTTTTGGGTGGTGTTGTTTGACGAGGCAAATAATTAAAATTAAAATAATGGCGAAAATTGGCAGAACAATAGCCAACAAATTCCAGTTAAGCCAATTGTAGTTATCAGGCTCGGAAATAAATTGTAGTTCAATGTTAATAAGTTCGAGGGAAATAAGACTACCCATTAATTCGAAGAAAACTGAAAAAGAATTTAAAATTAAAAATTTAACATTTAATTACAAAAATTAAAACGATTAAAAAATTTTTAAAATGATGGGGTAGGAGTAAAATAAAGTGTTTATAAAGTTCGCTCACGCGCCCTCCGCCCCGGGAAGTTGAATAGTGTTTTAAAGATTTAAAGGATGGGAAATATAATTGTAAAAATAAAAAATTTTTTTTTCGTTGAGAAAAACACTTTAATGTAATATAACTCTATTCCGGAGTTGTCTGATCGGGGATCGGAGATTTCTCTCATTTTCTTCCCTTTGTTGTTGTTTAATGTTTGGTTTTTCCTGTGAAAGTCTTTTTTCTACTTCTTCTGTCGTTTCTAAAGGGTATAGGTGTGATACGGATCTAAGCAAAGTGTTTCCACTATGAGCAGTTTTAACAAGTGCGGTGTCTGGGAATTGTCCTTCGTTAAAATGTACTTTGACAATAATAGCAATAGGCCAAAGAGCTTTTGGTGACTCACTGTGTATTAATACAAGCTCTCCTTTTTGAGGCCAACGTGGATTTTGTGAGGAAATTTTTCGGAATCTTTCCCTAAGGGAAAGCAAGTAATCATCTCGCCACCGTAACCAAAAAGCTTTGGTGGTTTTTGACAAACTTTTCCATAAATTCTCTAAACTTGAGGGGTCACTTCTAGGAGAATAATCGGGATCATTTTCGGTTTCGTTATTTGCCATTAACGGCCAATTATGTAAATTGTATCCTAGGGGCCGCATAAAGTCGATGGGCCTAAGTGGGAGTGGGTCAGCTGGATTGGAACTGCAAAAACTAATGGGTCTCGAATTTACACAACTTTCTATTTCTGAAAGTGTGGTGAGGAAGTTGTCAAATTTGGAAATATGTGGAAAAAGTCCTTTTGCCAAGGACCTACGTAAATGAAATTTTACTAAACCTATAAGGCGTTCATAAAAACCTCCACGCCATGCGGCGTACGGTACTCTTAAATGCCAAACAATAGGGTGGGTTTTACATGAATTTTCAAAAAATTTCTTAAAAGAAATAAACGTTGGGGCACTGTCTGAATAAATTGTGGTAGGGGGTGAAAATTTGGCACAAAATCGCCTAAAAGCGAGTAGGAAGGATTCACTAGTTAAATCTGGCACATAATCAAGGGAAATTCCTCTTGTGGACAAACAAACCCAAATTACTATCCAAAACTTTTTTGTTTTCGGCGCACTTGTAGTTGAGGTTTTTGGGAATTTTTTATCGGTCCTTATGTGTAATGGACCGCAATAATCGAGGCCTGTGGTTAAAAACGGCCGGGAAGGTGAAACACGTTCAATTGGTAATTGTGGGAACGGGGGTGGGTCGAACGGTTTTACTTGAAACTTCCTACACGGAAGACAGGATTTAAAAAGTACTCGTTCAACGGTGCGTCGACCTTTAGGAATCCAATACTGTCGTCTTATTATCGACAACGTAAGTAAAGGGCTGGAATGGTGGTATATGAGATGAGTTTCATAAATAATAAGTGCTGTTAAATGAGAATTTGAAGGGAGGTAGATCGGTTCAATAGTCTTTATTGGCAATGAGGATTTTCCTAGTCTACCTTTTGACCTCAGTATATTTTGGTTATCAGTAAAAATTCCTAAAGCTTCATTATTTTTATCGGTGGGTGGAAATAAGCGCTGTTCTTGTTGAAGAACAATTGAAAGCGCACGTCTATATTCTTTTACACTAATTTTTAAAGAAGGGTATTTTTCTTTAAACATTGGAAATATTTTGGATTTTGGTTTTAAATGGGAGAGAAAACGAATTACATACGCTATACAGCGCAACGCTTTGCATAGTCTAGAGTGGTGTGTTAGATCAAAAATTGATTGGTGTTGGGTAATGGCAAACGCGAATATCGGGTTCTCTGCTTCCTCTTGTTTTGGCCCTTTATGTTCGTTTGAGAGAAATGGCTTGACCTCTTTATTGTCTGGCCAACAGGTGGAAGGGAGTGAGAGCCATTGCGGGCCGTTCCACCACATTAAATTAGAGGATAGAGCTTTTACTGAGGAAATTCCGCGTGTTCCTAAATCGGATGGGTTTTCTTGACCGGAAACGTGACGGATAATTAAATTAGGAATTTTTTGAATACTTTTAATTCTATTGGAAACAAAGATGTCACGGATACGTATTTTAGTATTTACCCACGAGATTGCAACTGAGGAGTCGCTCCAAAGGTTCATGATAGGGTCAATATTTAAATTCTCAAAATGTTTATACACAAATTGGAGGGCTTTTGTGCCCATTAAAATAGCTATTAATTCTAATTGTGGGATTGTTCTCTTTGTTTTTATGGGTTTCACTTTTGTTTTACTAAAAATAAGTCTCACGTCCGTTTTACCATCCGGAAAGTTTTCAATTCTCATAAATATGGCTGCGCACATTGCTGCTTCAGAAGCGTCTGTAAAGCAGTGTAGTTGGTATTTTTGGTGTTGATTTGAATTAGAGAGTTGCCTTGGAATTTTGATGGGCATTTCGTCAGTCCATTCTTTTATTAACATATTCCATTTTTCAACCAAATCTACTGGAAGTTGGTCGTCCCATTTGAGTTTATTTTCCCATAGTGATTGCATAAAAATTTTTAAAGGTAAAATTAATGGAGTGATTAAGCCTAAAGGGTCGAAATGGGAAGCTATAAAGGCTAGAATTTTTCTTTTAGTTAATATTGGTGTTAGAGGGAATGGCTTTATTTTTATTTCAAATGCGTCGGAATCGGTGTTCCAACAAAGGCCAAGAATTTTTTGTGAGGGTCCTTTTAATCTTTTTGCCTCGGGGATAGGGTCAAGAACTTCTTTTTTGTTACTAGCAAACTCTTGTAACTCCATGTTTGCTTTTTGGAAGAGCTCATTTACCGCAATTACTTTAGTTTGAGCTTCTGGGACATTTTGGGCGGAAAAGACAATATTGTCAACGTATGTATTATTGCTAATTTCGTCTGAAAGGGCTGAAGGGTGTTGTGAAAGGTGGTGTAAAATAGTAGCTCCCAATAGGAATGGTGAGCAGCAAAGGCCGAAAGGGACTCTAGTAAAGCGATAAATTTGTAAATTATTATTAGTTAAAGGCTCTTCAATCGATTTAAGCCAAATGAATCGGGTGGAGTCTCTGTGTGAGGGATGTACGGAAATTTGGAGAAAAGCTTTCATTACATCTGTTATAATTACAATTGGTGGGATTCGAAATCGGAGTAGAATTCCGACCAAATCTGGAAGGATCACGGGACCGGGTTCTAATGTGTCGTTCAGCGAATTTTCCTTTCCAAGTTGCGCTGACCCGTCATATACGATCCTAAGTTTGTGGGTTATTACCGGTTGGTGGGGGAGATAATGGAGGGGTGGTGAATATTTGCTTGGGTCTATTACCGGTTCAATAATTCCAAGTTTTAATTGCTCTTGGATAATGTTATTGTATTTTGTTAGTAAAGTGGTGTCTTTATTTAAAATTTTTAAAGCCGAACGGAGTCGTCCGTAACAAAGGCCATAATTTGAGGGCAGTGAAATAGTGTGAGGATCTGCTTTAAAGGGAAATTTTACCTCATATCGATTGTTAATAAAGCGTATTTCTTTTTTAAATTTTTGGAAGACTTCATCTTCGGTGAGTGCTGGAGGAGGGTCTGTTATACCAATACCTTCCAGGGTAAAGAAGTCTGGATTAGGTTCGAATGGGGTACTTTGGACACAAAAATTAGTCATCGTGTTATAGATTTTTTGGTAAGTGTGTTTAAAAGATTTTCCGGCAACTATGGGGCCGAGTAGAGTTTGTATGAGATGATAGCCCGAAGGCAAACGGCAAATTGGCGTGGGTTCTAAGTCATAGTAGAAATCACTACCTAATAAAATGGTTGGACAGGTAGATTTAATTGCGGGGGTTAAATCACTGTATTGGAGTACCTCGGGGCTAAAGGGTAAGTAAGAGGTACTGTGAGTGAGGTGGTCTAATGTGTTAGCTTTGACCTGTAAAATCCGGCCATTCAGCAATTGGAGTCCAAATGTAGTTGAGTAAGTTTGTGTTGGCTTAAATTTTGGGTTGTTAAACACTCCCAGATTCATAGTTGTTTCTTCTAGGGTTAATTTCAACGACCTAGCTTCTTCTGTTCGGATGTATGAATTTGTACTGGCGTCGTCAAGTAGGATAATTAATTCTTTATTAATTGCTGGGTAGGCAGGATTAAATATTTTGGCGCAAACACATTTAAGCAGTATTGGGTTTGAATTATTCTGCACTGTGCTGGTAGAAACGTTAATTTGATGGTTGTCTTTTGTGTTGTTTTCCATTTCATTTACTTGTGGTGTCGTTGCTGGTTTAATGCTTAAATTTTGTGTGGGGACTGGGGATGGGGGGTACATATTGTGGTAACAATAAGGGTTAAATCCAGGATATGGTTGAAAATTCTGGTAGGGGAGATACGAGGCCGGTGTGTAAGAGTTCGGAAATAATGGGGAAGGTTGATTAGTGTGTATTGTAGTGTATTTATTAGGGGTGGACGTGGATTGAATATTGTTAGTCTGTGGATTACCTTTTTTCAATGTGTTAGGACATAATGGCCGGGGGTGATTACCATGGCATTGAGAGCATTTACTGGGCGAAGGACAGTTGTTAGCAAAATGATTTGGCCTCAGGCACCTAAAACATCTTTTGAGAGCTCTGAGTCGGGAGTGTCTTGAATTTATATCTGAAAATTTCACACAATTGGACGAAAAATGTCCACCGTCTTCACAAAAAAGACATGGCAATTTTGGACTAATGGTTGGTTTAGAAAATTTATTTTGCTCTCTTCTCTGAGTAGCAAACGAAAGCGAGGAACTTGGTTCTTGTGATTGATTTTGTGGGGAATACGAGTCAGAATTGGACCGTGACGGGGTAAAAAATTTATTAATTTTCGGCGGTTTCATGGGGGATTGGATTTCTTTATTTTGGTCCTTTATTGCTGCTACCCCTAATTTACGTTTAAGTATGGTTTTTAAAACATTACGAAGCTTATCCGTGCTCCAATTACCACTTTCCTTAGCCTTGAGGATTTCTTCCAAAATTGGTGGAGGTAATTTTCCTTCAATTTCCATTTGTATAGAGAGCGTGTTGGTGTCGAATTCCTGTTCTAACATTTGTAAGTAAATTATTTCGAACTCGTCGACAAATGTCGAGAGTTCTTTACACAAAATTTCAGGGCCGTGGTTGGAATGAACAGTTGGTAGTTTTCGAAGGGAAATGTGTAAATTACGGTTTATCTCATCGGGTTGACCGTAATTTTCTTTCAAAAGTCGAATGGCTTCATTGTAAGAAGCGTCAGTAAGAGGGAGAGATTTAACTAGTAAAAGAGCCGGTCCACTTAAACATTCTTTTAAATAGGAAAATTTTACCGAGTTGGAAATAGTGGATAAGTCGTGGACTCCGGCACAGAAAGAGTTCCAAAAAGAGACATATTCAATACAATTGCCCGAAAATTTGGGAAGAGAGATTTTCGGCAAATGCATATGTGATTGAGTAGGTTGGTTAGGGTCTGGAAGAGCTGAAAGTAAGGTTTGGCGGGAGGATCGGAGATTTTTTAAATACTTTTTCAACTGGAATAAAGTGCCTAAATACGGGGTGTTGGTAACAAAATTTTCATAAATGGGTGTGTCGGCGGTCCTTTCCGCTCCGGTCATATTCGTTCTGACCGACATCCATTTTTCATGTGTGGAAGAAATATCCGAAATTGCTTCGGAAACATATTCCAGCTCTATTTCTAAAGAGCTTAACAATTTGCGGGTGTCGGAGTGAAATTGTGATATACTTATATGGTCTGGTGGAGGTGGGAACGTTTTTTGATTGTCAAGTAATTCTAGACCTTGCTCTTGTAAAAGAGTGAGCTGGTCACGAAAGGGTGCGGACATGGCGAATTATGTGAATAATAATTAAAAATATTGAAATTTATAAAAAAGGGGGAAGTCCGTATGTGTCAATTCCGCGGAACGCAGGCAAAAGTTAGGAAAGTCCGGAACAGGTCACCGGCTGAGCTTTAGCGATTCGGCTCAAAAACCGCTAATTAATTAAATAAATTTAAATTTCCAAACAAAAAATACCACTTTATTTTTCTTTAATTAAAAAAATACAATTGATTATAAAGAGCGAAGGATAAAAAACTGGAAAAGCATTTTTAAAACTTAAAGAAGTGAAAGTGTGAAAAAAGCTAAAAGCTAGAAAAATTAAAAGTTATTTATATAAAAGGCTAAAAGAAAATACAATTTTAGATTTTGAAACTAGATAAAAAGGGTCTGGGAAAGGTTTTACAACAATGAGTAATTATATTTAAATAAAAATAGTTTTATTTTTGAATCGCGTTTTATGGACGCGACAACTTAAACCCCTCAGAAAAAGTCCCAAAAACAAGAAAAAGCCGGTGTCAGAGCCAAAAGTGAAGACCCAGAAATTAAAAAAATTAAACCTTGCTCGCGACAGTTTCACTTAATTCAACAGCTTTTGTACCCGTTTGAGAAGTCAAATCTTTAGCCATTCCAGCAGCTGAAGTCGCCCCTTTACTTAACAAATTCCAACCCATTGAAAGGGAATTTAAAGCACCCGTTAACATTTCAGATTGAGAATTGGAGTCAAAACTCATTTTTTGTTGAAATTGGGGATTGCCAAAGCCGGAATAACGAGAATTACTAAAAAATAAAAAAAGTCAAAATTATCGATTATTAGAGCGATTAAAATTTTTTTTGAAATTTTATAACAAAAAAATTTGTGATTTCAATTGCATTATCGACCCATGCCGCAAATATTGCCTTACTTTATTAGAAATGGTCAACAGATTTATAATTGGCAAGGATACCTTTGACCGTTTTTCACAGAAAAAAAGGTAAGAAAAAATTACAGACAAACATTTGCGAACCAGGAATGGGGGGACAGGACCGTAGGCAGGCGGGTCGAAATAGGAAAAAGGAAAGAAATTTGGGGAGGGATTGGACAAAAAGTGAATTTTTTGATCTATTGTCTTCAAAATTTTTCCTCCAAAAAATAAAGGAAAGTGATGAAACCCCCAAAAATAATTTTAGAGTTAAAAATAAACAATTAAAACCTTTGCCCAGAATTCTGAAATCCATCAAAGTCATCGTTATGTAAACTCTCCACTCGTCCACTGCTCAAAGGTTTAGACATTTCACTTCTAATAGGTTGATAATTACGAGCTGGCGACGTTTCATAGGACCACACTTTGCCTTCAGATTCGGTACTGACCTAGAAAAAAATTTTTCGAAAAAATTTTAAAAAATGGTCAAAAGGGTCAATTCCCCCAAAAATAAAAAAAATAACCTTGTCTCTCAGCAGAGCGGCAGCTTTAGAATTATATTTTTCAATTATCGTCCATTCCGGCTTGAAATCAGGTTGGGATTCCAAAAACTCCCTAGCCTTTACATTTCCTCCCACCTTCATTTTTTCTAATTCGCTATCTTTCCATTTATCCATTGTTAGGGAACGAACAAAACTTTGAAATTAAATAAGTTTTAATTGAAAAAAAATTTTTTTTGAAATATTTCACATAGACGAGACATCCCACACAAATATACCTACATTTTAAATTTAGGTACTTTCCTGTTGTGACCCCCCTCACCCCCCACATTATGGACAAATTATATATATGTCATTCGAAAGAGCTCGTCGAGCTGAATTGAATGACCCCAAAATTATTTATGTCTCGCAACATTGGACTGAAATATTGGGCTCAAACACGGCATTCCTTGGAACCGTTTTCTCAACACGGCACAAAGGAATGCCGTGTTGAACAAAAAGTCGGGGCTGGTTATAGATTGGGGTTTCCAAAGATTTTACAGGATCGGATAAAGAAAGTCCAGATTCCGGCATCAGGTAACCCACTCAAACCTGCTATAACCTCCAAAAAATTTATAAAACTTGAATGAAACCTGATATGTACACCAAGTCCTCTATGCTTCCCAGAGCATTCCAGACAAATCCAAATGCCATAAGTAACACTAGCCCATTGCGGATTTAAAGCTTGACATTCAAAACAAAACTAGAAAAAAAAATTAAAAAATTTGTTAAAATTTAAAAATTATACATTATTTTCATCAACAGGTCTAAGGTCCTTTAATATTCGTCTGGTACGTGGACTTGCCATAATTTTAATGTTTTATGAATTTTTTGAAAGCTCTAAAAATTCCTTTAAAAATATAAAAATAAAATTTAAAAAATATGTAAAACAAGTAAATCAAGTGGGAAAACCCAAAACCTGGTCAACTCCAAATCCGGTGTATAAAATTTGCCGGACCCGGATCTGTAACTTGAGCCGACCGGATCCGGACGGATTTTTCCGGATTAATCCGGTCCGGTTTTAATCTGGAGAACACGAAAAAAACCCGGATTTGGGACCCGAACTCCGAAAAAATCCAGCCGGATCCGGTCCGGCCATTCACTATCAGCAAACGTTTTTGCTGAGACTCAAATGTACTTACAAAAATAAAAAAAGTTTTGACACGAAAAGCAATATTCACGCCGGCGCGCTCCATAATGGCGCAGATCATAAATTGCTTCAAGATTATTATTAAATCTTACCAAATTTAGTATTAAACGATTCCTCTCAACCAGCTAAAGAAATTTTACTAAAATTGATAAAGGCCTAAACATTTCCAGCAAGTTATGGCTTTGCGCCAATATGGCCTCGCGCCGGCGTGTCCCCTCTTAACCGGCTACTATGAAACGTCCCAAACTAATTCCGTTTTCCTGCATTTTTTCTTATTTTTTGTTGTCTTAAAAAGTTTTTTTGTTAATTCTTCTAACTAATTCCGTTTTTTAGCTTTATTTTATTATTAAAAACAATGTCTTCAGTCAAAGTGGCAGTTCGTGTTAGACCGTTTAATAGCCGAGAAATACGTCTGTTATTTGAAATTTTAACTTTGGGGTTTTCCCGAACCTGTTCTTGCGGAAATACTTTTTTGATGACTCATAATGGCGAAATATTTAAAGGAAATCCCACAAATGTCCTCAAAAACTTTCTCGAATACAATCATTAGGGAAAAGGTAAATATGGACTGACCATTTTGAGACCATTATGATCTCATAATGGTCAGAGTCCATATTTTTGCATATCAAGTGAGTCCGCAAAATGTGTCCGCAAAAACTGGTTTGGGATAACCGACAAGTACCGAATTTTTTTATTTCCCAACAATTGCAGAACTTCTTTCCAAATGCGTGATCGATATGTCAGACAAAGAAACATGTATATTTTACAGTTTTTTGTCAAAAAATTAAAAATTATTTAATAGATATAACAAGCAGCTCAAATCAAACATACAGTTTCGAGTTCGATTTTTCTTATTCGTCATTTGACAAAGAAGCTGTCGATTATGCGTCTCAGGAGAAGGTTTACACAGATATAGGTTTGTTGATTTGGTGTTTTTAACAAGGAGAGGTTGCGAGGTGTCCGACCTAAAAACGGTCGAGACCGGGCTCATTCGATAGAGAATGTGCCCTTTCTAGCAAGGATTTTGATCTGGCAAAGAGGCCAGAGATTGCTAGAAAGGGCACATTCTCTATCGAATGAGCCCGGTCTCGACCGTTTTTAGGTCGGACACCTCGCAACCTCTCCTTGTAAGTTTAATAAAAAAACAAATTTAGGTGTTGAAATGCTTGACCACGCATTTGACGGGTAAGCTATTCCTCCCAGGAATAAAAATTTTTACTTTAAAAGTTTAGTGGGAAAATTGGTCCGCAAAAAGGGAAAAGAGTAGAGTCCGGCAAAATCGCATTCCCGGGGTCCCGGAACGGCATTTTTTTCAAAATTTTGTACGGGACGGGATCCCGCGGGATTAATCCCGTAAATCCCGTTTTCCGCGAAAAACCCGGGATTCCGGGACGGGATCCCGTAAAATCCCGTACGGGGTCCCGTCCAGTGCCGACCAAATTTATACGTATTTCTTAGGGTTGGTGGCCCGGTCCGAAAAATCGAGTCGGCCATTGAATTGTGGCCCGAAAAAAATGACTTGAACGTCGGCCCGACTCGAAAACCCTAATCCCACATATTATATAATATTTTCTTAGATACAATGTTTGTATATTTGCTTATGGTCAAACTGGTTCTGGCAAGTCATACACAATGAGTGATTGCTCTTTTTTTGTTTAAAATAAATTAATTCATTTTAGTGGGTAAAGTAAATGATCTCGAGGAAATGGGAATGATTCCAAGATTGTGTCGCGACCTTTTTAGTAGAATTAGTGAAAACAGAGAGAATCAGCAACTCAACTATACTGTAGAAGTACAAGTTTTTTTTGATAAATTAGAGTCGAATTAGAGGGCGTAGCCTGGGGGTTTCTTGGGCTGAAGCTACCACCCCCCCGCCCCCTCGAAACGGGGGATAATATAAAATTTTGATGAGAAATTATCAAAAATGTGATTTATTTTTCGCATACGACCCCCAAAATTCTTAAAAAGATTTTTGCATAACGCATTTTAGCCCCCCCCCCCCGAAAGTGACCCCCTAGCTACGCCCTTTTATGAATTGTGTATGAATTTTTTTTATTTTTTAGGTTTCATATATGGAAATTTATTGTGAAAAAGTCAAGGATTTGTTGTGTCCAAAGAATGAAAATTTGAAAGTTCGAGAACATCCGGTTTTGGGTCCATATGTAGAAGATCTCGAGAAGGTGGCCCTGTGTTCATATGAAGAGTTGGAATTTATAAATTTTTTCTTAAATCTGCTCTTTAAATTTCTTTAGTATTTTTGAAGTAATGGATGCTGGTAACAAAGCCAGGTTATTTTTTATTATTAAAATATTGCTTAATTATATATTTAAATGTTTAGAACGGTGGCAGCTACAAATATGAATTCAACATCATCCCGCTCTCATACAATCTTTACAATTGTGCTTACTCAACGAGAGTGTGTTAATAATTTGGATACCGAAAAAGTATATATTTATTTTTTGGGGGAGTGTTGTTTCCACTTTTAAAGGGACTTAGATACCCTCTAGACTTACACTCTGAAGACCTATAATTTTTGGAGGGGAATATCGAAAATTTGATGGAGTACTAGAGATCGTCCTGGGTCTGGACCAAGGCCTGGGTTTTTCCTGTACCCAGAATCCAGGCCAAGTCATTTTTTGACCTTCCTGGGTTATTTCTGGACTACAGGCCCAGTAAGTAGGGAGGACTTTAATTCCTTTAAATTCCTCTCAAAATTTTTAGGTCTTCAGGGTGACCTGAGGTTTTATTTCTTTTTTTTCTTAAGGTTAGCAAAATATCGTTGGTCGATCTTGCTGGTTGGTCAAATTTAAATTTTTTTTTTAATTTTATAAATAAAAAACAGGGAGTGAAAGATCAGGTTCAACAGAAGGTCAAAGATTAAAGGTAAAAATTTTTTATTAATTCAATCGACCTCCCTTTAAGATAACAAAGAGAAAAAATTTTCAAACAAATATTTTAGAAAATTCCCAAGCCTTCCACAATCCAATATTTATTCTTATCTCGTAAATTACTCCCTCATAGGCTACAACTTAACAAGAGGATTAAAAATGGCCCTCCCCCACCTCTTCTCTTAAAAAATTCTTGTTACGGGTCTACCCGTAAATAGGGTTACCTGCTCGCTCGAACCGTAACTCGAAAGATCGAGCGAGCCGAGGCTTTTCAGCTCGAATACGAATCGAAAAAAACCAAGCTCGAAAAAATGCACCGAACGTCGTCTCGAATCGAAAACGGCAACCCTACCCTTAAGTATAATATTGGGAGGTTCACCTGTATTATATTTTCTTTCAAAAATTTTTAACAATCAAAATTTTTAGGAAGGTGCAAATATCAACAAAAGCTTAACTACACTTGGACTTGTTATCAAAAAAGTTTTTTTTTTTAATTTTTTAAAATAACTTCAAATTTCCTTTAAAAGTTGGCTGAACAATCTTCGACTAAAAAGAAAGGAAAACAACAAAGAGTGGCTGTAATACCTTATCGGGTTTATTTAAAATTTTAAAGATTTGAATTAAATTTTTAAAAAAAATTCTAGGATTCTGTGTTGACATGGCTTTTAAAGGAATCTCTTGGAGGAAATTCAAAAACTGCTATGATTGCTACAATTAGTCCGGCTGAGATTAATTTTGAAGAGACTTTGAGTACATTAAGGTTTTTTCTAAAAAAAATTTTTTTTAAGTTTGAAAAAATTTTTGGAATTTTTTAACTGAAAAATTCTGAAATTTTTGAAAGGTTCTTTTCGAAAAAATTTTTTTGGTAATAGTTTGATTTATTCCACCCCCTTTTTTCCCTGGTTCTTTTACGGCATCTTTTCTCTTTTTACGGCAAATTTATCATTCGACTCACAATCAGTTCGAAGAGCCGAGTGCCTTTAATCAACATATAAGTAGTTATGATATTTTATTTTCTCGCTTGCAGCGACACAAAGTTTATTAAGCATGGATTCAGCCTCTTAATTTTGTTCAAAATCGCCAAATCGAACCGCTCTTGCTCGAAAAGTTATTTCAAATGATATTTGATAAATTATACCTCTAGCAGAAAGGCTCAAAGTAGTCGGGGAATAGGAGAAATCGGTGGAATAAACCAAATTATTACCAAAAATTTTTGGAAAAAATTTTCAAAAATCCACAAAATTTTTCCGCAAGTTTTTACCAAAAATTTTTGGGAAAAAATTTTTTTGAATTTTTTGTGCTCAAAAAAAATTTTTTTTCTGAAAAATTTTTCTAACGTTTAAAGATATGCTGATAGTGCTAAACAAATTGTTTGTCGTGCCAAAGTTAATGAGGATATAAATTCAAAATTCTTTAGAGGACTTAAAGAGGAGGTTAATTTTTGAAAATAAAATTTTATAAAATTTTAAAAAAATATTAGGATATTTCCAAAAGAAATTTTCGAGGAGTAAATGTTGGAAATGATGCGACAAACGAGGACTATTGTTTTATTTCTCCTCTAACTGATTTTTCTAATTTTACTCACCCAAGAAAAGAATGGATGAAATGGTTAGTTTTTTTTGATATTGAAACATTTTTGAGGGAAATTTTTAAAAATCCGCAAAATTTTTGAAAATCCGCAGAATATTTAATATCCGCAAACTTTTTAAAAATCCGCAAAATGTGTCCGCATTCTTGATTTTCACTAAAAAATATTTTATTAATTTCGTCTCGCTTGTTTTTTTCTTTAATATTTTTTTTGGTTCTTTTCTGGAGAATAAAACTCAATATGGTTTCCTTCTGTTATTTTTTGTTCATTTTTGCCTTTGGCAATATTCACTCAATTTTTTCTTTAAGTTCACACTTTATGTCTAGGTTTTTTAAAATTATGGATTACAAACTTAACACTAAATTTTTTCTAAAAATACCCATAAATTCTACCTCATTTGACTTAAATATTTATTTTCTGAAAAAAATTTTTGCGGACAAAATTTTCGGACATTTTCATTTTATTAAATTTTTAGGTATTTGGAACTTAAGGATCGTTTACCAGCAGCTGAATCAATGGAAATTGATGACCCATTTTCTTCAGAAATGCCAGATTTAAAAATTAATGGACCTAATGATATTGAATCTCTTTCAAAAATTCGAGAATATTTTACAAATTTATTGGCTCAAAAGAAAGGTTTTTTGGAGTCGGTTGAACAAAATTGTAAGTTTTTTTTCTATTTTTTTTGGAATAAAGGGCTCCTCAATTTTTTCAGATATCCATTTTTATTATATATATATTTTTTTTGTTTAAATTTGGGAAACTTGGTAGGAATAAAAAAAAGGAATAATGGGGTCCCAATAAATTAAGAAAAGGCAATTTTGGGTAACAAAAAAATGAGGAAAAACTATGGGATGCTTTCTCTTCTCATTTTTTAAATTTTAAATGAGAGAGAGAGTTTGAACTTATTTTTTATGGAAAAAATGATTCTCTTGTAAAGGTGACGAACAGGATATATGCCTATAGAAATTTAATGTAAATTGTCCGCAAAGTTTGTCCGCAAAAAAAATTTTTTTAGACACTACTCAAATTTATGATTCCTTTTGATTGAATTTTCGAATTTAAGTTAAGGAAAAAATTTATAGAAATTGAACGAAGCAAATAAGCCTAGAAATTTCTTTTTTATATTTTTTTTCAATTAAAAGAAAATTTTTTTGTTTACAGCTCAAATATTTGAAGCAAAATTGAAACAACGTTTGTGTAATGCCGATTTAGACTATCAAAAATTGAAGGATTCTGAAGAAGAAATTATTCGTTTAAAACAAGCAAATGTTTCACAGACTGGACAAATTCGACAATTGGAGGTTTTTTTTTGAAAATTTTTTTTTCTTGGAAAAATTTTCAAGAAAAAAATTTTTTTTCTAGCGTGAAAACAAAGCTTTACTTGTTCGTTTATATAAATATGAAAATGCTCAAGAACAGGAACGTTTGCGTGGAGAAACTCAGCGTTATGTGGAAGCTGAACGTGAAGCTGCACTTAATAGTAATCGACGGACTATACAAAAGGTTTGGGAAAGAATTTTTTTCAAATTTTATAATTTTTGAGCTTCAGTAAAGTTTAAAATTGAAAAAAAATTTTTGAAAAAATATCTTTTTGAAATTCTTGGCCTTATAAGAATTTCAAATTCTTATAATTCATATAAATTTTTTGACAATTTTTGCGTATTTTTTTTTAATTTTGAGTAATTTATGAACAAATTTTTAATCGGTTGAAAACTTAAAATTATAATACTATAGTAATTCTTAAATAGTTACGTCTTTTAAACAAACGACTTTTTAACAAAAGGTGTGTATGCAAGTCTGAAAAAAACTTTTTCCTCCGCAAAAATATTTTTTTTAGCTTAAAATTTTTTTCAAAATTTTCCAAAAACTCATAGCTCCCTCGTATAAAATTTTTTATTCTCAAAATTTTTTTTAATTTTTTAGGTTGCTGAATTATTCGAATCACCTATTCCTACAACTTCTAATGTCGCCCGTTTGCGTAAAAAATTTGGAAGTAATAATAATGGGAGTGATGATAATACTGACCAGGAAACAGATGATGTTATTGGTAGTGGTGGTGGAAGGAAAAATCCAAAAATGTGAGAAAAAAAATTTAAAAAATGTAATGTGTGAATAGAATTTTTACATTTTTTGGTTTTCGAAGAACGAAGCTCGAAATTTTTTTTTAAGAAAATTTGCAAAAAAATTTTCAAAAAAAATTTTCAAAAAATTTAAAAAAAATTTCTGAAAATTTTTTTATGTTTTTGAAATCTCTAACAAAGATTTTTAATTTTCAAAAAAAAAAATAAAAAAAATTTTTGTAGAGACCAATCATCACCAAAGAAACGCCGAATTGAAGGTGCAACAACTGTTAAATTTTATGGAGTTAATCGCACACCCAAAACTCCAAGCTTTATTAATCCTCGTTATCAGCGACGGTAATTTTAAATAAAAATGTTCCAAAATTAATAAATTGAAAAAATAAAAAAATTTTTCACCTTAGGGGTTTGTCAAAAAAAATTTTTTAAATTTTTTTCCGAAAATTGAATACAAAAAATTTTCGAAATTTTCCGAAAATAAATTTCGATAAACGAATTTCTAAGCGTAGGCCAGAATTAAAAAATATTTTTTATTTTAACTAATTAAAAAAATTTTTTTTTCAAGTTCACGAAGTGTTGGAAATGCTCCACGAAATGTAACCAAATTTTAAAATGAATTTTTTTTGTGGTGGCATTTGACTTTGACTTTAAAATCTAATTAATCGAATTTGAGAGAAAATTAAAAAAATGTTACTACTTGTGTAAATTTAAAAGAAAAACAATTAACTAAGCCTTTACCTCTTATTTTTTTTAAACAACTTCACTTAAACTTATTTTTGATAAATTATTTTTTCTCATTAAAAAATTTTTTGTTGATAATAAGGGGCGATTTTTTAATAAATTAAGAAATTTTTCTTTAGTAAAGCGAAACTCTGATTTTCAAATTTACAACTATAATTCAAGTTTGATGCTCTTTAATACTCTTATACAGATAAATTTTAAAATCCACTTATATCCCTCTCGATCCATCGATGTAAAATACATGCCCCTTGATATTCCTTTTAATCCTTCCAGATCTATCAATATCCTATATAATCAATCTAAATCTTATTAACTATTAGAGCTATGTATTTTTATTCATTGTTGTTATCTACTTTTTTATAAAAATTTTTGTAGGGGGTTATTTTGTTCATTAATATACAAATCCACTCTCGCAAGCCACCATTTCAAACATTAATTTCGCCATTTGTTTACAGTCATTTGCGAGAGGTTTTTAACTTAAATTGTTGAATAATTGAAAAATTAAATATTATGTAAATAAAAAAGAAAACAGAAAAATTGACCAATTATACAATAATTTTAAGTGGGCCTGCGCATAGCCCACGTCCCAAAAATTATTTATTTAGATTTATAAACCGAATTCAGACATTCTTTTAAACTTAAACTTAAATAAAATAATATTTTAATTTATTAATATTAAGTAAACAAAATTTTTAAAAATAAACACTAGTGTGCGGAAAAATCGATTCTTCCGGATTCGGCCTGATTTTTCCGGATTAATCCATTCCGGTTTTACTCAGGTAAAAATAATTTCCGGATTCCGGACCGAATCCGGGATTTTTTCCGGATTTTTCAAAAAAATTTTATATTAATTTTTGTGTTAAAATTTTGTATGATGTGTTTTTTATGTGTATAAAATGTTATTAGCGGGGAAATTTAAGGATTTTGAAGGATTATAAAGGATAACTGAGTATCCTTCATAATTTGGAGGGATTAAGGAGGATATCAAGCTATGAAATTTGTGAGAAATTATGAAATAAAAATTCTTATGAAAATGAAATTTGTGAGAAACCGCAGGCGAAATTAGTGAGAACTTGATATAGTTGAATTAGGAAGGATTATGAAGGATATATGGGTAGTTAGAGGGATTAAGGTTGATATACGAGATATCGAGAGAGTCGCTTGTAAAGAAAAATACATTTTAAATTAAATATGTAGAGCTAGAACCCAAATTTCTTCCATCTTCTGAGCCGCAGGCAAAATTTGTGAGAAATTTGAAACTATTTATAATTCAAGTTTATTCTTACTACCAACTATTCCGAATATTTTGATATTGCTTTTAAAGTTTTGTTTATATCAATCACTTATACAAAGTTTATTCATATTGACCATAAATGTTATTTAATATTTTAATTCTGATATTTTCTATAGAAACTTTAATATAGGATTAATTACAATAATAATCAGAATTTTTAAGTTTGAACTTAAATTCGTTTGATTAAAAAATCAGAATTATAACAGAATTTAGTTCAAGTTTAAACTTGAATTAAAACTTAAATTTAAGTTCAAGCTTTAATTTATTAAAAATCTGAGTTTATTTTTTCAAGTTTTTAAGTTTTAAGTTTATTTAAGTTTTCAAGTTTTAAGATTAAAAACTAATTAATTTTAAGTTTAAACTTGAATTAAAGTTTTAAGCTTGAGCTAATTCATTTCAAGTTTGAACTAGAATTCAAGTTTACTAAAAAAATTCTGATTTTAAGAATTAAAATCAGAATTTTGTTTAAATACTTATGAAGTAATTTACTTTAATTCTGATTTTTATCAACCAGAATACTCTTTAAAATGCTTTATTATAAGCTAATAATTATTTTGCTTCTACTACAATTCTATGCTAAAACTATTGATAGCAACAATGATTGTTCTTGCCCTAAAGAAAAAATTTTTGAAAGTAATGTGAAGGAGGGTGTAATTAAAAGCCCTGGATGTGAGTATCGGAACAATTAATTTTAAAATCAGAATTATTCTGATTATCACACTTTTTCCATTATAGACCCCAATGAATACTGCAGTTTCATTGAATGTAAGTGGAACATTCAACCAGCATATAATACCTTTATTTATGCTGAATTGAAATTATTTGAGGTCAGAAAGTCTAATTTGGGTATTTTATAATTAGAGTTTCAGACAGAGGAAAGAGTTGACACTTTGGATGTTTACCAAACAAGATGGAATGGTTCGAATTTAATGAAAGTTAAACAGGCAAGGTCTGAATGAACATTTTTGTTTTGAAACAAAAATAAATTTTCTGATTCAGCCTCAGCGGCAAAAATGCGCCAATGGAATATTTTCATTTTTCCTCTTCAATTAACGGCGGACTTTTATTCCATTTTATTACAGACAGCCGTGTGAATTACCGTGGATTTGAAATTCATTTTTCTCGAAAATCCGAAAATAAGTTTTTTTGTTAAAAATAATAATAAGAATTTTTTCAAGCGCCCGCAACCTTCCATGTCCACAACCTTTCCATTTTGCAACCAATATTCCTCAATACCTTCCAGTATTTCCCCTTGAGTTCTTAGGGACATGCATCTTCTCTATAAATTCTACACAAGAAATAAAGCTTACAATCAGGGCTCTCAGCGAAAGTGAACTGTTTGGAATTGAGGTACTAATTCTTGAAAGCTTTATAAGGGTTGGGACAAGTTGTGAAGAAAGTCGGATCGGGCTTTTAAAATTTTCTTCCAATAGCGTTCAGGGATTTATGGGAATTAAGAGGGAAACTAGTTTTACTCTTAATAAGATAGAAGGAAAAGAACTTTTTAAAAAATTTCGGAGTTTCAGTTGACCCCTCACATCTCTGCTGACTACGCCTATTGTTAGTTAGCTTGATTCCCCCGTAGTTTCGTGTTTTTTTCCGAAATTCCGTCTTTACCACTGATTTTTTTCTCAAAATCCTGATTATATCAAGTATTAACACTTTAGCTTTATTAACTAGATTAATAAATAATTAAAAAAATTTTTTCAGGTTTTTGAAACTGAAAATTTTCCTAAACCGTATGAGAAGGATCAAAGAGGACAGTTGAAAAAGTTTTAAGAATTTCTATAAAAACCTCTATAAAATTTTTTAGAATTAAAAAATACTATCCTTTAAACACATTCCCTTTAACCTTAACAAGTGGAACCGGATCAGTGAGTATATTACTTAGCTCATATGATCTACTTAATGGAATAATTCCTTATTCAATGGAATTTGTTACTGTTGAAAATAGTTATTTATTTAAATATTTTAAGTTTAATTTAAATAATTTAGAACTATTATTGAAGAATATTAAAAGAAATTGATGCAAAAATGTTTTAATTTGAAAAAATTAAAAAATTTTTTTAAAGACTTTAAACAATTTTAAAAATTATTAATGGAGAGAGAGAAAATGAGAAACAAAATTTTTAAAAAAATGTTTTATTAATTCTGTAAATTTAAATATTTAACCAGACTAGGACGTGGATACGGATACAGATATTATAAAAATGCCTACGGATATCCGTCTGTATCCGCCGTAAATATCCGGATACGGATACCAAAACCAGTATCCATGTCCTAGCTTGTATTTAACTAAGCTTATCTTCTTATTTAATGTTTAAAAATTACACTTATTTTTCATAAATTATCTGTTCTAATTGAAAAAAATTTTTTTTTGATGACTAAGGGATGATTTTACTGACTTGATTAGGGAGTATTCTATTCTAATATATTCGTTAAAAAATTTTTAGAATCTGATTTGCTGACCTAAAATGAGACTACTCCCCTCTATGGTTTTCAATTTTCGTAGGCCTGCCTATGTATAACGCAGTCCTATCAAGTCAGATTGCATAATTTTGGTGTTATTCGACTTTTGTCAGCTCGAAGAGCTCTTCCGGGTGAGCTATACTTTGCGTATCCGAATTTCTGACCTCAAAATAGAGCATGGCCCCCTGATTTTATCAATGATTTTTTATCAAGTACAAGCATTCATCAGTGATGAATGCTTGTACTTGATAAAAAATCATTGATAAAATCAGGGGGCCATGCTCTATTTTGAGGTCAGAAATTCGGATACGCAAAGTATAGCTCACCCGGAAGAGCTCTTCGAGCTGACAAAAGTCGAATAACACCAAAATTATGCAATCTGACTTGATTCATGATCAGCATCGAAAATTACCCCAAAAAAGAATTTTACGGGATTTTTAAATTTACCGCAGGACCGGGTTTCGGCTCTCGGATCGGGTTTTGTTCGGGTCAGCTAAAAATTTGGCAGAGATTCCAGATTTCTCTAAGCGGTATTAGATATAGATTTGCAAAATTGTCCAATCACACTAATTTTAAGTGGGCCTGCGCACAGCCCACGTCCCAAAAATTATTTATTTAGAATTATATTAATTTCAGACATTTTTTTAAACTTAAATAAAATAATATTTGAATTTATTAATATTAAGCAAACAAAATTTTTTTAAAAAATAAACACTAACCCAAACTTCAATAAACTCTAACCAGTATTTGATATAAATACTTTTTTGATCCCGGTTTGAGCATTTTTGATATTTGGTATATTTTTTAAATGAGTTTTGCAAAAGTAGGGTAAAATATTTACTAGGGTAAAATATTTTGTTTTATAATTTACTAATTAATTAAGAATTTTTAATTAAAAAATTTTTCTTTAGAGAAATTTATTTATTAAAGAAATAAATTTTTTTCTAATACTTCTTACAATAAATTCAATTTTATTTTTCAATTAATAGATATTACGGAACAAATTTTTTAAAAATCATTTATTTTCCACTACCAACTACATATTAGCCTAACATTTAAAAAAACATTAATTTTGCTTTAAATTTTTTTTCCTTCCCCCTACTTCCTATTTTTACAACAAATTACATTTTTCCTATCCTTTACAACAATGATTCATTAAATGTTTATTTGATCCTTATAAACTAAAGATTATTTTTAAGAATAATTTATGTTCTGGACAAAGTTATTTCACATTATTTTACTATTTTCCGTCCTTTTGTTCTCCAAGATAATAAGAATTTCCATTTAAATTCATTTATTTAAAAAATCAGAATTAATTAAAACAGAATTTGTTTCAAGTTTGAACTTGAATTAAAGTTCTAAGTTTGTACTACTTTCAAGTTTTTAAGCTTTAAGTTTATTCAAGTTTTAATTGTAGATTAATAATTAACTTCAAGTTTAAACTTAAATTAAACTTTAATTCAAGTTTTAAGCTTGAACTAATTAATTTTAAGTGTAAACTAGAATTCAAGTTTAATAAAAAAATTCTGTTTTTTAAGAGAATCAGAATTTTATTTAAATACGACAAATTTAATTTTTCTTTTCTATTTAAATTAAAATAATAATTCTGATTTATATTGACCAGAATACTCCTTAAAAATGTTTCTTTGTAAACAAAAATTTATTTTGCTTCTACTATGTATTATTTTTGTTGAATCTACTGAAGCTAATAACAAATGTTATGAAGAAGAAATTGTTGATACTGACTTGAAAGAAGGTGTATTTAAAGGCTCTCCCTTCCATTATTGTTCTCCAACTAATTGTAATTGGAATATTCCCCCAAAAGAAAATAGCTTTATTTATGTTAAGTTGAAAGCAATTAAGGTGATTTGACGGGGGGAATTTATTTTGTAATTAGTAAGAGTTTTAGACAGAGGAAAGAGTTGACAGTTTGGATGTTTATCAGACAAGATGGAATGGTTCAGAGTTAATGAAAGTTAAACAGGCAAGGTGATAATTACACTTGTTTTCAAACAGAAGAATTATTTTCTGATTTAGCCTCTCTTATGATAATGCATCCATGGAACATTATCGTTTTGCATCCTCAGTGAACGGCGGATTTTTTTTCAATCTTTCTACAAACTGCGATGTATTTGCAAGCTTTATAGACACAAAAATTAGCGGTACTTTCCTGTTATGACGCAACAAATTTAAATTTTTTTAAAAAAGCTAAAAATGCTCAAAAATAGTAATAATAAGCATAAAATTTTTTCCCACACGCATAAATTAAAAGAAGCACTATTCATTAAGGGAATGCAGACTTTTTTACTTTTTTTAAAAAATTACCTTTTTGAGAATAAAAAGTTTATGGGGGGGGGACCACCTATCTGATGCCCATCATGTTCTTTTTGAAGCAGATGATAAGCACAAATTTCCCGCATATATTGAGACCAGTCTACCGTAGTGTTTTTGTTCATGCCTAATCTCTTTCACAAAAAATTATGTAAGTCTGTTCCCTGGCCCACCAATAAATGAAGTGGACAAGAATGCAAAGACAGAGAAATAGACACTTTCGATACTATTTTAGACCAGATAATTGCATTTATGCCGCCTAGTTAACTGTATTGAGCATTTTTAACTTTTTAAAAAAAATTTAAATGTGTTGCGTCATAACAGGAAAGTACCAAATTAGCCATAGATTCGAAATCAGTTTTTTTCGTAGATCTGAAGATAAGTTTTTTGATAAATTTTAGTAATAATTTTTATATTATAAGCGAGAGAAATATGTATCATTCATGTCCACAACCTTTTTATTTTGCCACAAATTCAACTCAATATCTCCCGGCATTTCGTCTTGGATACTTACAGACATGCATTTTCTCTATAAATTCTACACAAGAAATAAGGCTTAAAATTAACCGGGTTAACAAAACATCAAATTTCGGAATTAAGGTGTTGTAATTATTGGCTATGATGGGATTAATTTCCCCTTAATTGTGTTTTTTAAAAATTATGTATTTCTGGTTTTTTCTTAATATACTTATCTTCTATTATGTGGCCTTATTAACTTTGGTACTTTCCCGTTATAAGTGAGTGCCAGCCGAATCTGATCGGTTAACTTTTTAATGTCTAATCCAATACAAATGAATTTTTGTCTTTCAAAGTCCTCAATAAGCTGCATATTTTTTCTAATGAGTGATCAAACCTGATCCATCAAATTAGAAAAAAGATACCGCTTATCGAGGGCTTTCGAATGATATAAAATTCATTGGTATTGGATCAAGCATTAAAAAGCTATAGTCGATCAAAATTTTCTTGCACTCATAACGGAAAAGTACATTAGATTTTTGACATGGGAAATTAACAATAAATAATTTCAATTTCTTTAGGTTTATGAAACTGGAAGTTTTTCTGATTTTTATGAGGAAGCTCATGAAGGACTGTTGGCAAAGTTTTGATCTAAAAGAAAATAATTTTGTATTATATCTTTTAGAATTGAGCAATATTCTCCTTTTGATTCATACCCTTTAACTGTAACAAGCAGAACCAAATCTGTGAGTGTATTAATTAGTTCATTTGATCTGAATGATAGTATAATTCCTTATGAAATTGAATTTATTGCTGTTAAACATGGTAATTTATTTTGATTTAAAGAGTATCGGCGTGATTCTCATTAGAGGTCGGTAAAATCGCATTTGCAGGATCCTGTAACAGGATTGGATTTTAAAATTTCGAACAGGACAGGATCCTGCAGGATTAATCCTGAAAATTCTGGAATCCTGACAATCCTGAAAACTGAAAAAAAGGCAGGATTTCGGACAGGATCCTGAAAAATCCTGTGCGGAATCCTGTCCTGTGCCGACCTCTAATTCTCATAGACATTTGTACTTCATATTAGAATTTGCTTTTGCTTTTGAACATCTAGGTGTCGAAAATCGAAAGACTGGGATAGGAATTCCGACCCAACTCTGCTTCGTATCAGTGGTCGTACCGACAAAAATTAAAATTCTGGAAATTTCTGAGAATTTTTGAAAAATTAAATTCCAGATTTCAGGCCGCTGAAATGAAACTTTTGTTGATATCAGCGAACCATTGATATCAGTATTAAGAGATATTTTCTAATCTTAAATTTTTTCATTATATTATTGTAATACATATACTATGTATAGAATGTAAATGTGGAGACACCCATTTAAAAGCGAATACGGACAAATGGAATGTTTTATATTCTCCTGAGCATCCTGCAAATTATTGTGCTTCAATGTATTGTTTATGGCATTTAGAAGCTCCTGGACGCTATAAAATAGCTGTTAATATTTCAAAATTTAATACTGAAGAGAACCAAGATTTTGTAACAATTTTTGATGGAGATGACACAAATCAGAAATATTTGGAAATGTTAATTTTTTTAACTTCAGATTTTAAAACCAGAATCCCGATTTTGTAAAATTAGAAAAATTCAGAGAAATTCTGAAAAATCAGAATTTACTTGTTTAAAATTAAAATAATATTTTAAGGCTCTCTGGAAGGATTACGTCAAATAAAACAATAAAAAGTAAACGAAATTTAATGACAATCTCATTCCATTCTGATATTACTCTTGAAATGAGTGGATTTGCATTGTGGTACAAAGCTGGTAGGTCGTAAATTCTGCTTATAAAATCAAATTTTATTTTTTCCACGAATTCAGAATTAGATCAGAATATTTTTTAAGATCAGAATTTATAAACTAGAATTTAAAGTCAGAATTTTAATCTTATGTAAATTATGCTTTCAAAAAGAATCAGAATTTTCCTATTCATTACTAATCAGAATTTTTTTAATTTTAACCAGAATTCCTGCTTAGAAAACCATAATATTACAAGACCATAATATTTGTAATTCCAGAATTTTGAAATTTTGGAATAAAATTCTGTTTAAAAAATCAGAACAAATAAATTTTAAATCAGAATTTATTTTTAATTAAATTTTAAAAAATCAGAATTTAATTTTCTAGTTATTGGATAGTTCTACTTTTGTTTGTTTTACTCGCAATAAAAATTCAGAACAGGATAATAATTCTTTATCAACAAATAATCCTTATAATGAATAATATTATAATTTGATTAATTTTTTAATTTTTATTAATATTATGAGATATTTAATAATTTATTTTTGTCGAATTTATTTTTGCGGACATTAACTAAAAAAATTTTTTTTAATTTTATAAATTTCTGGAATAAACTATTTAAATTAAAAAATATTTATCTAGAAAATTTAAGGGTGATATCAGGAAATTAAGAGGATATATCTCGTGGTGTTTGTGGGGATTAAAAGGGATATCGGAGAATTTTTGGGGAATATGAGGAGACAATTCCATCACCTTCCAATTAAACATTTCCACAGCACAAATTTGATATGAAATTTATTTTATTCTCAGATATGATTAAATGAACATCGGTTATGATTACATCAGCTCAAAAGCATGTGTCAGGGATTGGTGTGGTCAGGGATTGGGTACAGTATAATGCTATCATGAGAGCTATTTTAATTTCCAATTAATAGCTATTACCCAACAATTTTTTTTAAATAATTTATTTTCGACTACCAAAAATTAAACCTAACATTGAAAAAAACATTAATTTTGCTTAAAAATTATTTTTTGAACATTTAAAAACAGGCCGCAAAACACAAAGGATTAGATATGTTTTTAAAGTCTTGTTTAATGTATCCACTATTATTTTTAAATAAATAATTTATGCCAAACATTTTCTAGTGACAGTTGCAAAGAAGGATAAGTTTTCTTCCTTCCCCTCCTCCCTTTTACACAAAACACATTTTTCCTATCCTTTTCAACAAATGATTCATTAAATGTTTATTTGATCTGAATCAACTAAAGATTATTTTTATTAATAAATTTGTGTTCTGGGAAAGGCTATTTTATACAAAAGAGATGTGTTTATCAGTTACTTTACTAGCTACATAATATTAATACATAGTCCCATTTTTTGAGAAAACGATTTTCATTATTTAATTTTACATTTTCTATTATCTTTATATGTATAGGGATGCCATTGGAAAAATGTTAAGTCTAAGTATAAAAATTTTAATTTGGAAGTTATACAGTAGGAAAATTTTTCAAAATATATAGTAAGTAGGCTACAAGAATTCAATCTAAAAAATTTATTTTAGCTTACATCTCTTATATTTTTCTACCAAATCGAATTGAAATTAAATTTTTGTTTTTATTCTTCCATTTTTAGGGCCACAGGCGAAAATTTGTTGGAATTCTAGGGGTATTTTTTAAAAACCAGAATTAATTTTAATTCAAGTTTAAACTTGAATTTAAGTTTAATAAAATCTCTGTTTTAAGAGTTAAAATCAGAATTCCAATTTTCCCCTTTTTAAATTTAAAACTTAATTCTGCTTTTTATTAACCAGAATACTCTTTAAAAATGTTTCTTTGTAAACGAGTATTTATTTTGCTTTTACCAAAATTATTAATTCCGATTATTTTTGCTGAATTAGCTACTGAAACTAATGAAACTATTGATAGCAACGATGATTGTGACTGTCCTAATGAGAAAATTTTTGATAGTAATGTGACAGAAGGTGTATTCAGAAGCCCTGGATGTATGTATTAGAATGTTCAATTAATTTTAAAATCAGAATAGTTAAAATTTAGAATATCAGAAATGTAAGGGTGATTCACCTAGAGCATTTAAAACCAGACCTGGTCATTGATACAGATAATATCAAGATGCCTGCGGATATCCGCCTGTATCCGCCGTAAATATCCGCCTGTACGGATACCAAAATCAGTATCCGTGACCAGTTCTGTTTAAAACGTTTAGGCGGGGGTCTGAATTATATATTATATTTATTCTGATTTGAACACTATTTTTCCGTTATAGTCCCTAACAGATATTGTAGTTCACAAGATTGTAGTTGGAATATTCTGCCAGCCGAAAATACCTTTATTTATGCTAAACTGATATCATTTGAGGTGATTTACTGATTTATTTTATAATTAGTATTTCAGACAGATGAAAGTTTTGACCGTTTGGTTGTTTACCAAACAAGATGGAATGGTTCAAATTTAATGAAAGTTAAACTGGCTAGGTCACAAAATTACAAATTTTTTTGAAAAATTTTTTTTAATATTCAGCTTTGGTGGCAGTGAAAAATATGTCATGCATAGTTTTACATCCTCAATTAACGGCGGACTTTTTTTCAATTTTGACAATTATTTTGCAGTAAAACTCATAGGATTTGAAATTAGTTTTTCTCGAAGATCTGAAAATATGTTTTTTAAATTTTTTATTCTAATAGTCTATAGCTTTATTGCAGAGGTGGGTCATAATTCCGATTTCCGGCGTTTTTTTCCTTCCGATTTCCGAAAAGAATTTTGATTTCCGATTTCCTAGTTACGACTTTTGAGTCAGTTCCGATTTTCGGCTATTCCGATTTCCGTCACCTCGGACTGTTCCGACCCACCTCTGCTTTATTGTCACATCTTAAATTCCTTAAAATTATATACTGTCTGTTACTATTAGTGTGGTGGGATTCCTCGTTACTTTCAATTAAACTTTTTTTTCAAGCGTCCACAATCTTCCATGTCCAGAACCTTTTTATATTGCAACCAATTCTCCTCAAAGTCTTCCAGTATTTCCTCTTGGATTCTTAAAGACATGCATCCTTTCTATAAATGCCACAAAAGCACTGACGCTTACTATCAACCGTGTTAACAAAACCTCAAATTTTGGAATAAAGGTACGAGCTATATTTCATGATGGCACGAATTTTTGACTGATGATGCGCAGATCGGGTTTCCCGTAGTTTCATGACTTTTCAAAACCTCTCTCTCTTTCTTTGATTTTTTTTTTCTCAAAATCCCAATTATCTCCTAATATAAGTAGAATTTTAATAAGGGCTGTGTCCATGAAGTTTTGGCGCCATTTTTGGCCGATTTTGGCGTTCTGACGATTGGTGAGTTTTAAGAATTTGAAAAATGGCGTTTTGCTGTTCAAGAAAAAATTCTAACGCACAGCCATGATTTCAACGGGAGACTTATAGTATTAATTTACTTGTAGCGTGAGCTACACAATTAATAAATACCAAATTTTTCTAAAATAACCCCCGGGGTTTTTTTCGATCGAACTAGAGGGGGAATATTATAGAGGGGGGGGGGTTATTTTAGAGAAAATACGGTAATTTAAATATTATAGGTCTTTGAAACTGGATGTTTTCCTGATGATGAAGAAGATAGCGAAGGACAGTTGGCAAAGTTTAATAAAAAAGTTAACTACTTTTATACAGTATTTTTTAGAATTGAAGAATATTCTTCTTTTAATTCGTATCCTTTAATTGTAACAAGTAAAACTAAATCTGTGAGTGTATTAATCAGTTCATTTAATCTACATAATGCTTTATTTCCTTATGAAATTAAATTCGTTGCTGTTGGAGATGGTAATTATTTTAAATTGTATGTTATAGTTACTCCTGATAGTCATCAAAAAATTGTGTTATTTACAAATTTTCCAAAACGGGTTCTGGATTTTGTGTTCTAAATCCAAATTTTGGTTCGGTTTTCGGTCGGAGTTGTATAACCAGGTCATCCTTCTGTGTTTAGGACGTATGCCCTCGTCAATAGCTTCATTTTCTGGTGTTACGACAAATGCGGATACGCACGTGCGGATGCGACAATTGCGGATTAAAAATTTTTTAAAAATTTTTAAAATGATTGAAAGGATATTCCGTTTTTTTGTCCCGTCTGTCAGCTTCAGACTTCTGACGGTTTCCGAATCATTTTTAGACAGATGTGGCACTGAAAACTTTAAAAAATCCTGAACTTTTTAAAAATTTTGTATCCGCAATCGTCGCATCCGCACATGCGTATCCGAAATTGTCGTACCGCCCATTTTCTTTAGATTAATTTAAATAAAATTTAAATTTATTCAGATTGTAAATGCTTTCCAACTAAGTTAAAAGTCGATCAATCATTAAATTTGCTCTCACCCGGCTTTCCAAAATATTGTGATAATCTTGATTGCTCTACAGAAATTTCTTTAGTAAAAAATTTATTTTATGGGAAGCTATATCCCGATTCTATGCAATGTTTACAAATCCAATTTAATTCTTTCGATACTCAAAAATATAAGGACCTTTTGCATTTAAAAATGCCTGATGAAAAGAAAGAGCTTATATCGTACGTTTTATGTTGAATTTTGAAGCATTACTAAAAAATTTTTACCTACACAAAAAATTCTATTTAAGTCTTGGAGGCGATGCAGAGAAAATAAATTTTTTTACATTTGATTCACAAAAATTTAATTTAAATTTTACTACTAATGAAGTAGGTGTTGATACTGGATTTAATTTAACAATTAAATACATTAAAAGAAATAAAGGTAAAAATTTTTTAATTTGAATATATCGAAAAATTTTTGTTAAAAAGAATGTTCATGTCATGGAACTGATAGCAATTTAAAAATTTCGAATAAAAAGAAAAATTCAGTTGAAAAAAAGATTGATGTTAAAAAGTGTCCTTTTATGGATTGCTTTTGGGAAATTCAACCTCCAAAAGTTTGTAATTATGAACAAAATACGATATATTTTTTATCTAGGCTTCAAAATTTTACCATCAACTCATTGTTAAATTCAATCTTTCACTGATTGATAATGGAACTTTTGTTAAAGCTTGTCCAAAAAATTTTCACAAGATTTATTCTATGTGTCAAAGGTAGAATTTTTTAAAGACATTATAATAAAAATTTACTTAAATAATTGTAAAGTAAATTATTTTAAATGAAATTCAGCGGCGAACAAAGTTATTGTTTTTATAAAGACTGCAAGAAAATATCAAATCCAGAATCGGATCCATTTCCAAATCCGGTATAACAAATTTGCCGAGGCTTGATTCTAAATTTATAACTAGAGCTAGACCGGATTTTACCAAATGATTAATTCGGTATGAATATAATCCGGAAATAGTAATTTTGAAAAAATCCGACCGGACCGGTTCCAGAAGGAACTAAAAATATGAATTTTTGCTTCGGTTGAAACTGACAACCCTAAAAGCGAATTAAAGGATGGGAAAGAACATTACTGATTACCCTCAAATTACCCTCAATTAATTACTATAACTTCCTCTCGATTAATTAAGACTTCTAGCGAGAGGTTGGAACAATACTTCCTATCAAAAGCTCTATCACAAATTCAAATTTCAAACCTCGAATAACCGCTTTCCCTCGATTAATTACTCCCATCAAAATTATAAAAAAATTAATTTCAGATTGGATTCAAAAGAAGCTGGTTTTGAAAAGAGTCTAGAATTACATATTTTCAATTTTTCTAGATATTCTAAACTAAATGCTTCAGTAAATATTTGGTATCATCATGAACATTCTTCGTTAAACTCTCAAGAAATAATTAATCCTAATATTTCAAGACAAATAAATTTTAATTATGAGTGGAGAGAACGTATAAATTAATTCTTTATTTATCAGAATAAACATCAGAATCAGGGCTGAGCGCCAAAATTTTTACGAATTTAGAAAAGCCCTATTTTTAAATTCTTAAAATACGCCAAACGCAAAAACGCCAAAATCTCCTAAAACAGCGCCAAAACGTTTAAACGTCATGGCGCACAGCCCTGATCAGAATAGATCAGAAAAATTTGAATGCCGATTTAAAATTCTGGATCAGAAATTATTTTTTTATATCAAGATACTTGCCCTATCTGAAATTTTTTTAATTTAAATATTATTAGGGTGCGAATGTGGGGATACCCATTTGAAAGCAGACAAAGATCAGTGGAAGGTTTTATATTCTCCTGACCATCCATCAAAATATTGTGCTTCAATGAATTGTTTATGCCATTTAGAAGCTCCAGAAGGCTTCCATATAGTTTTGAATATTTCAGAATTTAATACAGAAAAGAACCACGATTTTTTGTCAATTTATGATGGAAACGATACAGATCAGAAACATTTGGAAATGTAATTTTATTTAAAAATATCAGAATTCCAGAATAAGATTTTGATTCAGAAAATAAAAATCAGAATTTGATATCAGAACTTTTAAATTAACATCAGAATAATAAAAATAATTTTTAAGATTTTCTGGAATTATTACGTTCAATAATACAATACAAAGTAAACAAAATATAATGACAATTTCATTCCATTCTGATATTGATACTCAAATGAGTGGATTTGCATTATGGTACAAAGCTGGTAGGTGGAAGTTTCTAATTTTTAATAAAATGAGAAATATTAAAATCAGAATTAAAATCAGAATTTGATCAGAATATTTTTGATATAAAAATCAGAATGTTAATAAAATATAAATTCTGGTTTAAAACTAAATAAGAATTTTCCTATTCAAATTTAATTTTTTACCTATATATGAATCAGAATTTTTATTTAAAACAAAATCAGAATTTTTAAAGTTCAGAATTTTAGAATTCAGAATAAAATTCAGCTTTAGAGTATCATTATTCTGATTGTAAACACCAAAAAAAATAAAGTTTAAATCAGAATTTATCTTTACAATTATTTAAAAAAATCAGAATTTATTTAATTTTTCAGTTATTGGATAGTTCAACTTACATATTTTCGTTTTACTCGCAATAAAGAATCAGAACAACAACATATAGTTGACGATAATTAAAACTTTTTTTTCAACTAATAATCGTTTTTTTAATGAATAAATAAATATTAAATTAATCTATTTGAAAAAGAATTTTTATTTTTAATCATATTAAATCCTTATTTTCGCGGACAGAATCTGCGGACAAAGAATAGTTTTGCGGACACTCACTAAAAATTTTCAGGTTAACAAAGTTTAATTATAAAGTTCTAAATTAAAGTTTAGTATATTAAATTCTGATTTATTTTTATTTAAATTTTATAAAATACGTCCAGTTTATTTACACAAAAAATTCGACAGTAGTGTGACTGACAGTAGTGTGACTCTTGCAGACCAATATTTGTGGATACGGGTCGGATACCGTATCCGGATATCCGAAAATTTTCGGATTTGATATCCTATCCTGATATCATTGCATACCAGGGATGTCACGGGTTACCCGAAACCCGATACCCGGCCTTTTTTTCGACCCGAAACCCGACCCGAGAAATTTTCTAAAAGCCGACCCGAAACCCGACCCGACATTTTTCTCAACCCGTGACATCCCTGTTGCATACTCCAACATCTGTCAACCTCAATCGTAATACTTTTTAGAAATGCTTTACTAAAGCTAAAATTTATCTTGCTTCATCTACAGTTATTAATTTCCATTTATGCCGAATCTTCTAATATCAAGAATGATAGTTCCTGTCCTAAAGAAATGATTTTTGATAGTAATGTAAAACAGGGTGTAATTAAAAGCCCTGGATGTGAGTATTCGAATAATACTTTATTATGACTAATTTTCCATCTCTTTTTTTTAAATTTGCTCGTTGTCCCTTGAGCAAGGAAACATATATAATAAAATATTTAATTGTCATTAATAAAATTAAAATATGTTTACTAATTGTTTTGCGCTTATATTAATTTTGGGACGCATATACTAGAGAGCGAGATTTTCAAAAAACCTTGACCTTGATTCTTGATTTCGATTGGGTACCTTGACCAGATTCTTGACCTTGAGTCAAGGAAAAATCAAGGAACGCTGAAAAATGCCTTGATCTGGACTTTGGATCCAGGAAAAATCAAGGTCTGGATCCAGATCCAGCTCGCTCTCTAGCATATACTTTCATGGGACGCTTGTGTTAATTTTGGGACGCATATATGTACTTTCATGGGACGTATGTCCTATGATAGGGCATTGCTTTTACAGACTCAAGACTCTCCCTCTCTATCTCATTCACTTTATATAAAGACTATTTCATTTAAAAAATTTTTTTTAATGGCGAGATTACGCTTTTCAGTGAATTTAAAAGGTTAACGGTGATGAAAGCTTTATTAATAAAGTGTTATTATGAAAGCTTTTTGCCAGTTTAATAGCATTATCAGTTTAGTTGTCAAGAATAAACCTCTTAAGACAATTTAAGTCCTATTCTAGTCTATGAATCAAAGGAAAACTTAGAGCCAAACGAAAGTTTATGAATCCAATGGAAGTTTGAAATTTAGAGGTGTGTAGAGGAGTTTAAATTATTCCTTATGAGGCATTTGATTATTATTTTATTTTTATAATTAGGCTAAAAAACTTTGCTTGGATTCATAAAGCTTCATTGGGACCCCCTCGTATTTTTAATTTATTATAATATTCTTTATCAACTGACAACTATGATATTCATAGTTATGAACAATACTGTAGAAATACATATTGTATCAAAATTTAAGTTAGATTTGTTGGTCGTATAAGGGTGGTCGTATCATTTTGGAACAGAGTGTATTAAAGCTTTCCTTGTCTTAATCGCGTCATTTCCGTAAAACTTTAATATTAAAAAAATATTTTTTTCAGAGAATGTGGTTAATTTTATTTTTCTTTGTTTTAAATACCTTTTATGAAAACGTTGAACCATTGTCAATATTTGTCAAGATATCATGGCGGGAAATCGAAAAAAATAAATTTGAGTATCCGCATCGGTTGACTGGGGAAACAAAGGAGCGTTTCGACTTGAAATTAATTGAAACTAGAGTAGGTCGAGGTCGAGGTTTTTTGAAAAAACCGAGACCGAGGATCACCGAGGCTGGAAAAGCCGAGATCGAGGTCGAGGGGCAAATTTTGGCCGAGGTCCGAGGTCGAGGTTCGAGGATAACCGAGGTTTTTAAAAATTTTTATAAAACTTCAAAATTTAAATAAATTTACCAAATTTTATCAATTTTTGCGTCGCAGGCGAAAATCTTAAGCATTCTGGAAGGCCTAAATTGAAAAAATTCAAGTGTTAGACCCAGAGGCAAAAATTTTTTGAAGGTTAGATGTTCATGAAGTCAGAACTCTTCAATTTTCTGAGCCGCAGGCGAAAATTTAGTGAAATTCATGACTAAATAAAAATTTTTAAAGTTTTTTCAAGTTTAAAATTTTAAAAAAATAAAGTTACACATTTAAAATCAAAATCAAAGTTAAAAATTTATATTTTTGGAAGAAAAAATGTCAAAAAATCTTATTTTCGAATTATGGATTCGAACCCAGTCCCTCAGAATATCAAAGTTGGTACTTCTTCCGTTTGAAAATTTTGGAAGATCATTCACAAATTTTCCTGATTTTTTGCGCCGCAGGCGAAAATTTTTAGAATTTTTGAAGCCCAAGTCACCAGATATAGTATTAAAAATTCCCGATTTTCAAAAAAATTTCCGGAATCGTGAACGGGAATTCCCGATAAAATTTTAATTTCCGATTTCGGGAAATTGGGATCCCGACCCATAAAAACGTCGTGAGTTTCCGCTTTTCGGGAATCGGGACGGCTCGTTCCATGATATATACCTAAAGCTGGAACGGAGCCGGTTGCATTTTTCTGGATTAACCTTCTTAATATGAGCCAATTTCTCATTCCAGCGCCGCAGGCGAAAATTTTGGTAATTTACAAAGCCGATAAGCTTAGATTCTTCCTTTTTTAGCGCCGCAGGCAAAATTTTGAGAATTTTTTGAAGGAAAATAGGCCAAAATTATTATATTTCTGCTAAAAAATCAATCTTTAGGGGTGTATATTTAGCCTCGGTCCTCGGCGAGGTTTTGGACGAGGACCGAGACCGAGGTTCCGAGGCCCGAGATCAGCAAAATCGAGGTCGAGGTTTGAAAATGGGCGAGGACCTCGGCCTCGGCCTCGGCGAGGCCTCGACCTCGACCTACTCTAATTGAAACCTTGCTTTGCCATCCGGAAGGTTCACGAATATTTTCTGGAAAGACAGACGGTTATAATAGCTACCATTTTAATGAATTTGATAATATTAGACAAGACTTTGTCTGTAAATATTATCTGGAAATCTCTGTTAATGGATACAATGTTAGTTACATTTTTGGCATTTAAAAATAATTTTCTGAAAACTCAAAAGTATAAAGCTTATAGACGATCAACTTTCGGCTAATGATACGATAATCTGATCAGTCTATCAAATGACTTAATCATTGGCTCAGATTACTAAATCGCTTGATTGAATTTGAAATAATCGCTTGACTGAATTTAGTTTAGCTTTTGTATATCAGGAAAGGAAAAGTTTAGGCGAGGGTAGGTTAAGGGTTTTTAGCCCAATACCGTATAAAGAAGATTTCGATGGTCGGACCCGAAACTCGACTCGAGTTCTCAATCCAACCTATCCTTAGTTTTTGTGAATAATTTTTTAATTGAAACAAAATTTTTAGATAATTGAGCCTATTATTGTAGAAAATAATTCAATAGTTTATGTTGTTCTTTATAAAAATCATGCAAAATACAAAATTGTAACAAAAAGTCACGAAGCAGATTTTGATAAACTTATAAATTTATTTAAAAATCCTTTACGATTTCTACAATTTTTTTGGGAAACGCGTTCACCCAAACAATTGAAAATTAGTATCGGATGCAAAAATGAACCGCCAATTTTTGAATTAAATAGATTCTCCACAAACGAAAAAGAAAGCAAAAAGTCAAGAAAAAAGTATAAATCACAATGTGCGATAATCAAAATATGCCCTGACAATTTATACACAGTATACCTAGTACGTTTTATAAATTTAAATAACATAAAGGCTCTAATTCTACCACAAATTCTAGCAGAAGCTCACCCTAATAGAAAGTTCAAAATAGAAGAACACGTTGTTCTTTTAGAGCGCTTGTAATAAAATTTTTTCAAAATTGTCTATCAAATAATTATTTAAAGCAAAGATAAAATTTATAGGAACCCTGTGATTATAGTTGTCGGTTCAGGTTGTACGGAACCGAAAAAGCTGGATATCCGAAAATTATAGGTTAGATGATCGTTTTCGTATAACCGAAGACTTCCTAGGAACAGCCAACCTTACATGTAAATTATCTCAAGTGCATCAAAAGAAATGTTGATAGTAGTAGTTATGTGACCGACTTGGGGTCTAAAAGGCCATTTATCATTTGATAAACTGAGGGAAAGTAAGGGAGGTAGGGAAAGGAGTTGAATGAAGCAACAATGCCTTTTTCAGAATGCCTTTTGCTAATATGTTGACCTCTAGCAGGACATTTAATATTTCCGACATACCCAAATTGATTTCTAATTATTCTGTTTAAAGATTGCGTAAATAATAGATGGTTCGAGTTCCGGTTCCGGGAACCGGAACTCAAATTGGATCCGGTTCCGGTTCCGGTGAAACACTAGTAAATAAATAAAATAAATTAAAAAATTGAGTTAAAAATTTAGATGGATGATAGTAAACAAGAAATGACGGATTTAACATGCACTTCGGCTATTTATGAAAAAGGAGTTAATTTTTATGAAGTAGACTTTGCAGTGGCAAAACCTTCATGCATATTATTAGATAATTCTCCTAGAATATTTAAAGGAAGCAAGGTTTCCCATGCTGTAAAAGACGTAAAAGAATGTATTTCTTACGTAAATTCTCAAACCAATGAAGAATATAAAATTGATCAAATCATTGATCAAAACAATGGTATAAAATTTTTATTTTAAAAAATTTTGGGAAGTTAGTAAATCGTTGAGTCCTCCATTAGAAATATTATTGATAAAATTCGCAGTTCAAACCATAAAAAGGATAAGATTTCACTCGATTTCGCTGGCCTAAGACACCATTTCGCGAATACTGTATGTGTCAAAAATTTTCCTAATTTTTTAATAAGCCCGTAGAGGCTGACTGATCCACTAGTTTTTCTCATATGAAAGCAGAATTTGGAGAGGTTAAAAATTATTATACAATTTTACCACAGATTGGAATATGGCACTAGCCATCCCTCATTCTCATCATAAAGGTATGTCATTTTATTACTAATAAGGATATTAAAATAAATTTTAGATCCCAATGGAGATAATAAAGAAAACAAAATCAGAAAACTCCTTCGTGCTAAATATGATAAAGCTAAAAGAGAAGGACAGAATCCAATAGCATCTGTTTTAGCCAATGAAGTTAATTATGAGTTCGATATAAATGTTCTCTCTGCGAGCCAGTCAGCACGATACTTCAAAATGTTTCGTGAACAAAATATTAATCCTGATATTTGCCAAGTTCTTAATATATATTTTTTCAATTATTTTTCGATAAAGTTGAAAATTTAGGGAAGCAACGAATCCCGTCTTAACAAAAAAAGTAAAGTGATAGATAACTCAGCTAATATCTCTAATCAAGCAAACAAACATCATGAATCAGGATTTGTAGTTCCGGAGAACGTTTTGGACCGAAGTAAAGGAAAACAACCAGAGTCAACTGGTAGACGTCAAAATGCTGGAGGTAATTTAGAGAGATATTAGGTACTAGGAGATACTAGAGATATCTAAAATCAGTTAATATTTAGCTCAAATTTAAAAAGAATTAGCATATATTTAGCTCTAATAAGTTAAAATTTAGTTCAATCTCCTAATTATTTCGCTGGTGAGAGCAGTTCCAATAGCAACAGTGTTGGGAATGGATCAAGCTCGTTTCTATCTGACAATGAATCTAGTACAAATGTTAATATTAGTGTTAACGTTAAACCTAGCTTAGAAGCTGTTGAACAGATGGATGATTATTCGAAATACTTCTGGAATGATGAGGAAGATCAAAATCTTGGTAATCCTTAAATTTGAAAAATACGATGTATTTTTCAATTTCTCTTAACGGGAAAGTGATTTATAGAATAGTGGTCCTAAAGTGGAATCCGGCCCTAAGGTGGAAATCCTGGGATGACTTCAACTCGAGTGTTCTCTTTGGCTCTTAATTAAGTATGACAACAACAGCCAGAAAATTCCCAAGGAATAAACATGCCAAAGATGAGAGATATAAAATAGCAGTCCTAAAGTAGAATATTTCATGGCATTTAAAATAATTAAAAAATTAACACTTTTTATAATTTCATAAACAGATTCAATTTTCTCTCCACGCAAAAGGAATTAAGAAGATGATTCGACTTCACATTGAGTTTGTTTTAATTTAACTAAAAACACCCATCTTATAAAATAGCAAGGATGGGAGTAAACTTCGTCGGCCTTATAAAGTATTTGAGTTCAGTTTCATAAATTGATAACTAGAGGGGCCAGCCCTAATTAAGAGAGATGTTGATGGTAATGCGTGGAATGAATAGATTTCCCAGAGGTAACGCAAGCAAATGAGGTTAATGATATTGGTCAGGCTTAAAGCCGACTGAAACTAGGCCGTTGATTAATTGAGAACTAAGCTGGAATGAACATCAACTAAGCTGCTATTCCCTATTTTCCTCTAGCTAATACATATGCGCCTTCCATCTAGGCGGGGTTTTTGCTTATTTCTGAAGGATTACACCTTTTAGCTTTACAATAATATATTAATCTAACTTTTTAAGTATATTGAGGTCCTATCGGATTGAAATTTTAATAAGAAACTCCTTTAATCGTTTCATATTAAAAATTTAAAAATATTAATATTTTTCTGAAATCTCCCAATCCTCAAGCTAATCTCTCAGTATTTCTGTTCATCCATTAGAAACTTAAAGAGAGTTTTTAATCTTTTAATAATTGATTCATTTATAGTTTATTTCGAAGAATATAGCCATGATATAAAGAAATCCAAGAGGTGAAAACAATGCATTTACTCATTTTCAATGAGATAAGCTCATCTTTTAATTTACACCCGATTGTATATTAAAGTATAAATCTTTTTATAAAGTTTTTTTTAGTTTCAAGAGTATATCTTATATGCTCGTTTAATCTCTCAAATATTATCCCTTTCTTCAAATGGTTGAAACAATAATTTACTTGGTATTTATTAGAATTTACATAATCTATTACAAATTAGACAAATACATTTTGCTGACTAAAAAACTCAAAATGATATGGAAGCTTAACGTGAATCTCCACTATAATCTAAGGACTGTTCAAACTTTTGGAAAGATTTTCTTTAAAATTTATTTGATTTTTATCCTTATTTTTCAAAGAATTTTAAAAATTCTGATTTTCAAATTTCAATAAATTCAAATTTATTTTTATTCCAAACATTTAAACATTAATTTTGGTACACCCCAATTGAGTTCCGACTCAACTGAGTCTCGGACCCTATAACTTATGAAGGGATGGTCACTTTTTTTCGCTCTTGGTACAATGGATAGGGCATTAAAAAGGCTACAATATACCAAAAAATCAAAATTTCTGACCGACTGGTAAAAAAAGTTATGATCAATAAAGTGCCGAAAAGTTTTTAGATCATAACTTTTTTAGCAATCAATCGAAAATTTTGATTCTTTGGTATATTGTAGCCCATCTAATGCTCTATCAAATGGTAAAAAAATCATTAAAAATTATTAATTCGTAATTGAGTTATAAGGCCGGAACTCAATTGAGCCGGGACTCAGTTGAACTGCTCCCTTAATGTTGCTATTACAATTTGTTTTTTTTTGTTTACATTGTCATGGAGACATGTGTCACAGATAGAAAGTTTTTTATTTTTATATGTACATTTGGATGAATTTCCTTCGTTTATTCTCACTTTGTGTTTCTCCATCTCTTTTAACAAATGATTCATTAAATGTTCAAATTCCTAATATATACATAAGTATAATCAGAATTTTTAGTTCTAATTTTTTATTTACTCTAGATTGATCAGGATTCCCTTTAAATTTGTTTACTTAAAAAATCAGAATTAAAACAGAATTCAAGTTCCAACAAGTTTAAGTTTTAATTTAAGTTTAAACGTGAATTAAACTTTAATAAAAAAATTCTGTTTGAGAGTTCGAATCAGAGTTTTGGGCATTATTTGATAATTATAATGAATAGGGTCACTAGGTCCTATGGCCATTGGTCCCAAATCCAGAATATCGATTCGCCTATTATATAAGACTGATGCTGAATCAGATTCAGCAGATGAATTTGATAATAATTTAGTGAATTTTGATCAAATTTAGTGAATCTAATTAGAGTTTAAAAGTTATAAAATGTTTAAAACCTTAGTCATCCTCGGATCTCATAGATTTGCTACACTACAAATAAATAAACAAATAAAAAAAATTTTAATTTTTTAACCAAAAGTCTATTTGTTAGTACGTACTTGGAAATAAGTACATTTTTAATTTTGGAAGTACAAGGGTCGATTTGTAAGTACTAGAGATGTGCGAGACCGAAAGCGAGACCAAGACCAAGACCGAAAAAAAAACCAAGAAAAGTCTTGGTTCCAAGACCGAGACCAAGAGTCTCGCACATCTCTAGTAAGTACTGTACTTCCAAAATAAGTACAGATCCGAACCCTGGTTTAAATATTGAATACTGATTTTTATTGACCAGTATACCCTTTAAGAATGATTTCCCATAATTTAACATTCATTTTGCTTCTACTTTTATTATTTATTTTCATTATTTTTGCTGAATTATCTGTTGAAACAACTGAAACTACTGATAGCAACAATGAATGTTCTTGTCCTACAGAAAAAATTTTTGATAGCAATGTGGAAGATGGTGAATTCAAAAGCCCTGGATGTGAGTATTGAAATAATGAATTGAGTATAAAACTAAGAATAGTTAATTAGAATATTAGAAAAATGACGATATTTACTAGAGCTCGAATCCGGGCAGGGCTACCGGTTTCTGGGACCGGTAGCCCGGAAACCGGATACTTTGATACAGTCCGGTTTTCCGAGCTTCCGGGTTTTCGAGGTTTTAGCCCGGAAAACCCCGGCCTGGGTCAACTTGGAAGAAAAAAAACTCGGATAACGGGCCCGGCAAAGTTTAATATTTACTTAACTAATAGCCCCTACTAATTATTATTTCAACCCCTGTTTCGTGTGGTTCAAATAATTACTCGGATCTTTAATAAAGGCGAGGAGTGATATGTTTAATTATATACGGTATAGTTACATTGACTATTTTTCCATTATAGTCCCCGACAAGTACTGTGCTTTTCTTGACTGTAAATGGAACATTCAACAGGCAGAAAATACCTATATTTTTGCAAGGGTGGAATCATTTCGGGTGACTCGATTTAACTTAGATTCTAAACTTTAACTTTCAGACAGAGGCAAAATATGACATTTTAGATTTTTATCAAACAAGATGGAATGCTTCAAAGCTACTAAAAGTTAAACAATACAGGTCCAAAAATTACATAAATTTTGTTTTTAAAACAAAAATTATTTTCCAATTTAGCCTTAGTGGTGAAAATTATCAAAATCCTACAAATCTTTTATCCTCAATTAACGGCGGACTCTATTTCCATTTTGTTACAAATGGTATCAATCATAATTTCCGTGGATTTAAAATTAGATTTCTCGAAAGTCTGAAGGGTTTGTTAATTTTTAAGAATTATATGTCGTCTTTTGCGCGTTCACATAAAAAGCGCCTTGCGTTTTGCAGCAAAAATAGCTTTAAAAAAGGAGAGACAAAATCGCTTCTCTTCATTCCCAATTATACTGTTTGCGGCAAAACGCAAGACGCTTTTTATGCGAACTCGTCATATTAAGTATAGTAAAGTGTGTTGGTCCCAGTCCCTAATAGAGGTAGTAACAAAGTAATCATCAATAATAATCCCTACAAATGTATCTGATGCGCAGTGGGATTTTCATTTTACTCTCCTTTCCGGTCCTCACGATACACCCATCTCTTCCTTTCTCTAACTTTCATTTGTGGTCCAGAAGGACCTTAGACGAGAATATTCATAGTTTTATTGAGTAACATAAATTATAAGATAAGTGCGACAATTATAATAATAAATGATAAAATACATTCTAGCAATAGGAAAATGATAAGTAACGAGAGCAATATCCGATACCAGTGACTAATATTATAAGCGCTTTTATTTCCCTTTTCTATTTATTTATTATAAGATTACATTGAAGATTAAAATGCTTTATTAAAAACTAAAGAGAGAGCGCCGCTTGCACGTGATTAAAATCCTAAGAGAGAAGTGACTGAATTCCAACTAAACTGACTCGCCTATATCTGTTTATCGCTCGCTTTTATGCTAGGATTTTGGATGTAAGTCTCCGCCTTACAGTATTTTTTTGGTATGCTTATTAATAGTTTTATGTCATTTAAGTTGAAGCTACATGAATATAACAGTGATAACTTTTATTTAAATTTTTTTTTCAAGCGTCAACAACTACCACTTTCCATGTCCACAACCTTTTTATTTTGCAACTAATTCCCTTCAACGGGTACTTTATGGATATGTCACCCCCCCTCCTATTTTGAGTCTCAGAGTTTTCCTTAACCGTAGAAAATGGGCAGAGATTTTTTTCTTCTTTATGTCAATCATCTTTCTTCAAGCAAAATAAGTGAAATGTGGTAAATGTAGAAAGGAAATGAGTGAAATGTAAGTACAAAATATGTGAAAAGGCAAAATAAACAAGCAAAATACTTGAAGAAGAAAAAATGATTGACATGGAGAAGAAAATAATCTCTGACCATTTTCTACGTTTAAGAAAAACTCTGAGACTCAAAACAGGAGGGGGGGGGGTGACATATCCATAAAGTACCCCTTCAACGTCTTCCGGCATTTCGTCTTGGGCCCAAAGATACATGCATCTTTTCTATAAATTCTACAAAAGCAGTGAAGCTTACAATCAACCGTGTCAACACAGATTCGGAGTTCGGAATTAAGGTACTAATTCTTGACCGCAAATGTATAGATTGATATTTGGTACTTTATTAATATCCCACCCCCCACCCCTATTTGAGTCTCAGATTAATTTTCCTTTTTTACTGTCAATCATCCTTTCCTTCACAAATTTTAAGCAAAAGGCAAGTTAGAAGGAGAAAAATAAAAAAAAGGGCATTCTAACTTGACATTTATTAAAAATTTGTGAGGAAAAGGATGATTGACAGTAAAAAAGGAAAATTAATCTGAGACACAAATAGGGGTGGGGGTGGGATATTAATTAAGTACCTGATATTTCATTAGTCCCAGCCGCCGAATAACTTTTTGCACTAGCTAAAGGAGAGAAATATCTATAGCCCAGCTGCTTTACTCTATCCTAGTCCGAGCAGAAAATACACACTTTACAACACAATCGCTTTTTTCCTCAAAATCACAATTATCTCCTAATTAACCTTTAATTAACCTAACTAACTTAATAATTATTAATTTGAAAAGGTATTTGAAACTGAAAGTTTTCCTAATCGCTATGAGGATGATCAGGAAGGACAGTTGGCAAAGTTTTAATTTAATAAAAAATACTTTTATATACATATATTTTTTAGAATTGAAAGTTCTTCTTTTAATTCATATCCTTTAATTGTAAAAAGTAGAACTGAATCTGTGAGTGTATTAATTAGTTCATATGAATATGATGCTGAGATAGTACAAGTTCCTTATAAAATTGAATTTATTGCTGTTGAAAATGGTAATTTATTTCATAATAATAGATTAATTTAGAAGCTTCCGAAAGTTTTTTGGGATATACCGTAAATGCTCTAATACAAGCACATGTGCTTTTCGATCCCTTAGTAGGGTGTGCTTCTATTGGAGACTGCTTCAATTAGAGGTGTGCTTCTATTTTTCAATCCTGTTGTAGGGTGTGCTTCTATTAGAGATGTGCTTCTATTAGAGATGTGTTTTTATTAATGCATTCACGGTATAATTTGTTTGGGAACGCAAGTCCTCGTCTAGAGGCGATCTTTTTATAATACTTCAGAATTAATTCAGAATAAGAGAATTCATAAACTAAAATTAAAAATCAGAATTTTTAAAATCAGAATTAAAATCAGAAATTTTATTTTTACAAGTCAGAATTAAATCAGAATAACTGAACTTAATAAAATTAAAAACCAGAATTTTAATTTATAAAATCAGAATCTTTATTATTTTTAGTTCAAAATGAGGATTTTCTTCAAAATCAGCAATCTTCTACAAAATTACCTTCTCAACAGCAACCTTCTACAGAATTTTATTCTACAAAATTACCTTCTCAACAGCAACCTTCTACAGAAACTTATTCTACAAAATTACCTTCTCAACAGCAACCTTCTACAGAATTTTATTCTACAAAATTACCTTCTCAACAGCAACCTTCTACAGAATTTTATTCTACAAAATTACCTTCTCAACAGCAACCTTCTACAGAAACTTATTCTACAAAATTACCTTCTCAACAGCAACCTTCTACAGAATTTTATTCTACAAAATTACCTTCTCAACAGCAACCTTCTACAGAATTTTATTCTACAAAATTACCTTCTCAACAGCAACCTTCTACAGAAACTTATTCTACAAAATTACCTTCTCAACAGCAACCTTCTACAGAAACTTATTCTACAAAATTACCTTCTCAACAGCAACCTTCTACAGAATTTTATTCTACAAAATTACCTTCTCAACAGCAACCTTCTACAGAAACTTATTCTACAAAATTACCTTCTCAACAGCAACCTTCTACAGAATTTTATTCTACAAAATTACCTTCTCAACAGCAACCTTCTACAGAATTTTATTCTACAAAATTACCTTCTCAACAGCAACCTTCTACAGAAACTTATTCTACAAAATTACCTTCTCAACAGCAACCTTCTACAGAATTTTATTCTACAAAATTACCTTCTCAACAGCAACCTTCTACAGAATTTTATTCTACAAAATTACCTTCTCAACAGCAACCTTCTACAGAAACTTATTCTACAAAATTACCTTCTCAACAGCAACCTTCTACAGAATTTTATTCTACAAAATTACCTTCTCAACAGCAACCTTCTACAGAAACTTATTCTACAAAATTACCTTCTCAACAGCAACCTTCTACAGAATTTTATTCTACAAAATTACCTTCTCAACAGCAACCTTCTACAGAATTTTATTCTACAAAATTACCTTCTCAACAGCAACCTTCTACAGAAACTTATTCTACAAAATTACCTTCTCAACAGCAACCTTCTACAGAAACTTATTCTACAAAATTACCTTCTCAACAGCAACCTTCTACAGAATTTTATTCTACAAAATTACCTTCTCAACAGCAACCTTCTACAGAAACTTATTCTACAAAATTACCTTCTCAACAGCAACCTTCTACAGAATTTTATTCTACAAAATTACCTTCTCAACAGCAACCTTCTACAGAATTTTATTCTACAAAATTACCTTCTCAACAGCAACCTTCTACAGAAACTTATTCTACAAAATTACCTTCTCAACAGCAACCTTCTACAGAATTTTATTCTACAAAATTACCTTCTCAACAGCAACCTTCTACAGAATTTTATTCTACAAAATTACCTTCTCAACAGCAACCTTCTACAGAAATTTATTCTACAAAATTACCTTCTCAACAGCAACCTTCTACAGAATTTTATTCTACAAAATTACCTTCTCAACAGCAACCTTCTACAGAATTTTATTCTACAAAATTACCTTCTCAACAGCAACCTTCTACAGAATTTTATTCTACAAAATTACCTTCTCAACAGCAACCTTCTACAGAATTTTATTCTACAAAATTACCTTCTCAACAGCAACCTTCTACAGAAATTTATTCTACAAAATTACCTTCTCAACAGCAACCTTCTACAGAATTTTATTCTACAAAATTACCTTCTCAACAGCAACCTTCTACAGAAACTTATTCTACAAAATTACCTTCTCAACAGCAACCTTCTACAGAATTTTATTCTACAAAATTACCTTCTCAACAGCAACCTTCTACAGAATTTTATTCTACAAAATTACCTTCTCAACAGCAACCTTCTACAGAATTTTATTCTACAAAATTACCTTCTCAACAGCAACCTTCTACAGAAATTTATTCTACAAAATTACCTTCTCAACAGCAACCTTCTACAGAATTTTATTCTACAAAATTACCTTCTCAACAGCAACCTTCTACAGAAACTTATTCTACAAAATTACCTTCTCAACAGCAACCTTCTACAGAATTTTATTCTACAAAATTACCTTCTCAACAGCAACCTTCTACAGAATTTTATTCTACAAAATTACCTTCTCAACAGCAACCTTCTACAGAATTTTATTCTACAAAATTACCTTCTCAACAGCAACCTTCTACAGAATTTTATTCTACAAAATTACCTTCTCAACAGCAACCTTCTACAGAAATTTATTCTACAAAATTACCTTCTCAACAGCAACCTTCTACAGAATTTTATTCTACAAAATTACCTTCTCAACAGCAACCTTCTACAGAAACTTATTCTACAAAATTACCTTCTCAACAGCAACCTTCTACAGAATTTTATTCTACAAAATTACCTTCTCAACAGCAACCTTCTACAGAATTTTATTCTACAAAATTACCTTCTCAACAGCAACCTTCTACAGAAACTTATTCTACAAAATTACCTTCTCAACAGCAACCTTCTACAGAAACTTATTCTACAAAATTACCTTCTCAACAGCAACCTTCTACAGAATTTTATTCTACAAAATTACCTTCTCAACAGCAACCTTCTACAGAAACTTATTCTACAAAATTACCTTCTCAACAGCAACCTTCTACAGAAACTTATTCTACAAAATTACCTTCTCAACAGCAACCTTCTACAGAATTTTATTCTACAAAATTACCTTCTCAACAGCAACCTTCTACAGAATTTTATTCTACAAAATTACCTTCTCAACAGCAACCTTCTACAGAATTTTATTCTACAAAATTACCTTCTCAACAGCAACCTTCTACAGAAACTTATTCTACAAAATTACCTTCTCAACAGCAACCTTCTACAGAATTTTATTCTACAAAATTACCTTCTCAACAGCAACCTTCTACAGAAACTTATTCTACAAAATTACCTTCTCAACAGCAACCTTCTACAGAATTTTATTCTACAAAATTACCTTCTCAACAGCAACCTTCTACAGAAACTTATTCTACAAAATTACCTTCTCAACAGCAACCTTCTACAGAAACTTATTCTACAAAATTACCTTCTCAACAGCAACCTTCTACAGAATTTTATTCTACAAAATTACCTTCTCAACAGCAACCTTCTACAGAAACTTATTCTACAAAATTACCTTCTCAACAGCAACCTTCTACAGAATTTTATTCTACAAAATTACCTTCTCAACAGCAACCTTCTACAGAATTTTATTCTACAAAATTACCTTCTCAACAGCAACCTTCTACAGAAACTTATTCTACAAAATTACCTTCTCAACAGCAACCTTCTACAGAATTTTATTCTACAAAATTACCTTCTCAACAGCAACCTTCTACAGAAACTTATTCTACAAAATTACCTTCTCAACAGCAACCTTCTACAGAAACTTATTCTACAAAATTACCTTCTCAACAGCAACCTTCTACAGAATTTTATTCTACAAAATTACCTTCTCAACAGCAACCTTCTACAGAAACTTATTCTACAAAATTACCTTCTCAACAGCAACCTTCTACAGAAACTTATTCTACAAAATTACCTTCTCAACAGCAACCTTCTACAGAATTTTATTCTACAAAATTACCTTCTCAACAGCAACCTTCTACAGAAACTTATTCTACAAAATTACCTTCTCAACAGCAACCTTCTACAGAATTTTATTCTACAAAATTACCTTCTCAACAGCAACCTTCTACAGAATTTTATTCTACAAAATTACCTTCTCAACAGCAACCTTCTACAGAAACTTATTCTACAAAATTACCTTCTCAACAGCAACCTTCTACAGAATTTTATTCTACAAAATTACCTTCTCAACAGCAACCTTCTACAGAAACTTATTCTACAAAATTACCTTCTCAACAGCAACCTTCTACAGAAACTTATTCTACAAAATTACCTTCTCAACAGCAACCTTCTACAGAATTTTATTCTACAAAATTACCTTCTCAACAGCAACCTTCTACAGAAACTTATTCTACAAAATTACCTTCTCAACAGCAACCTTCTACAGAAACTTATTCTACAAAATTACCTTCTCAACAGCAACCTTCTACAGAAACTTATTCTACAAAATTACCTTCTCAACAGCAACCTTCTACAGAATTTTATTCTACAAAATTACCTTCTCAACAGCAACCTTCTACAGAAACTTATTCTACAAAATTACCTTCTCAACAGCAACCTTCTACAGAAACTTATTCTACAAAATTACCTTCTCAACAGCAACCTTCTACAGAATTTTATTCTACAAAATTACCTTCTCAACAGCAACCTTCTACAGAAACTTATTCTACAAAATTACCTTCTCAACAGCAACCTTCTACAGAATTTTATTCTACAAAATTACCTTCTCAACAGCAACCTTCTACAGAATTTTATTCTACAAAATTACCTTCTCAACAGCAACCTTCTACAGAAACTTATTCTACAAAATTACCTTCTCAACAGCAACCTTCTACAGAATTTTATTCTACAAAATTACCTTCTCAACAGCAACCTTCTACAGAATTTTATTCTACAAAATTACCTTCTCAACAGCAACCTTCTACAGAAACTTATTCTACAAAATTACCTTCTCAACAGCAACCTTCTACAGAATTTTATTCTACAAAATTACCTTCTCAACAGCAACCTTCTACAGAAACTTATTCTACAAAATTACCTTCTCAACAGCAACCTTCTACAGAATTTTATTCTACAAAATTACCTTCTCAACAGCAACCTTCTACAGAATTTTATTCTACAAAATTACCTTCTCAACAGCAACCTTCTACAGAAACTTATTCTACAAAATTACCTTCTCAACAGCAACCTTCTACAGAATTTTATTCTACAAAATTACCTTCTCAACAGCAACCTTCTACAGAATTTTATTCTACAAAATTACCTTCTCAACAGCAACCTTCTACAGAAACTTATTCTACAAAATTACCTTCTCAACAGCAACCTTCTACAGAATTTTATTCTACAAAATTACCTTCTCAACAGCAACCTTCTACAGAAACTTATTCTACAAAATTACCTTCTCAACAGCAACCTTCTACAGAATTTTATTCTACAAAATTACCTTCTCAACAGCAACCTTCTACAGAATTTTATTCTACAAAATTACCTTCTCAACAGCAACCTTCTACAGAAACTTATTCTACAAAATTACCTTCTCAACAGCAACCTTCTACAGAATTTTATTCTACAAAATTACCTTCTCAACAGCAACCTTCTACAGAAACTTATTCTACAAAATTACCTTCTCAACAGCAACCTTCTACAGAATTTTATTCTACAAAATTACCTTCTCAACAGCAACCTTCTACAGAAACTTATTCTACAAAATTACCTTCTCAACAGCAACCTTCTACAGAATTTTATTCTACAAAATTACCTTCTCAACAGCAACCTTCTACAGAATTTTATTCTACAAAATTACCTTCTCAACAGCAACCTTCTACAGAAACTTATTCTACAAAATTACCTTCTCAACAGCAACCTTCTACAGAATTTTATTCTACAAAATTACCTTCTCAACAGCAACCTTCTACAGAAACTTATTCTACAAAATTACCTTCTCAACAGCAACCTTCTACAGAATTTTATTCTACAAAATTACCTTCTCAACAGCAACCTTCTACAGAATTTTATTCTACAAAATTACCTTCTCAACAGCAACCTTCTACAGAAACTTATTCTACAAAATTACCTTCTCAACAGCAACCTTCTACAGAATTTTATTCTACAAAATTACCTTCTCAACAGCAACCTTCTACAGAATTTTATTCTACAAAATTACCTTCTCAACAGCAACCTTCTACAGAAACTTATTCTACAAAATTACCTTCTCAACAGCAACCTTCTACAGAATTTTATTCTACAAAATTACCTTCTCAACAGCAACCTTCTACAGAATTTTATTCTACAAAATTACCTTCTCAACAGCAACCTTCTACAGAAACTTATTCTACAAAATTACCTTCTCAACAGCAACCTTCTACAGAATTTTATTCTACAAAATTACCTTCTCAACAGCAACCTTCTACAGAATTTTATTCTACAAAATTACCTTCTCAACAGCAACCTTCTACAGAAACTTATTCTACAAAATTACCTTCTCAACAGCAACCTTCTACAGAATTTTATTCTACAAAATTACCTTCTCAACAGCAACCTTCTACAGAATTTTATTCTACAAAATTACCTTCTCAACAGCAACCTTCTACAGAATTTTATTCTACAAAATTACCTTCTCAACAGCAACCTTCTACAGAAACTTATTCTACAAAATTACCTTCTCAACAGCAACCTTCTACAGAATTTTATTCTACAAAATTACCTTCTCAACAGCAACCTTCTACAGAATTTTATTCTACAAAATTACCTTCTCAACAGCAACCTTCTACAGAAACTTATTCTACAAAATTACCTTCTCAACAGCAACCTTCTACAGAATTTTATTCTACAAAATTACCTTCTCAACAGCAACCTTCTACAGAATTTTATTCTACAAAATTACCTTCTCAACAGCAACCTTCTACAGAATTTTATTCTACAAAATTACCTTCTCAACAGCAACCTTCTACAGAAACTTATTCTACAAAATTACCTTCTCAACAGCAACCTTCTACAGAATTTTATTCTACAAAATTACCTTCTCAACAGCAACCTTCTACAGAATTTTATTCTACAAAATTACCTTCTCAACAGCAACCTTCTACAGAAACTTATTCTACAAAATTACCTTCTCAACAGCAACCTTCTACAGAATTTTATTCTACAAAATTACCTTCTCAACAGCAACCTTCTACAGAATTTTATTCTACAAAATTACCTTCTCAACAGCAACCTTCTACAGAAACTTATTCTACAAAATTACCTTCTCAACAGCAACCTTCTACAGAATTTTATTCTACAAAATTACCTTCTCAACAGCAACCTTCTACAGAAACTTATTCTACAAAATTACCTTCTCAACAGCAACCTTCTACAGAATTTTATTCTACAAAATTACCTTCTCAACAGCAACCTTCTACAGAAACTTATTCTACAAAATTACCTTCTCAACAGCAACCTTCTACAGAATTTTATTCTACAAAATTACCTTCTCAACAGCAACCTTCTACAGAATTTTATTCTACAAAATTACCTTCTCAACAGCAACCTTCTACAGAATTTTATTCTACAAAATTACCTTCTCAACAGCAACCTTCTACAGAAACTTATTCTACAAAATTACCTTCTCAACAGCAACCTTCTACAGAATTTTATTCTACAAAATTACCTTCTCAACAGCAACCTTCTACAGAATTTTATTCTACAAAATTACCTTCTCAACAGCAACCTTCTACAGAAACTTATTCTACAAAATTACCTTCTCAACAGCAACCTTCTACAGAATTTTATTCTACAAAATTACCTTCTCAACAGCAACCTTCTACAGAATTTTATTCTACAAAATTACCTTCTCAACAGCAACCTTCTACAGAAACTTATTCTACAAAATTACCTTCTCAACAGCAACCTTCTACAGAATTTTATTCTACAAAATTACCTTCTCAACAGCAACCTTCTACAGAATTTTATTCTACAAAATTACCTTCTCAACAGCAACCTTCTACAGAAACTTATTCTACAAAATTACCTTCTCAACAGCAACCTTCTACAGAATTTTATTCTACAAAATTACCTTCTCAACAGCAACCTTCTACAGAAACTTATTCTACAAAATTACCTTCTCAACAGCAACCTTCTACAGAATTTTATTCTACAAAATTACCTTCTCAACAGCAACCTTCTACAGAATTTTATTCTACAAAATTACCTTCTCAACAGCAACCTTCTACAGAAACTTATTCTACAAAATTACCTTCTCAACAGCAACCTTCTACAGAATTTTATTCTACAAAATTACCTTCTCAACAGCAACCTTCTACAGAAACTTATTCTACAAAATTACCTTCTCAACAGCAACCTTCTACAGAATTTTATTCTACAAAATTACCTTCTCAACAGCAACCTTCTACAGAAACTTATTCTACAAAATTACCTTCTCAACAGCAACCTTCTACAGAAACTTATTCTACAAAATTACCTTCTCAACAGCAACCTTCTACAGAATTTTATTCTACAAAATTACCTTCTGACAATAATTCTACTACAATTAATTTATTATTCTCTCACATATTTATATTTATTTTATATTTAATTATTGGAGTTTTGCTTTTTATTATCTTTTTCTCCAATTCAACAATAAATAAACGTTTAGCAATTTTAGAAAATAAAATTTTTAATAAAAATGAGGGGCAAGATGAAGCAATTGAAAAATCTGTAAATAAATGCAATTTTGCAAAATAATTTTGTAAACTTTTTTTACTTTAAAAAATCAAAATTATTTAGTTAATGTTAATTCTGATTTTCTACTATTATAAATTCTGGTTTTGAACAAAAATCAGAATTTTTAAAAATCTAACCAGTATTCATTTTCAGAATAAACTACAATCAGACAAAACCAAATAATTGTTTTTACATTTTTAAATTTCAGAATTTGGAAAACCAGAATAAAATTCTGATTATAAAAATTAGACCTCTTCTTTTTTTACATCTATTTTAAAATCAGAATATCTTTAATTTTCTAGTGTTTGGGACCAAAACTTCAGAACAACAAAAAACATGTTGTTGATATATCATAATTAAAGAGATATTTTCAACTTTTCTTCTACTATCTTCTTAATAATGATTAAATAAATTATTTAAATTAATTGATTAAACTATTTTTATTTTATTATCACTAAAAATTTTTTTCAAAAATTTCATAAATCTTTTATTTTTAATAATAATTTTTTTTTTCATTCAATCATATTTAATCAAGATAAACTTTATTTATACAAAAATAATTTTTTCGTTTGTTTATTATTATTTTTTAATAAACAATATTAATAGTCATTTAATGAACAGACGATTTTTTGTTATTTAATATGCTTATTTTTTGTTATTCATTATTGAAGCTTTAATATTATACTAGGTAGAGTGTACTACAGACACGTTCAACATCTAATGTGTCCGGAAAGACAATCGAGGATTATATGTATAAATATTCAAAAATCCGTGTCTTTCTTAAGATCCGCCAAGACACGAATTAGATCTAAAATCCCTCTTTACGTGATCGAAATTTTTTCGAGATATCGGTCTCGCTTCTTGTACGACCCTCCAGTTATGTCTCAAATTATAAGTAGGGTCTGGTACTGAACCACTAACCGTAGTACGACTCTTGCTTACCGATATTTGAGGATGCGTATCGGATACCGTATCCGGATATCCGAAAATTTTCGGATTTGATATCTTGTCCTGATATCAATGGATACCCCAGCATCCGTCAAACTTTATCGTGCTACTTTTTAGAAATGCTTTATTATAAGCTAACATTTATTTTGCTTCATCTACAGTTATTATCCATATCTGCCGAATCTTCTGACAGCAACAATGATTGTTCCTGTCCTAAAGAACAAATTTTTGATAGTAATGTGAAAGAGGGTGTATTCAAAAGTCCTGGATGTGAGCATTGGAATAAATAATTATATGATAATTATTCTGACTATTTTTTCCATTATAGTCCCCCTCAAATACTGCGGTTCACTTGATTGTAAATGGAATATTCTGCCAGCAGAAAATACCTTTATTTATGCTAAATTGAAATCATTTGAGGTGATCTGATTAATTTATTTTGAAGCTAGTCTAGTTTAGAAGTCTATTGAAAGTTTATTAGTCCATTCAAAGTTTACAAGTCTCATAAGACTAATGATTGGCCAAAAGTCCAAACAAATTGGCCCAAACAAGATTTTATGAAATAAAAATGACTTTTCTCAAAGCTGGCGGAAAAATAACTTTCTCGACCGAATGCAGAATTTCCATAGGTATAATTCGAAGTATGCTTCCTCTGTTAAGAATTGATGGAGGTTGAATGGATCCTAGACGATGAATCGCACGAGGAGATATGCCTACTTTTTCTTATACATAGCAGGTGAGAAAAATAGCAGGAGATAGCCTTCATTTGACTTGTAAAATTTTGAACGGGCTCATAAACCTATAGTGGACTAATAATCTAGAAAGCGCCTTTTTTATAATCTGCAAGAGTTTTAGACTGAAGAAAATTATGACACCTTGGATGTTTATCAAACAAGATTTAATGGTTCAAAGTTAATAAAAGTTAAACAAGCAAGGTCTAAAAATTATAAATTGGTTTAAGACAAAAATTATATGTATTTCTTAATTTAGCCTCGGCAAAAGATATATTAATTCGCCGTGTATTCATTTTTCATCCTCAATTAACGGCGGACTATTTTTCCATTATTATACGAACGGCCTTAATCATACTCATAGTGGATTTGAAATTAAATTTTCTCGAAAATCTGAAGATAAGTTTTCTATTAGAATTTTTATTATAATTAGAGATCGAACTGAGACGAGATCACGAACAAAAATCTCGGTTATCGAGTTTGATATGGTGGATGGTGGCGGGAGCAGGCCAAGTTACCGCCGAGCTTTATCTTCATTCAAAATTGTCGTATTCTGAACGACCTGGTATGGTACCCGGATATGGGACAGTCTCGGTTGTGCTTCGGTCTAGGCTCATACTGTGATTTCCCATCCAATGAATTTTTCTTCAGCATGAACCTAATAGATATTTTTCTATGGGAATTTAATAGGGAGGGTATGTTCATATCCAAGTACCCTTAGTTCATATCCCAGTAAGAACGATTTTACCGTTCACTCCTTTCTATTAAAATTTTTTTTCAAACGATAGTACTTATCGTCCATGCCCACAACCTCTTCATTTTGCAACAAGTTCTCCTCAACGTCTTCCAAATTTTGATCTAAAATTCAGCGAGTCATGCATCTTCTCTATAAATTCTACAGAAGCAATAAAGCTTACAATCAATCGTGACAACAAAACAAGTTTTGGAATTAAGGTGCTTTTGACTAGATTTTTCAATAAAATTTTTTTTATCTATCTCTGGGTTTTCTTAAAATCCTAAAAAATTCAAAATCTAAAAAAGATCAAAGTATTCGGTGCGCAGGTTAGTACATGCGGATTATAGATGTTATCAGTAAAGTTGGGGAGTTATCGAAGGATTAAGTGGATATCAGTGGATTTAAAGGATATCGGGGATGTCAGGAGATATGGAGGGATAACAATAAGAGAGTATGATATTGGTCTTCTTTTAGCGCTGCATGCGAGAATTTCGGAAGGCCAATGGGAAAATTTTTTGGTAGTCTGACGCAAGTCCAAAATTTAAAGTAAATAACGCAAAAACTAAATGTGCTCACCCCAGCTACAGGCCCCTTAGCGTTGCTAACTTAATAAATAATTTGAATATACTTTTAGGTTTTTGAAACTGGAAATTTTCCTGATCCCTATGCGAAAGATAAAGAAGGACAGTTGGCAAAGTTTTAGTTAAAAATTAAGCATTTTTATATAATTTTTAGAGTTGAAGGTTGGTATTCTCCTTTTCAATCATTTCCTTTAACTGTAACAAGTAGAAGTAAATCTGTGAGTGTATTAATCAGTTCATCTGATATAGATCATTTTATAACTCCTTATGCAATTGAATTTGTTGCTGTTAAACGTATGTTATCATTTAAGTTATTTGGTTAGACTACTATTTGGTTATTAACGTTTTAGTTTATGCCAAAGGCATGCCTTCATGATCTCTAGCTTTTTTGATCTTCTCGCCCAATTTTGTCCCCTTTTTACAATTTTATAATATTTTTTGAAATTTCGGCATTTATGAAGAAATCGGGAAAAAAGTTATTTAGAAAAATAGAACTTTTGACTGATATCGCCCGCTTGCTCCCTTTTTTGAGAGACATACGCCCTTTTGATGATTTGGAATGTAAAACCCTGAGCGACGTATAAATCAGCGGTGTATCGAAACAAATTTTAAAATTCACAAGGCGTAAGGCGAAGCATCAAAAAGCGAAAATTTGGCGAAAAACGAAGGCGAAACGGCACACCCCTTATAAATGTCTTTGATACCTAGCCTCAACGAGGCCCTCTTTACAGTACATTAATCTAAATAAAATTTTTAATTTATTCAGCTTGTAAATGCTTTCCAAGTATTTTAACAGTCAGTCGAGATCAACCATTAAATTTACTCTCACAAGGCTTTCCATTTGGATATTGTAGCAATCTTAACTGTTTTACAGAAATTTCTTTAGAAAATCCAGTCAATACAAGCGATGAGGAATCACTACAAATTCAATTTAATTCTTTCCAGACTGATATTAATTTAGAGCCATTAAGTTTACAAATACCTTTTGGGGATGAAAAGCGTGAGCTTATATCGTATGTTTTAACTGAATTTTTGACCGTATATGAAATGAGTGCTCGGATCGCATTTTTCCTTACCTCGGAGTTGGGTCAATTTTCCTTAGTATTTGATGTTTGTCATAAAGCAAAATTGTGTAAAAAATATTTTTTTCTCTGTTTATTTTGTTGGGTGAGTGGAAAAACTTGGTCTTACAAAGCTCGGTCGAGGCAAAACTTGGTCGGACAAATTTGGGAAGCCCAAGTTTGTCTTACCAAAACTCGGTCCATTTTGTTTGGGATTTTTTTGGATGAGTGCTGTTATCTCTGGTTCTTTATTTTAGTGTCAGGCTATCTAATGGAACGGGAAAACAACAACAGACAAATTGCACCGAGTTTTGGTAAGACCGACTTGATCGTTCCAAGTTTTGTCCGACCAAGTTTTGTCTCGAACGTTTTTTGTAAAATCCGAGCACTCATTTCATATACTGCCGAATTTTTGATTATCACAGATAGGCTCAATAACTAATATAGAATCAGGGATGAGAGCAAAGAACGTTAAGTACACAAAAAGCAAATTCAAAATTTGCTCTTGGCCTTCCTTGAATTAGCCCTTGATATTTTATTATCTCCAACCCCACTCAATCCAAATAAATCCATCGGTATCCCTCAAATCGCTATTAATCTCTCAAATTCACCCTCAATCATTTCTAATCCCTCGTAAATTTAATGCTTTAATTACATTGACCCTACTTTAATGTTTAGAAATGGCACCTTTCTATGCCTCACTTTCAAACATCAACCCCTGCCTAAAGATTGCAAATTTTCCGAAACTCCCAAAATCAGGAATTGAATTTTTATGTCGGCTAGATCCCTCATAATGCGAAAAATTAGAATTTATTTTTATGATTATATGATTATCTCCTAAAGTAAATTAATTCTTTTTAAAGTTACGCAAGTGTTATATCGATGATAAAATTTCTTACAGTTGATTCACCAAAAATTTTTTTGAATTTTACTACTAAAGCTTTACAAGACGATATTGGATTTAATTTAACAATTAAACGTATTAAAAGAAATAAAGGTAAAAATATTTAAAATGTCAAAAAAAATAAAAAATTTTTCTAAAAGAATGTTCATGTCATGGAACCGAAAGTAATTTTAAAATTTTGAGTGAGAAAAATGATTCAGTGCAATACACTTTCGATGGTGTAAAGTGCCCCTTTATGGAGTGTTATTGGGATATTCAACCTCCAAAAGTTTGTTAACTCAAATCAGAATTTTTGAACAAAATACAGTATACATACATTTATATAGGACTCAAAAATTTACCACTACATCATTATTAAATTAAATCTTTCACATGCGGATGATGGAGATTTTGTAGAGGAGTGTGACACAAATTTCGGAGGAGGAGCTCGTAGCTGTATCAGGTATCTTTTCTTGTTAAGGTACCATCCAATCTTCGTTTTGGATGCTAACTAGTGCCCGAAATTTTGCACACTGCTGCATTCCGTACTGTAACACCAATAAAAATTTATCGTTATTTCAAACCTATATTGAAAACTAATAAGAAGATTAATGGGGGTATATAATGGGGATTTGGGGAGATTATTAATATTGAGCAGTATGTGCCTTTTCGCATTACGTGTTTAGTCTTTTACATTTCGTCGTTTGATTTTAAATTGACTTTCGATTTAAAAAATCTGTTTCGGCACACCCTGATATCGAAAGATTTTTGGGTAGAAAAGTAAAATCGGAGGATTTTGGAGATTAAAAGGGATAGCGGGGTTTGGAGGAATTAAGAGGAATCTATTCCAATTATTATCCAATGAAATTTTCCACAGCACAAACTCATACAAAATTTATCTTATTATCAGATATGATTCAAAGCACATTGGTACTGCTAATGAAGTTGGAATTATTGTTAATGATGTTTCTAGATTTATTCTCAAACGAGATGCTTCTGTACGTGTTTGGTAACATCGTGAATCTGTAGAAATGAACAAAAATCCGAATATTCCAAGACAATTTAATCTTAATTATGAGTGGAGAGAAGGTATTTAATAAATTTTTATTAGAGTTGCACCCCGACCCCATACCCCGTTCCCGTTCCTGAACGATTTTTTTTAAATTTCTCCCCGAGCCGAACCCCAATCAGATTTTGTTCACCTGACCTGAATCGCGCCTTTAAACAATTGGAAAACCCAGTACCCTGGCACACGCGCTACCGAGCGTTCGCGATGCAACTCTAATTTTTATCAGAATAAATATCTGTAGAATAGCTTAAGTCCAAATTTAAATAATTTATAATTTTAAAAAATAGAGCCACATCCTTTATTGCCTAAAAAGGCATTCAACGATATATAGAAGCTGAACGTTAAGCTGAAATTAATAATACTCGAGGAAATGGATGAAAGATTTTTCAAATTCAAATGATTTTATAAAGAATTTTGATTTCATTTTAAAAAAATACGCATTTTTAAATTTTAAATAAATTCAAGTTTATTTTCACTACCAAATATTACCGAACATTAAAAAAATTTTTTACAACTATTAGAAGATCCAAAGGTCACGGGTTGAGAAAAGATTCGTGTCTCGGGTTTTCAAAAGTTTCCTCGAATCGGGTTTCTGTCCAAGTTTCAGATTTCGAATACCCAGTGTCATTCTTGCTAGAGACATGTTTCAGAAATCGGGGTTGAAAGGGGATAGGTCCTTCGGAGTTCGGGTCTGGATTATTGCCCAAAATTGTGGGGAGCGATTTCTATCCTATTTGAACGGGTCTTGATTATTGCCCAAAAGTTTAGGAGTGTGATTTCTATAATATCCTATTTGACCATTAAAAAAAGACATTGATTTTGCTTTTTTAGAGATTTGTTTATAAATATTCACTATTTCTTTTAAAAAATAATTTATGCAACTGACTTTCCTTCTCCTCCACCCCCCCCCCTCCTAGTACAACAAAACACATTTTTCCCATCTCTTTAAACAATGATTCATTTAAAATGTTTATTTGATCTGTATCAAGTCAGCTAAATAAACTAAAGATTATTTTTTGAATAAATTTGTGTTCTGGGCCAATACTACATAAAGTGAAACTAAAAGTAAATCTACCTTTAAAATATTATTTAGCGATAATTTTTATTCATTTAATTTTTTAAGCCAAAATAATTTTTATTCGATCACTCCAAAATAACACTTTTTATACAAAACATTTTTTCATTCATTTATAAATTCTTTTAATTAAAAAATCGCCATTATATTGAGAAACGATTTTTATCCTTTAAAGTTCAATTTTCTGTTAGTTTTATAGTAAAAAAGATAATTATCAGAATTTCAATTTTATCTCTCTAAAAATAATCAGAATTTTCGTTTAAATTTGCTTAATTAAGAATCAGAATTAAAACAGAATTTAATTCAAGTTCAAACTGAATTAAACTTGAATTTTAAGTTTAATTTTAATAATTCTGGTTTTAGGTCTAGATTAAGGTTCAACTACTCTTCAAGTTTCCAAGTTTACTTACCTAAGTTGATTAATTCAAGTTTTAAATGTAGATTATGTACTATTTCATTTTAAGTTTAAACTTCAATTCAAGCATAAATTTAAGTTTAATTTAATTTATGTTAAAACTTTAATTTTTGAACTAGTTCTTTTAAGTTTTAAGTTTTTGATGTATTAAAGCTTTAAATGTTTTAGTTTAAGTGCCTCCAAGTTTAATAATTTCTTAGTTTTAAGTTTAGTCTAAGAAATAATTTTTTCAAGTTTAAACTTTCATTCAGGTTTATTAAAAAATTTTTTTTAGGATTTAGAATCAGAATTTTGTTTAAATAAGAAAAACTTTTTATTTCTTTTTTTATTTAAAGTCAAACTTTAATTCTGATTTTATTGACCAGAATATACCCTTTAAGAATGCCTTACTATAATTTGATATTTATTTTTCTCTTTCCACAATTATTATTTTCGATAACTGAAGTCTTATCTACGGAAACTACTGAAAATATTGATAGCAACATTGATTGTTCCTGTCCTACAGAAGAAATTTTTGATAGTAATTGGAGGGAGGGTGTATTCAAAAGCCCTGGATGTGAGTATTGGAATAATCAGAATATCAGAATAGTTAAAATAAGAATATCAGAATCAGTCAGGGTATTGGGCATTCTAGGTTCCGACTCCGGTTCCGAGCTCCGGAGCCAAATCCAGCACTAATCAGAACTGTGTCATATTTATTCTGACTATATTTTCCCTTATAGTCCCCGTCGAATACTGTGGTAATCTGGACTGTAAATGGAATATTCTACCAGAGGAAAATACCTTTATCCATGCTGAAGTGAAAGCCTTTGAAGTAATGTAATTTATAATTTTATAATTGCCAAGTTTCAGACAGAAAAAAATTATGACATTTTGGATGTTTATCAAACAATATGGAATGGTTCAGAGTTAATCAAATTTAAACGGGCAAGGTCTTAAAATTATTTTTGTTTTAAAACAAAAATTATTTGTTAATCTAGACTCAGCAATGGAATTTTTAATAATCCCTCTGATCATCTTCATTCATCTTCTTCGATTAATGGGGGGCTTTATTTCCATTTTGTTACAAATGGCATTAATCATAATCACACTGGATTTAAAGTTATATTTTCTCGAAGATCTGATGATGGGTTTGTTAAAAGTTTGATGATAGGGTATCTGATGATAGGACGGTGATAGGCTATCTTTGGTCGAATAATGACCCTCTCTCAAATAATTAACCCCTCGACAATTAACCATTCCAGCTAGAAGTTGAAACAATACTATGGTTGTCCAAAGTTTAAAATTTTATCAATTCTAACGTAAGATATAAGCAATTATCAAAGACAATATAAAAACAAGAACTTGTGGACCATCTTAGTAATTACCTTCCCCAATGCCCTCGAATTTAAAAGGACGTATAATTGCCCCTCTCTATTAATTAATCCTCTTCGAGAGAGTTTGAAACAATGCTCCTCCCAGGTAAACAATGCCCCCACAATGCTTCCCCCTTTAGTAATGTAATTAAAATGCTAATGAACTTTGATGCTTCGAGACATTATTAAAAAAATTATTTTTCAAGCTCATTCTACCACTTTCCATGTCCACAACCTTTTTATTTTGCAAACAATTCCCTTCAACGTCTTCCAGTATTTCATCTTAGATTCATAGATGGATGCATCTTTACTATAAATTCTACACAAGCAATAAAGCTTAAAATCGGAAAAATCAACAATACTCCAAAGTTTGACATGAAGGTAATAATTTTTGACCGCCCATATTATTTTTTCCCCGAATGCTGATTTTTTCTAATATGTAGTACACAATTATCTATACTATAACTAGGCTCGGATTTGTATTGAAATAAATTTTCTTCCAAAATCCCAAATATGCCGTTAGTTTTTCGATATTATGATTTTGAACGAAGTTACATTTAGTAAAGCAGCTGGGGTATAGTATTCTCTCCTTTAGCTAGTGCAAAAGTTTATTCGGCGGCTGGGAGCGAACCAGCATCTTCAGTAGACCGGACTGATGTGTTAGCCATTACACCACACCGCCTACTGCTCAGCCTTAGGAATTAAATAGCTATGTATATGCTTTACAATTTCAATATATATTTCAATATTTTGCTAATTTTCCCGTTATTTCAATATTTCGCATTTTCCAAATTATTTCAATTTTTTGCATATTTTTACCAAAATTTCGGGATTTTCTTACATTTTAGGAAAAAAGTTAAAAAATCTAACCAGTTGACAAACAAAATTCTCAAAATTTTCGCCTGCGGCGCTGAAAAGGGGACCTTATGCCAATCATTCGCTAAAGTGCCGTTGACTTCCTACTAATTATTAGAGTCCGGATTTTATTGAAATAAAATGTTTTTTTTGCAAACATACTATATCGAGAGAAGCCCAAATATGCCATTAGTTTTTCGATATTATGATTTTGAACAAAGATACATTTCAATATATTTCAATATTTTGCCAATTTTCCCGTTATTTCAATATTCTGCACTTTTTGCAAATTATTTCAATATTTTTGCATATTTTTTCCAGAATTTTGGGATTTTTCGTAAATTTTAGGAAAAAAAGTGAAGAAATCTAGTCTCTTGACAACTAAAATTCTCAAAATTTTCGCCTGCGGCGCTGAAAAGGGGATCTTATGGCCTATTATTCACTACAGTGCCTTGCCTTCTCACTAATTATTCCCTAGAATAACGCTCAGCCCTTATTAAAAAGACGCGCCCCAAAATTTCTCAATTGACAAAAACCTCAAAATGTGTAATTGAACAAAAATCCACATATGTGCAATCCAAAATGTTCCGCCCTCAAAATGCCCCACTGGACAAAACCCCCAAAATGGCACATTGAGCAAAACCCACAAAATGTCCCTCTTCATTTCGTCAATTTCAAAATGTCCAAGAGAGTAAAAATACTTAATTCGTCGAACTATAAAGCTACTGTGCAATTTTAAAAACGCGATAAATTTTTTTTGTTAAATTTCACTTTTTTTCGATTTTTGCTAGTAAATAAACCATAATTTATTTCAATATTTCACTAATTTTTGGGATTTTTTGTCAATATTTTGCCAATTTATTTCAATATTTTATGGCCATATTTCGCGATTTTATTTCAATAAAAATCCGGACTCTACTAATTATTCCCTAGAATGTTGCTCAGCCCTTAGCAAAATTTTGCAATTAAAAAAACATCAAAACGTGTAATCGAACAAAAATCCCCAACAGGCCACCCCAAATGTTCCACTCTCAAAAATTTTGAGGGTGGAACATTTTGAGTCAAAATGAGTCAAAATGTTTCACTGGACAAACCTCCCAAAATGGCACATTGAGAAAACCCTCAAAATGTCAATTTAAAAATGTCTGAGAGAGTCAAAATACACAATTAGTCGAACTATAAAGCTAATGTGCAATTTTAAAAACGTAATTAATTTTTTTGTTAAATTTCAACTTTTTTTCGGGGTTTGCTAGTGAATAAACGATAATTTATTTTAATATTTCACTAATTTTTCGAATTTTTTGTCAATATTTTGCTGATTTATTTCAATATTTCATGGCCATATTTTCCGATTTTATTTCAATATAAATCCGTGCCCTAACTATAACAATGATTTGAAATTTTTTTAGATTTTTGAAACTGAAAGTTTTCCTATCCGTTATAATTATCATCAAGGAGGACAGCTGGCAACGTTTTAAACTTAAATAAATTAAATTTAACCTATATTATTTTTTAGAATTGATGAATATACTCCTTTTAATACATTTCCTTTAATTGTAACAAGTAGAACTGAATCTGTGAGTGTATTAATTAGTTCAAATGATTATAATGATAATCTAGCAGTTCCTTATCAAGTTGAATTTGTTTCTGTGGAAAATGGTAATCTGCTTAAATGTCCTAAAAAGCCCTTCCTTTATTAGAAGGATATTTACTGCCCAATAGAAAAATAAGCCCCGAGAGTTTCTATTAAGATATTTAGGATATTTAGTAGAGTTAGAACATTTCACATTGCTGGGCCCGGTATCCGTGTTATTTTAAATGAACTGGTCAGGGGATTTGGATGGATTAATAGTGTTTAGAACCTTTTCGTTTAAAACCGTTTTTAAACTTTTTTAAAAATTTTCACCTCTTTCTACAAAAAAGTCGGGCCGGGTTTCAGATTTCGGGTTGAAAAAAGACCGGGTTTGGGTAACCCGGCCCATCCCTGATTTTATATCCGGAATCCTCCGTTTTGATCAACACAATTTTTATGAGGATTTGGAGAGATTAAAAGTGATATGACGGCTTTAATTGAATTCTACTAATTTCTAAATAAAAATTTAAATGTTTTTTAGTTTGTGACTGCTTTCCAGATTATTTTTTGGTCAATCGTTCTCATTCATTAAATTTACTCTCACCAGGCTTTCCGTTAGGATATTGTGACAAACACAAGTGTTTTACACAAATTTCTTTAATAAGTCCTCACAATACAAACGACTATGTAGAATGTCTACAAATTCAATTTAATTCTTTCCATACCAAAGCAAATGATCTTTTACATTTAACAATGCCTGATGAAAAGAGAGAACTTATATCGTAGGTTTTATGGGGATTTTTGGAGTATCACATGCAAGCGCTAATCTAGATTTGGGAAGTCGCACTAAAAAATAATCCGGGTATTTTTCGGTATTTATAAGTGTTCCGTTAGTAGTACGGTACAGTTTACGGTACGGATTACAGTACTGTAAAATTTTGAGTTTTATCGTCATCTGTATTTGGCGTTATTATAAGTACTTAAAGGAATACGGTACCGTACAAAATTGTCAAACTTCAAAATTAGGACGCAACCCTTGCATAGATCAATGGCCTGTATCTTTCGTAAATTCTGAAGTAATAATGTTTCTATTTATGGCGGCGGTTTCAAACCGAACCGAATCAAATACAGAAATTTCTGTCTAGTTTGTCGGTGTGTGAAACAGACCACTATATTTCTCTATATTATGTCGCAGATTTATTATCTTTAATTTAAAATTCCAAATAAACCGAGATGCAATATTCTAACAAAAAACAATTGTTATTATTATTTTAAGCTAAAATTTTTTTAAGTTTTGGAGGCGAAGCACAGAATATAAATTTTTTTACACTTGATTCGCCAAAATTTAATTTAAATTTTATTACTAATGAAGTGGGGCTTGATACTGGATTTAATTTAGCAATTACATATATTCAAAGAAATAAAGGTAAAAATTGAAAAAAATAATAGCTAAAAATTTTTGTTAAAGAATGTTTATGTCATGGAACTGATAACAATTTAAAAATTTTTAATGAAAGGAAGAATTCAGTGGATAAAAATTTTTTTGGTGAAAAATGCCCTTTTATGGACTGTTTTTGGGAAATTAAACCTCCAAAAGACTCTCGATTTTACCACCGTCTTATTATTAAATTCAATCATACACTGGCTGATACTAATAGAGAGTTTCTTGATTATTGTTCCAGTAAACCAAACAGAAGAAGTTATGACTGGCGAAGGTATTTTTACACGAAATAATTCATCTAAAAATTGAAACTTTCTGTGTATGTAAAGGAATTTATTTGAAAAGATTTTCTTTTGAAAGGAAAAAAGCGGATATTCTTAGTAGAGACCTTAGATTAAAGAAGGTTGTGTAAATCCTATAGATATTTAATTACTAAGGCTGTGCAGTAGGCGCGTGGTGTAATGGCTAACACATCAGTCCGGTCTACTGAATATGCTGGTTCGCTCCAAGCCGCCGAATAAACTTTTCCGCTAGCTAAAGGAAAAGTTTATTCCAAACCCTTCTGAAAACGAAAAAGCTCGGGTTATTAAAATTAGATTTTATTTTGATGTTTAATATTCGAAAAAATATATTTTATTTTAAGATCAGTTTTTTGGAAAATTATTGAATTTCCAGTTGGTCATGTTTCTAAGTAAAATTAATTAAAAAAATATGTTTTTGATATTTTAGATCACCTTATTTTTTAAATCGAGGTGATTCATTATATTTTTGGTATCATCGTGAATATTCTCTCTCTGATAAAATTATTGGAAATCACAATATTAATTTTAATTATGAATGGAGAGAAAGTAACTAATTTTTCATTATTTATCACAATAAATAACAGAATATACCAGAAAATTAATTTTGTGAATTGTGATTAAAATTGCACTCCAAACTAGAGACTGGACTTGGAGTGTCGTAGAGAATAGAGATCGAGATCTCGAAAAATTCCCAATCTCGATAACCGAGATTTTCGATCAAGATCTCGTCTCGGTCCGGTCTCTACTCCAAACGCTCGGAGCGGGCTATTTCGTGGTAGGGGCTTTAAAATTGTTTCGGAGCTAGATCGGGAGAATAATAAAAGCGGATTGGATTATTGGAATTAGGAGAGATATTTGTTCCTAATTTAGTGTTTTTCTTTATTTTAAAAATCTTAAAAGCTTTCTCTCTAAATTTAACTATTAATACATAGGATGTAAATGTGGAAATGAACATTTAAAAGCAGACAAAAACGATTGGAATGTTTTATATTCTCCTGATTATCCAGAAACTTATTGCGATTCAATGCGTTGTTTATGGCGTTTAGAAGCTCCAGAAGGCCATCATATAGTTGTTAATATTTCTGAATTTTACACAGAACTGGATCATGATTTTTTGACAATTTTTGATGGAAAAGATACGGAGCAGGAACATATGGAAATGTTAATTTTAATTTAAAAATTCTGATTATTAAAATCAGAATTATAATAAAATCAGATATCTGAAACCCCATAATTCTGATTTAATTGCCTATCAGAACATATTTCAAATCTCAATTCTGATATAAAAATAGGATTCGTTTTTCCAAAAGATATTATGTAATTTTAAGGCTTTCTGGAAGGATTACATTTAAAAAGCCAATACAAAGCAAACAAAATATTATAACAATTTCATTCCATTCTGATATTACTCTTCAAATGAGTGGATTTGCATTATGGTACAAAGCTGGTAAGGTTTTCGGTACTTTTCCGTTATGGCGCCACACATAAAAAATTTAAACAAGGTTATGATTGATGGCAAAATATATGTCATTCGAAAGAGCTCATCGAGCTGAGTAGCTGACACCGAAATTATGGGGCTCAGAATGGTATTGAGCTCGAATCTTTAAAAAAATACACTCCCATAGGTTCACTTTGACCATTTGTGCGTCTTTATCTCAATTCAAAATTGAGATCGACTCATAACACTTTTTAAACATTTTTAGACGTGGCGCCATAACGGAAAAGTACCAGGTTTTCTTGTAAAATCGATATTAAAATCAGAATTTTATAATTCAGAATTAGATAATAATATAAGAATTTAATAGAATTAAAAATTCGAATTTTTTCTTAAATCAGAATTTTATTTTTCTAGTCCAAAATGATGATTTTCTTCTAAATCAACAAACTTCTACAGAATTAACTTCTTCAAATAATTCTCTTTCAAATAATTCATCATCCTCAAACAAATTTATATTATTTTTGTCAATTTTATTTTTAATTATTGGAATTTTGTTTTTTATTTCTCGTTCCTCGAATTCAACAACAAATAATCGTATTGAAAATATTTTTAGACAATTATGGCCTTCTAGGTGGATTAGATTGTTTAATGAAAATGAAGGGGAAGAAAGTGAAGGAGGAGTAAGAAATCAGGTAAATAATTTAAAATCAGAATTTGACTAAAATAATTCTGATTTTTTTAAATTCTGATTTTAAGAGAAAATCAGAATTATTTTAGTCAAATTCTGTTAGTTATCTCGAAATTCTGGTTTTGAAAAGACCAGAATTAATAATCAGAATTTTTAAAGATAAACAGTTTTATTATCAGAATTTCAAAATAATTCTGATTTTTTAAATTCTGGTTTTAAAAGAAAATCAGAATTTTTCTAGTCTAATTCTGTTAGTTATCTGAAAATTCTGGTTTTTAAAAGATCAGAATTAATAATCAGAATTTTTAAAGATAACAGTTTTATTATCAGAATTTTAAAAATTCTGATTTTTTTAGATTCTGGTTTTAAAATAAAATCAGAATTTTTCTAGTCAACCTGTGTTAGTTATGTCAGAACTCTGGTTTTGAATGGACCAGAATTAATAATCAGAATTTTTAGATGTCAGAATTTTTAATAATCAGAATTTTGAAATCCAGAATAAAACTCTCTTGTAGAATTCTGATTTTAAAAATCAGAAAAATAAATTTCAAAAAATCAGAATTTAATTTTAATTTTCTAGTTATTGGGTAGCTTTACTTCCGTTCGTTTTACTCGCAATAAAAATTCAGAACAACAACAAACAGGGGACAATAATAATTCTTTATCAACAAATAATCTTTCTTATAATGAATAATATTAAAATTTAATTAATATTTTTTTTAATTTTTAATAATATTATGAGATATTTAATTATTTATTTTTGTCGAATTAAGGCGGACATTAACTAAAATAATTTCTGGAATAAAAAATTAAAAAATATTTACTTAAAAAATTTAAGGGTGATATCGGAAACTAAGAGGGATATAGTACGCGTTATTTGTGGAGATTAAAAGGGATATCGGAGGATTTTCTTGGGGATTATGAGGAATCAATTCCATCACATTCCAATAAAGTTTTTCAGCACAAACTTAAACAAAATTTGTTTTATTCTCATATATGATTAGATGAACAATGGTTTTAATTAGATCATCCCAAAAGCATTGTCATGGATTGGTTGTTATTTCATGTTTTTCATTTTTTGTAACATTTGGATGACTCCCTTCGTTCATTCTTCCTCTCTTTGGAAATAAAATACATCATTATTCCATTTCATCAAATGATTCATTATATGCTTAAATTCCTATGACATATATACCTAATCAGAATTTTAAAGCTTAATTCTTTATTTACTCTAAAATAATCAGAATTTCCGTTTAAATTCTTTTAATTAAAAAACCAGAATTAATTAAAACAAAACATAATTCGAGTATAAACAAGTTTAAATTTTAATTTCAAGTTTGAACTTGAATTGAATTTTAATAAAAAAAATTCTGGTTTGGGAGCTAAAATCAGAATTTTATAAGAAAATTCTTTAACTTTCCTTGAAGCAACTAGAAAGGGTCAATTTTCTGTTAGAATTAAGTATAATGAATTGAATACTCCCCCAGACCCAATGCCATATGTAGGTACCGAATCCAGAGATATCAAACACGCTTAGGGAAAATTAACCATGGATAAATATAAAGTTGCGAAAAACTTAATACGAAAAACTTTATCCATTTTCAATATCAGTTTAAATTAAAAAAGGATAATTCTGATCTTTATTGACCAGAATACTCCCTTTAAAAATGATTAAATTTAATTTAATATTAATTTTGCTTCTGCTATTAATTATCACGAATTTTACTCAATCTGCTGAAAGCGACAATGATTGTTCTTGTCCTATAGAGGAGATTTTTGATAGCAATTGGAAAGATGGTGTAATTAAAAGCCCTGGATGTGAGTATTGGAATAATCCGTATATCAAAGTTTATATCATACTATCTTTATTTTAGTCCCAATCAAATACTGTGGTTCACTTGATTGTAAATGGAACATTCAACCAGCAGAAAATAGCTTTATTTATGCTAAGCTAGAATCCTTTGCGGTGACTCGATTTAATTTATACTGCAATTATTAAGTTTCAGACAGAGGAAAGATATGACACTCTCGATGTTTATCAAACAAGATGGAATGGATCAGAGTTAATAAAGCTTAAACAGGCTAGGTCCTTTAAATATTGGTTGAAAAAAAAATATTTTTCAATTCAGCCTCAGCGGTAAAAGATATGATAATCCCGTTGATCATCTCCGTTTTTCATCCTCAATTAACGGCGGACTTTTGTTCCATTTTATTACAGACGGAAGTACTCATAATCTTGGATTTAGAATTAGCTTTTCTCGAGGATCTAATGATGGGTTTGTTAAAGTTTAAGAATTATATACCATCATGTAAGTCCTCTATAATTTTATCCTATTGTAGTTTTATGCTAATGTACTTTGAAGCTACATGAAAATAAAGTAGTAATCCCAATTCCAGAATGTTTCACACTTGAAGTGACATTTAGAGGGCCAACGATTTGTCTTAGAGACCACCGATTTGTCTCCACCGTTTTGCCCCTAGAAGTCAATACACCCACACCCAATGATACAACAAACATCACATTTCAATGAGGGTGATTTTAGGTGGATTGTTAGGTGATTTGTGTTGATAGAGGGTTGTGTAATTATGGAAGTACACATGATTAATTGCCCTTTGGTTGAGTTTTATCTACTTCAAACGTGGGGTATTTAGGGTGTTACAATAAATAACAGTGATAATTTTTTATTAAAATCTTTTTTCAAGCTCATTCTACCACGTTCCATGTCCACAACCTTTTTATTTTGCAACTAATTATTCACAGCGTCTTCCAGCATTTCGTCTTAGATTTATGGATGCATGCGTCTTCACCATAAATTCTACAAAAGCAATAAAGCTTACAATCAACCGTGTCAATAAAGATTCAAAGTTTGAACTAGAGGTACACTAATTCATGATTATCTACAATATCATGTATAAGCTGAGTGCTTATACATTGTATAATGGAATTTTTTTCTCATATTCCTATTATCTCTTAATACTTAAGCTTTTTGCGTTTCTAACTTAACAATTTTGAATTATTTAGGTTTTTGAGACTGAAAATTTTCCTAAACGTTATTTGGTACATCAAGCAGGACAGTTGGCAAAGTTTTAATTTGAAGAAAATTATAAAATATTATATAATTCTAGAATTGAAAGATACTCTACTTTTAATTCATATCCTTTAACTGTAAAAATTACAACTAAATCTGTGAGTGTATTAATTACTTCACATGATATGGATAATAATGTAGATGTTCCTTATGAAATTGAATATGTTGCTGTTAAACGTAAGTTATAATTTAAATAATTTGGCACATTATTCTTTAAGTAAATTTATTTTTTTGACCTACAAAAAAGCATAATCCTAGCTTATAGTTTGCCCAATGGTTGAGCTATAAGAGAGAGCCATGTCGGAGTTAGTGTTGTGGATAGTTGGAAATCTTCGGATATCCGGATCCAATATCCGAACCGAAAATTTCCGGATATCTGTTCTTTTTTCGGATCTAGATATCCGGAATCGACAACACTAGTGAAAGCTATAAGACAAGTTTTGACCTCTATGTCACTTTGATGTCAATCAAGTATGACTTCGATAAGATGCATTTATTTTGGTAGGATGTATATTTTTTTGTAAAGCATATCCTAAACAAGAGTCAAATTTTCTTTATTTCCATTTTCAGCTTGCAAATGCTTCCCAAATAATTTAACACTTTGTCGAATTCATCCTTTAAATTTACTCTCACCAGGCTTTCCAGAATATTGTGATAATCTTAACTGTTCTACACAAATTTCTTTAGAAAATCCAGTTAATACAAGCGCTTATGTGGAATCCTTGCAAATTCAGTTTAATACTTTCCAAACTAAATTAGGCGACGTTTTACATTTAAAAATGCCTTATGAAAAAAGAGAGCTTATTTCGTAGGTTTTAGAATTTTTAATATATTGAAGCCCTTTGAGTAGTAAAGGAAGGAAATGAAATATATTGAGGGATATGGAGAAGATATTGGTTCATTAAGGTAGATATCGTTAGATTTGGAGGGTCTTCACCGGCCAACTTTAATATTTTACGCGATTTTATTCGTAAATTTTGGAGTAAAAAAATGCGAAAAATTACTGCAAAAATGAGAATTTATTTATGTAATAATAAATTGTAGTAGAGATCGCGATTTTTGAAAAGCCTGGTCCTGTTCGTGGGTTCCGGGTTTGAGTTATTGACCTGAACCGGATCCTGGGCCTGTAATCCAGGAAAAACCCAGGAAGGTCAAAAAATGCCTGGACTCTGGGTGCAGGAAAAACTCAGGCCTTGGCCCAGGCCCAGCTCGATCTCTAATATGTAGTTAACAAAACTAAAAATTAATTTTTTTTTAAGTTTTGATGGTGATGCAAAGAAAATAAGCTTTTTTACACTTGATTCACCCAAATTTGTTTTAAATTTTACGACTAATGAAGTAGGTATTGATACTGGATTTAATATAACAATTAAATATATTAAAAGAAATAGAGGTAAAAAAATATTAGAAAAAAGAGAAAAAATTCTTTTAAAGAATGCTTATGTCATGGAACTGATCGCAATTTAAAAATTTTGGATGGAAAGAAGATTTCTGCGCAATATACTTTTGATGGTAAAAAATGCACTTTTATGGACTGCTTTTGGGAGATTGAACCTCCAAAAGTTTGTTAAATTAAAATCAGAATTTCTGATTAAAATTTAATTCAGCACGCAAAATTTTACCACCGTCTCATTGTTAAATTCAATCTTACACTGGCTGATAAAAATGGAGAATTTGTTGAAGTCTGCCCCAAAAATTTTGACGAAAAGAATAATGATTGTCAAAGGCATTTTTAAATAAATTACGAGCCTTTAACTTCAAAAATTAATTTTCAGACTAGATAAAAGTAGCGTTGGGGTTGGAAATCAAATGGAATTTAATGTTTCCAAAGTTTCTACTTTTTTTAAAAAAGATGCTTCGGTAAATGTTTGGTATCATCGTGAACCTGATAAATGGATTTATAGTCCTAATATTCCAAGACAGATTAATTTTACTTATGAGTGGAAAGAACGTAATTAATTATTTAATTATTAGAATAAAATAGAAAATTATTATTATAAATTTTGATATTTTCTTTCGATATTTTTAAGGTTTACCATTAGGTGATCGAGTGTGTCTAAAATCTGAATTTTACCCAAGGTCGATTTGGGTTCGGGATGAGATCATATTCGGACTCAGCGCATTCAATTCCTACTGACAGACCTTATAAATATGAAAAGTGCACTTTGTGTTATTTTTTAGCAACAATTTCCTGTAGGATTACCAAGGATTCTGGTATCAGAATTCTAGTTAAAATTAAAAAATTTGATTTTATATGAAGAAAAAATTTTTAAATCTTACTTTAAAAATCTTTAATTTTCTAGTTACTTGGTAGTTTTACTTGCAACAATAATTCAGAGCAACAGACGTTGGTACATAATTAACGATAAAACAAGAACATAAAAAATAATCCTTCCATGAATATTACCAAAATTATTCTATAACAAAAATTTTAATTTATATTAATATGGAATTTAAGGATAAAGACATGCATTTTGTTTTTTAATTTTGTTCATAGGGGGGAAGAAGTTCCACAGTTCCCCCAAGTTCCACATAAGGGCAGAACTTCGTTAACGGCCCGCCTCGGTGTGCTACTCTAATTATGAATTATTAATGAGTTATTAAATATGTATTTAATAATTATTAAATTAAATAATTATTAAATACTTACATATCAGGGGTGCAGCTCGTGCCACAAAATACGAGACACGAGATTTACGAGATACGAGATTCTCAAAAAAATACGAGATACGAGACACGAGACCTCTAAAAAACACGAGATTTCACGAGATACGAGACACGAGATACGAGACGAGATGCATCCCTGTTACATATGTTTATTTGATCTGTATTAATTCAAATAAAAAAAATTAACGATTATTTTTGAATAAATTGTGTTTTGGACTAAAACTGTTATTTGAACATTAAATGTAAAAATATGGAAAATAAATAACCCTAGTTTTATTTAACAATAATTTATTCTTTTAATTTTTTGAGCCAAAAAATTTTTTTCATTTGTTTATTGTTTCATTTTTTTATTATTTGTTTATTATTTAATTCAGAAAACGATTTTTGTTATTTAATAAGTTTAATTTTCTGTTATTTTTTATAAAAGCTTTAAAATAAGTTTATTTTCTAATTGATATAATAATCAGAATTTCAAGTTTAATTTTTGATTCCTCAAAAATAATCAGAATTTCCGTTTAAATTCTTTTGATTAAATAACCAGAATTAACATAGAATTTAATTCAAGTTTAAACTTAAGTGCAAAAATGTGCAAACTTCAATTCAAGTTTTTAAGTTTGAACTAGTTCATTTCAAGTTTCTATGGTTTAGTTGTATTCAAGTTTGAAGTGTGGTCAAGTTTAAGTGCATCCAAGTTTCATAAATTCAAGTTTTAAGTGTAGTCTAAGAATAATTATTTAAAGATTGAACTAGACTTTGAGTTTATTAAAAAACCTTTTTTAAGGGTGTGAACCAGAATTTTGTTTGAATCAAAAAACTTAAGTTCTTTTAATTCTGTTTTATATTGACCAGAATACTCTTATAAAATGCTTTACTATAATCCCGTATTCTTTTTGCTTCTGCTACATTTATTAATTTCCATTATTTTTGCTGAATCTTTAGCTGCTGGAACTACAGAAATTAGTGAAAATAACAATGATTGTAGTTGCCCTACAGAAGAAATTTTTGTTAGTAATTTGAAAGAGGGGGCATTCAAAAGCCCCGGATGTGAGTATTGAAATGAATGATTAATTAATTTAAAAATCTGACTATTTTCTCTATTACAGTCCCTGACAAATACTGTGGTTTTCTTGATTGTAAGTGGTATATTCAGCCAGAAGAGAATACCTTTGTTCAAGCCGAATTGGTATCCTTTGAGGTAATTTATCTAATTTTCGTGCCATAAATTAATAAGTTTTAGACAGAGAAAATACATGACACTTTGGATGTTTATCATACAAGGATGAATGGTTCTAAGTTAATTAAGGTTAAACAGGCTAGGTTAAAAAATCACATATTGGTTTAAAGCAAAAATTATTCTTTACTTTAGTCTCAGCGGTGAAAGATATGATAATCCCGTTGAGCATCTTTATCTTTCTTCCTCAATCAATGGCGGGCTTTATTTCCATTTTGTTACAGACGGCATTAACCATAATCACTCTGGGTTTGAAATTAAGTTTGATCGAAGATCTGAAGATAAGTTTTTTCAAGTGTTTATTATGGTGGCTTTAACTCTACTTTTGCACTCAAAGAATAAAAATTATCGGCTTGCAAAAAATTCGGGGAGGGGGGGGGGGGGGTGTTGGCAAATTTATCTTGAAATTTTGAGATTTTACTCCTATAAATATTCTCAAGCTAAATATTCTCAAAAAGCTTTTCTATCAAGAATTCTCCTTAATAACAGTAATAAAAAATTTTTTTCAAGCATCTACTACAGCTTTCCATGTCCACAACCTTTTTATTTCGCAACCAATTCTCCCCAACGTCTTCCTGCATTTTCTCTTAGATTCATAGATTCATGCATATTCTCTATCAATTCTACGCAAGGAATAAAGCTTACAATTAACCGTTTCAATATGACTTCAAAATTTGGACTAAAGGTTCAGATTTGGACTTATTAACATGACTAGGGTTGTCGTTTCTGGACCGAACCGAACCGAAGACAAGGATTTTTGGTACGGTTCTTCGGTTCAGTTTCTGATATCCGAAGAATTTCTAGGAACCAACAACCCTGAACATCATAATTAATAAAAAATTTGAACATTATTTAGGTTTTTGAAACTGAAAGTTTTCCTAAACGTTATTTGGAACATCAAGCAGGACAGTTGGCAAAGTTTTAATTTGAAGAAAATTATAAAATATTATATAATTCTAGAATTGAAAAATACTCTTTTTTTAATTCATATCCCTTAAATGTAACAAGTAGAACTGAATCTGTTAGTATATTAATTACTTCATATGATTTTGAGGATAATATAGTAGTTCCTTATGAAATTGAATTTGTTGCTGCTGAAAAGGGTAATTTACTGTCAATTTTCTAAACTAAGTCTATATCCCATTTCAATAGCGAGATTTTCATACGTTGAAAATCAACGTAAAACAAGGGTGTTCTTAAATGTTCTAAGTTAAGTGTTAATGTTAGGTTAATGTTAAAAGTTCTCTGAAATAAAATGCCACGGCATTTCTTATCAAGCACTTACCAATGTTGATTCTATAGGACGATGTGATTCAACTGGAGATGTGATTAATTTAGGCAATACTTCAAAAATTTTTTCACTTTCTTACCCTTGTTTTACGGTATTTTTAGGGTATTGAGATCTCAATATTAAGCTTTTGCACCTGTATATCTAAATAACTATTTAAATTATTTTCAGCTTGTAAATGCTTTCCAAATAATTTAATAGTCAGTCGAACTCAACCCTTGAATTTACTCTCGCCAGGCTTTCCTCTAGGATATTGTGACAATCTTAATTGTTCTACACAAATTTCTTTGGAGAATCCGCTTAATACAAACGATTATGTGGAATCTTTACAAATTCAGTTTAATACTTTCAGGACAGAAATATATAAAGACTTTCTACGTATAAAAGTACCTTTTGGTGATGAAGACAGAGAGATTATATCGTAGGTACTTACCTAATTTTTTGTAGGTACTTACCTAACTCGTACTTACCTAATTTTTTTTGTTTGTACCGTACTTAGCATACAGGTACGAGTACGAATTTTGGTACGAGCTTACTATCACCTTAAAATATCTTACAAAATTAAAAGATAATTTTAAAGTTTTGATGGTTTTTGGAACTTAAATTCGTTTACGGTTGACTCACCAAAAGTTATATTAAATTTTACTACTGATGCTGTAGGACTTGATACTGGATTTAATTTTACAATAAAATATATTAAAAGAAATAAAGGTGAAAATATTTAAATGTCAAATGTAAAAAATTCTTTCAAGAATGTTTGTGTCATGGATCTAATAGTAATTTAAAAATTTTGGATGGAACTAAGAATTCAATTCAAAATAATTTTGATAGTGAAAAATGTCGTTTTATGGATTGTCTATGGAAAATTGAACATCCAAAAGTTTGTTTAAACTTAATATCAGAATCTTTGGAATTATATACCGTATATACCTCGAATAATTACATCTCCTAAATAATTACCCGGGTAAGTAATTATCCCCTCCTATCCGGGGTAATTAAGTAAAGCAATTTCTCTCCTTCAGCTAGTGCAAAAAGTTATTCGGTGAGGAGCGAAACAGCATCTTCAGTAGATCGGACTCATGCGTTATCCATTACACCACGCCGCCTACTGCATAGCCTTAGGAATTAAATAGCTATATGCTTTACAATTATTCGGGGATAATTTTTGAATAACTTTGGTAAATATACTTATCTATTCAGGACTCAAAATTTTACCACCGTATCCTTCTTAAATTCAATGTTTCGCTAGATGATAGTAAAGAGTTTGTTCATGTTTGCCCTATCAAATTTTTAGGAACAGCTGAATGTTATATGTATGTTTCATCGAGCCATTAAAATCAAAACTTTAGCAACAGAATTTATTTTATTTGTAGAATAGATTTTGTAAACAAACGTTTCAAACATGAAATTGAATTATTTGTGCATAAGCTTCCGAGGTAAAGGAGATGTAAAAAAATATTGCCTAAATCATTTCTAGATTGCCTTTAATTTCAAATCGAGATAGCCCAGTGTATGTTTGGTATCATCGAGACTATTCTCCATTAAACTATGATGTATTGCCTACTAGTTATACAAGACGAGATCCCAATATTCCAAGACAAATTAATTTTACTTATGAATGGAAAGAAAGTAATTATTTATTAATCAGATTGAGACCTGAAAAATTAAATCTGTGAATTCTGATGTAAAAATCTAATTTGATGTCAAATTAGAAATGGATTCCGATTCGTACATATTTTGTGAGTACAGTACTTATGAACCGACCCTCGTACTTACGAAAGCAAAATGTACTATACTTATAAAAACTGAATGACATAAGTATGTTTCATAAAATAAAAATCAAAAAAATCAAATTTAACCTTAAAATTCTCAAAATTAACGCCTGCGGCTCTACAAATGAGGAAAGCGCTTTCTTTTTGGCTTTCCGAACCTCTTATGATTTTGAGTTTTACAACTTTTTCAACTAAACATTTTCTCGATCGAATCACTTTTTCATAATTAGTTTTTTGGATATTTAAGTTCATAGATTCTGGTTTTTATACTAAAAATCTTTTCTAATCTTACTTTGAAAAATCTTAATAAATTTTTTTTCTTAAATTTTAACATTAATATAGGATGTAAATGTGGAAATGCTCATTTGAAAGCTTACGAAAACTATTGGAATGTTTTATATTCTCCGGATTATCCAGAAACTTATTGCCATTCAATGGATTGTTTGTGGCATTTAGAAGCTCCAGAAGGCTATCATATAGTTGTTAATATTTCAGAATTTTATACAGAAGAGTTTCATGATTTTTTGACAATTTATGGTGGAAATGACATAAATCAGAAACATATGAAAATGTTAATTTTTATTTAAAAATTCTGATTTTAAGAGCTAGAAAAATTTAATTTAAAATCAGAATTCTGGTTTTAATACCTATCAGAATTTAAGAAAAGAATATCAGAATTTATCAACAAAATCAGAATAATTTTTTAAGGCTTTCTGGAAAGATGACATTCAATAATACAATACAATGTAAGCAGAATATAATGACAATATCATTTCATTCTGATGTCAGTCTTCAACTGAGTGGATTTGTTTTATGGTACAAAGCTGGTAATACGGATTTAAAGATATTTTTAAAAATCAGAATTTAAAAATTATAACTAAAATCAGAATTTTATTTTTTATAAATTTTGAATGAAATCAGAATTTATAAATCAAAATAAAAATCAGAATTTAAATTTATAAAATCAGAATATTATTAATTTTCTAGTTCAAAATGATGATTTTCTTCCTGCTCAAGAATACTCCTTTCACAAAATTTACCTTTTTATTTTATTTTTAATTATTGGAATTTTGATTTATATTGCTCGTTCTTCCAATTTAACAATAAATAATCGTTTATCAATATTTCAAAATATATGGCCTAGGTGGACCAGAATTTCTAATGATAATGAAGAAGATGGGGGAGAAGGGAGGAATCAGGTAAATAATTTTAATATCAGAATTTCTAGAACCTTAAAAAATCAGAATTTTTTATGAACAGAATTTTTAGCATTTTTCCAGAATTCTGTTCTCAAAAAATTAGGTAGCATAAAAACATAACAAATTTTTTTGTTTTAAATTTCAAAATTTTAATAATCAGAAAATCAGAATTCTAAATTAAGCAGAAATTTCTTGTGTAATCAGAATTAGATTTTAAAAATCAGATAAAATTCAAATCAGAATTTTTTTATATTTTAACAAAAATTCTGATTTTAATAAACAGAAAATTCTATTTAAAAAATCAGAATTATTAATTCTAAATCAGAACTTAATTATATAAGTAAGAATTCAATATCAATATTTAATTATAATCAGAATTTAAAAAATCAGAATTTTTTAAAATTTTCCAGTTATTGGATAGCTTTACTTCTGTACGTTTTACTCGCAATAAAAATTCAGAACAAGCAGAAACAGTTGACAATAATAATTCTTTATCAACTAATAATCCTTCTTATAATGAATAGATTAAAATATTTAAATTAATTTAAATGAAAATTTTTATTTTTAATGATAAATCTTTATTTATTAACCTCTGACACATGATCTAGTAAAGTTGCCCTTTGAGTTATAACTTGTTAGACTTGCGGCCACATACAAAATAGAAAAGAACAAAGATGTTTATTTGTCGGATTTTGAGCAGCCAAAAAACTATTAGCAGTTTCACATGATTTATAATTTTTGAGATTTACGCGGATAAAGAGGATATGGTCGCTTATGTCAAATCCGGATCTGGCTAAATAAATTTTTTAGAAAGGAGCCAATTTCATATAGTTATTCATGGTACTTGTATAAGGCAGAATCAAAAAATTCAGCATAAAAATATTTTTCTACCCCAAGACATGAATTTTTCAGCCGACAAAAAACTAGACTTTTTTCAATTTCACCACTTTTTTCAACTTCCTTGCACTTTTAATTAGTCGGATTTAAGAATACATTATTAGAAGTTTCACATGATTGATAATTATGAAAGAGGAAATAAAATCTTTGGTAATAATTTTATTAAAGAGGAAATTAAAGTAAAAATATTATTTTTAAAAAGAGATGTTAAGAAATAAATTTAATTTGTTTTTATTAAATTTAATTATTTATTTATTATATTCTGATGCTGCAAATGAATCTTCTGAAGAAGAATATAATGGTTGGTATTGTTATGTCAAATCCGGATTTTTGAGCAGCCAGAAAACCTTCCCCGCCCCATCCAGCCCAAAAAACTTGCCCCGCCTCATATGCGAAAAAATCCCACCCCATAAGCGGGGCTTATGGGGTGGGGAACTACATAAGACTGATCCCTGATTTCCAACTCGTCCGGATTTTTGAAATCCGGATTTTTGAATCCGGATTTTTGAGTAGCCAAAAAACTTTTCCCGCCCCATCCCGCCCACAAAACTTTCCCCGCCCAAAAAACTTTCCCCGCCCCAGGCTTATTGGGTGTGGAACTACACAAGACTGATCCCTGATTCCCAACTCGTAAAAATTTAGGGAAACTTAAATGGTTGTATAGTTGTTTAGTTCCCCTCTTCCCCCATAAGTTCTGTCCTCATTTTTTAAGATAAGGAAGAGGGAAGGAAAAGGCATGTGTTAATAAATTTTAAAAATTTAACAGACTCTTCTTCAAGTAATCAAGTAAACCTAAAAGTAAAAAATAAAAAAAAACAAAGGCCAAACATTCAGAAAAATTTATGGTCAACGGACAAACTGGCTCAAATAAATAAATGCCAAAATAAAATATTTGGAAATGAAGTGGGAATACAAATGGAATTTTATTTAGATAAACCATCACAGAAAATAATTCTTGATAGTTATTTTAATGAAAATTTGGAATTTAAACAAGCATATGAACGTTATATGAAAACATGTAGGACGAAAAATGAGATAGAGGTATATTTAAAACACATGACTGATAGAAAAAAATTTCAAAAATAAATTCCCCCTGTGATCTATTAGAATTGCCAATAACGATCTAGCAAACTCTCGATAAATGGTACTTTTCCGGTATGGGGCCGTACATTAAAAATTTTTTAAAATCTCATGTATATGGACATCATAAATGACATACAAAAGAGGTCGTTTTAGAAAGAATAAAAATTATGAGGACTTATAGATGGTACTAAGCTCGAACTGGTCAAAAGTTACAAGGATAAAAATGGTCAAACAATAATGATTATAGTAGACTCGGTCATTTTTATGAAAAGGAAGAGGGAAGTAAAAGGGGGCGGGGCTTATGGGGGTGACGAGCCCTTTCGAATCGACGAGCCCTTTCGAAGCTCGACGATTTCGAATGACATATATATTAGAAATATTTATGAATTTTGTAGCACCATAACAGAAAGTACCATTCTAATCTATAACAATTGAACTGGCACTCGGGACATTTATATTAATACAATTTTTTAAATTCAGGAACCATTTATTCAAGGATTGTGTATATTATATTTATATGGCAATATATCCTCAAGAAATTTAAAGAATTATTTTAAAATGAATAATGTAACTTTATTGACAAAGCTTCATGCAAGAAAAATTCGTTTTTTTAAAGGAATGGTTGGTAGAAAGTGGGTTTTTAACTTAACTTGTTCTTGAATTGTAATTGGATCACTGACGACAATAAAAAAATATTAAAATTAGCTCTAGTATTGAATTTATGTTTGGTATTTATTTAGTCCCCCCTCTCCAAATACACTGCTCCACATAAGTCTACCCTTTTTCGAGATTTTTTCACTTCCAATGATCCAAATCTTCTGAAAATTTAGATACACACCTTTTAGTGAATAACTAATAAGATGTACATCGCTTTTTGGTTAGATTTTAATTTTAAAATTTTTTAGACTAAAATTTGCATTTTCGGCCTCCACAAAAGTATAAGTCCACTTACCAAAAAAGATATTTCCAAGATTAGGAAAAATCTACGAAAAATCCAGCAAGGACATATAATGATATCATGAAAAAATAAAAAAAACTAGATCCATATCTTTACCCGGAGCCGAGATCCTGAGACCCCAAAAATCAACGTAAACCGGGGGGTAAGGCTCTTTAGAAAATCTTTTAATTTTCTTTTTGAACTTTAAAAATTTTTTTATTAAAATATTCAGAAAAAATGATTTGAAAATGAAAGAAAAAATTCAAAAAATTAAAGAAAATATTAAATCAAAAAGCAAAGAAAAATGTGGAGGAAAATGGGAAATTAACGGAAAAATTTATCTTTATCCATTAGAAGCAAGACAATTTTATAACAAAATTTTAAATTTGGCAAAAGATATTGAAGAAAATTCAGAAAATAATCTTTTGGAAATAATTTATGGAAATGGATTATATCACGAATTAGTAAATTCTGATGATGTATTTATTACATCACCCCAAAATATACAAATGTTTATGACTAAATTTAGAGGAATTCTTTATGATTTTAAATGGGAATTAATTTGGAGTTGTATGTAATTCTTGAAATTATTCAAAATAGAGTTCAGCGGGGGTTTCCAGTTTCCAGTTCCCATTTTTTCCTCTACAAATTATTACCTATCATGTACAGGTTTTTTTCGGTCATGCTCTTGTAGTGAAGTCTTGGTCTCGAATCTTGGAAAATTTTCGGTCTTGGACAGCTCTAGTGACAAGTGCTAAGAACAAGAGTAAATGAGATTAAAATTACCTATCTCTTAATTAAAAAATTTCTTTAGATTATTCTTTATGTAAAAAAAGAATTGGTATCCTTTGAGGTAATTTATCTAATTTTCGTGCCATAAATTAATAAGTTTTAGACAGAGAAAATACATGACACTTTGGATGTTTATCATACAAGGATGAATGGTTCTAAGTTAATTAAGGTTAAACAGGCTAGGTTAAAAAATCACATATTGGTTTAAAGCAAAAATTATTCTTTACTTTAGTCTCAGCGGTGAAAGATATGATAATCCCGTTGAGCATCTTTATCTTTCTTCCTCAATCAATGGCGGGCTTTATTTCCATTTTGTTACAGACGGCATTAACCATAATCACTCTGGGTTTGAAATTAAGTTTGATCGAAGATCTGAAGATAAGTTTTTTCAAGTGTTTATTATGGTGGCTTTAACTCTACTTTTGCACTCAAAGAATAAAAATTATCGGCTTGCAAAAAATTCGGGGAGGGGGGGGGGGGTGTTGGCAAATTTATCTTGAAATTTTGAGATTTTACTCCTATAAATATTCTCAAGCTAAATATTCTCAAAAAGCTTTTCTATCAAGAATTCTCCTTAATAACAGTAATAAAAAATTTTTTTCAAGCATCTACTACAGCTTTCCATGTCCACAACCTTTTTATTTCGCAACCAATTCTCCCCAACGTCTTCCTGCATTTTCTCTTAGATTCATAGATTCATGCATATTCTCTATCAATTCTACGCAAGGAATAAAGCTTACAATTAACCGTTTCAATATGACTTCAAAATTTGGACTAAAGGTTCAGATTTGGACTTATTAACATGACTAGGGTTGTCGTTTCTGGACCGAACCGAACCGAAGACAAGGATTTTTGGTACGGTTCTTCGGTTCAGTTTCTGATATCCGAAGAATTTCTAGGAACCAACAACCCTGAACATCATAATTAATAAAAAATTTGAACATTATTTAGGTTTTTGAAACTGAAAGTTTTCCTAAACGTTATTTGGAACATCAAGCAGGACAGTTGGCAAAGTTTTAATTTGAAGAAAATTATAAAATATTATATAATTCTAGAATTGAAAAATACTCTTTTTTTAATTCATATCCCTTAAATGTAACAAGTAGAACTGAATCTGTTAGTATATTAATTACTTCATATGATTTTGAGGATAATATAGTAGTTCCTTATGAAATTGAATTTGTTGCTGCTGAAAAGGGTAATTTACTGTCAATTTTCTAAACTAAGTCTATATCCCATTTCAATAGCGAGATTTTCATACGTTGAAAATCAACGTAAAACAAGGGTGTTCTTAAATGTTCTAAGTTAAGTGTTAATGTTAGGTTAATGTTAAAAGTTCTCTGAAATAAAATGCCACGGCATTTCTTATCAAGCACTTACCAATGTTGATTCTATAGGACGATGTGATTCAACTGGAGATGTGATTAATTTAGGCAATACTTCAAAAATTTTTTCACTTTCTTACCCTTGTTTTACGGTATTTTTAGGGTATTGAGATCTCAATATTAAGCTTTTGCACCTGTATATCTAAATAACTATTTAAATTATTTTCAGCTTGTAAATGCTTTCCAAATAATTTAATAGTCAGTCGAACTCAACCCTTGAATTTACTCTCGCCAGGCTTTCCTCTAGGATATTGTGACAATCTTAATTGTTCTACACAAATTTCTTTGGAGAATCCGCTTAATACAAACGATTATGTGGAATCTTTACAAATTCAGTTTAATACTTTCAGGACAGAAATATATAAAGACTTTCTACGTATAAAAGTACCTTTTGGTGATGAAGACAGAGAGATTATATCGTAGGTACTTACCTAATTTTTTGTAGGTACTTACCTAACTCGTACTTACCTAATTTTTTTTGTTTGTACCGTACTTAGCATACAGGTACGAGTACGAATTTTGGTACGAGCTTACTATCACCTTAAAATATCTTACAAAATTAAAAGATAATTTTAAAGTTTTGATGGTTTTTGGAACTTAAATTCGTTTACGGTTGACTCACCAAAAGTTATATTAAATTTTACTACTGATGCTGTAGGACTTGATACTGGATTTAATTTTACAATAAAATATATTAAAAGAAATAAAGGTGAAAATATTTAAATGTCAAATGTAAAAAATTCTTTCAAGAATGTTTGTGTCATGGATCTAATAGTAATTTAAAAATTTTGGATGGAACTAAGAATTCAATTCAAAATAATTTTGATAGTGAAAAATGTCGTTTTATGGATTGTCTATGGAAAATTGAACATCCAAAAGTTTGTTTAAACTTAATATCAGAATCTTTGGAATTATATACCGTATATACCTCGAATAATTACATCTCCTAAATAATTACCCGGGTAAGTAATTATCCCCTCCTATCCGGGGTAATTAAGTAAAGCAATTTCTCTCCTTCAGCTAGTGCAAAAAGTTATTCGGTGAGGAGCGAAACAGCATCTTCAGTAGATCGGACTCATGCGTTATCCATTACACCACGCCGCCTACTGCATAGCCTTAGGAATTAAATAGCTATATGCTTTACAATTATTCGGGGATAATTTTTGAATAACTTTGGTAAATATACTTATCTATTCAGGACTCAAAATTTTACCACCGTATCCTTCTTAAATTCAATGTTTCGCTAGATGATAGTAAAGAGTTTGTTCATGTTTGCCCTATCAAATTTTTAGGAACAGCTGAATGTTATATGTATGTTTCATCGAGCCATTAAAATCAAAACTTTAGCAACAGAATTTATTTTATTTTTAGAATAGATTTTGTAAACAAACGTTTCAAACATGAAATTGAATTATTTGTGCATAAGCTTCCGAGGTAAAGGAAATGTAAAAAAATATTGCCTAAATCATTTCTAGATTGCCTTTAATTTCAAATCGAGATAGCCCAGTGTATGTTTGGTATCATCGAGACTATTCTCCATTAAACTATGATGTATTGCCTACTAGTTATACAAGACGAGATCCCAATATTCCAAGACAAATTAATTTTACTTATGAATGGAAAGAAAGTAATTATTTATTAATCAGATTGAGACCTGAAAAATTAAATCTGTGAATTCTGATGTAAAAATCTAATTTGATGTCAAATTAGAAATGGATTCCGATTCGTACATATTTTGTGAGTACAGTACTTATGAACCGACCCTCGTACTTACGAAAGCAAAATGTACTATACTTATAAAAACTGAATGACATAAGTATGTTTCATAAAATAAAAATCAAAAAAATCAAATTTAACCTTAAAATTCTCAAAATTAACGCCTGCGGCTCTACAAATGAGGAAAGCGCTTTCTTTTTGGCTTTCCGAACCTCTTATGATTTTGAGTTTTACAACTTTTTCAACTAAACATTTTCTCGATCGAATCACTTTTTCATAATTAGTTTTTTGGATATTTAAGTTCATAGATTCTGGTTTTTATACTAAAAATCTTTTCTAATCTTACTTTGAAAAATCTTAATAAATTTTTTTTCTTAAATTTTAACATTAATATAGGATGTAAATGTGGAAATGCTCATTTGAAAGCTTACGAAAACTATTGGAATGTTTTATATTCTCCGGATTATCCAGAAACTTATTGCCATTCAATGGATTGTTTGTGGCATTTAGAAGCTCCAGAAGGCTATCATATAGTTGTTAATATTTCAGAATTTTATACAGAAGAGTTTCATGATTTTTTGACAATTTATGGTGGAAATGACATAAATCAGAAACATATGAAAATGTTAATTTTTATTTAAAAATTCTGATTTTAAGAGCTAGAAAAATTTAATTTAAAATCAGAATTCTGGTTTTAATACCTATCAGAATTTAAGAAAAGAATATCAGAATTTATCAACAAAATCAGAATAATTTTTTAAGGCTTTCTGGAAAGATGACATTCAATAATACAATACAATGTAAGCAGAATATAATGACAATATCATTTCATTCTGATGTCAGTCTTCAACTGAGTGGATTTGTTTTATGGTACAAAGCTGGTAATACGGATTTAAAGATATTTTTAAAAATCAGAATTTAAAAATTATAACTAAAATCAGAATTTTATTTTTTATAAATTTTGAATGAAATCAGAATTTATAAATCAAAATAAAAATCAGAATTTAAATTTATAAAATCAGAATATTATTAATTTTCTAGTTCAAAATGATGATTTTCTTCCTGCTCAAGAATACTCCTTTCACAAAATTTACCTTTTTATTTTATTTTTAATTATTGGAATTTTGATTTATATTGCTCGTTCTTCCAATTTAACAATAAATAATCGTTTATCAATATTTCAAAATATATGGCCTAGGTGGACCAGAATTTCTAATGATAATGAAGAAGATGGGGGAGAAGGGAGGAATCAGGTAAATAATTTTAATATCAGAATTTCTAGAACCTTAAAAAATCAGAATTTTTTATGAACAGAATTTTTAGCATTTTTCCAGAATTCTGTTCTCAAAAAATTAGGTAGCATAAAAACATAACAAATTTTTTTGTTTTAAATTTCAAAATTTTAATAATCAGAAAATCAGAATTCTAAATTAAGCAGAAATTTCTTGTGTAATCAGAATTAGATTTTAAAAATCAGATAAAATTCAAATCAGAATTTTTTTATATTTTAACAAAAATTCTGATTTTAATAAACAGAAAATTCTATTTAAAAAATCAGAATTATTAATTCTAAATCAGAACTTAATTATATAAGTAAGAATTCAATATCAATATTTAATTATAATCAGAATTTAAAAAATCAGAATTTTTTAAAATTTTCCAGTTATTGGATAGCTTTACTTCTGTACGTTTTACTCGCAATAAAAATTCAGAACAAGCAGAAACAGTTGACAATAATAATTCTTTATCAACTAATAATCCTTCTTATAATGAATAGATTAAAATATTTAAATTAATTTAAATGAAAATTTTTATTTTTAATGATAAATCTTTATTTATTAACCTCTGACACATGATCTAGTAAAGTTGCCCTTTGAGTTATAACTTGTTAGACTTGCGGCCACATACAAAATAGAAAAGAACAAAGATGTTTATTTGTCGGATTTTGAGCAGCCAAAAAACTATTAGCAGTTTCACATGATTTATAATTTTTGAGATTTACGCGGATAAAGAGGATATGGTCGCTTATGTCAAATCCGGATCTGGCTAAATAAATTTTTTAGAAAGGAGCCAATTTCATATAGTTATTCATGGTACTTGTATAAGGCAGAATCAAAAAATTCAGCATAAAAATATTTTTCTACCCCAAGACATGAATTTTTCAGCCGACAAAAAACTAGACTTTTTTCAATTTCACCACTTTTTTCAACTTCCTTGCACTTTTAATTAGTCGGATTTAAGAATACATTATTAGAAGTTTCACATGATTGATAATTATGAAAGAGGAAATAAAATCTTTGGTAATAATTTTATTAAAGAGGAAATTAAAGTAAAAATATTATTTTTAAAAAGAGATGTTAAGAAATAAATTTAATTTGTTTTTATTAAATTTAATTATTTATTTATTATATTCTGATGCTGCAAATGAATCTTCTGAAGAAGAATATAATGGTTGGTATTGTTATGTCAAATCCGGATTTTTGAGCAGCCAGAAAACCTTCCCCGCCCCATCCAGCCCAAAAAACTTGCCCCGCCTCATATGCGAAAAAATCCCACCCCATAAGCGGGGCTTATGGGGTGGGGAACTACATAAGACTGATCCCTGATTTCCAACTCGTCCGGATTTTTGAAATCCGGATTTTTGAATCCGGATTTTTGAGTAGCCAAAAAACTTTTCCCGCCCCATCCCGCCCACAAAACTTTCCCCGCCCAAAAAACTTTCCCCGCCCCAGGCTTATTGGGTGTGGAACTACACAAGACTGATCCCTGATTCCCAACTCGTAAAAATTTAGGGAAACTTAAATGGTTGTATAGTTGTTTAGTTCCCCTCTTCCCCCATAAGTTCTGTCCTCATTTTTTAAGATAAGGAAGAGGGAAGGAAAAGGCATGTGTTAATAAATTTTAAAAATTTAACAGACTCTTCTTCAAGTAATCAAGTAAACCTAAAAGTAAAAAATAAAAAAAAACAAAGGCCAAACATTCAGAAAAATTTATGGTCAACGGACAAACTGGCTCAAATAAATAAATGCCAAAATAAAATATTTGGAAATGAAGTGGGAATACAAATGGAATTTTATTTAGATAAACCATCACAGAAAATAATTCTTGATAGTTATTTTAATGAAAATTTGGAATTTAAACAAGCATATGAACGTTATATGAAAACATGTAGGACGAAAAATGAGATAGAGGTATATTTAAAACACATGACTGATAGAAAAAAATTTCAAAAATAAATTCCCCCTGTGATCTATTAGAATTGCCAATAACGATCTAGCAAACTCTCGATAAATGGTACTTTTCCGGTATGGGGCCGTACATTAAAAATTTTTTAAAATCTCATGTATATGGACATCATAAATGACATACAAAAGAGGTCGTTTTAGAAAGAATAAAAATTATGAGGACTTATAGATGGTACTAAGCTCGAACTGGTCAAAAGTTACAAGGATAAAAATGGTCAAACAATAATGATTATAGTAGACTCGGTCATTTTTATGAAAAGGAAGAGGGAAGTAAAAGGGGGCGGGGCTTATGGGGGTGACGAGCCCTTTCGAATCGACGAGCCCTTTCGAAGCTCGACGATTTCGAATGACATATATATTAGAAATATTTATGAATTTTGTAGCACCATAACAGAAAGTACCATTCTAATCTATAACAATTGAACTGGCACTCGGGACATTTATATTAATACAATTTTTTAAATTCAGGAACCATTTATTCAAGGATTGTGTATATTATATTTATATGGCAATATATCCTCAAGAAATTTAAAGAATTATTTTAAAATGAATAATGTAACTTTATTGACAAAGCTTCATGCAAGAAAAATTCGTTTTTTTAAAGGAATGGTTGGTAGAAAGTGGGTTTTTAACTTAACTTGTTCTTGAATTGTAATTGGATCACTGACGACAATAAAAAAATATTAAAATTAGCTCTAGTATTGAATTTATGTTTGGTATTTATTTAGTCCCCCCTCTCCAAATACACTGCTCCACATAAGTCTACCCTTTTTCGAGATTTTTTCACTTCCAATGATCCAAATCTTCTGAAAATTTAGATACACACCTTTTAGTGAATAACTAATAAGATGTACATCGCTTTTTGGTTAGATTTTAATTTTAAAAATTTTTAGACTAAAATTTGCATTTTCGGCCTCCACAAAAGTATAAGTCCACTTACCAAAAAAGATATTTCCAAGATTAGGAAAAATCTACGAAAAATCCAGCAAGGACATATAATGATATCATGAAAAAATAAAAAAAACTAGATCCATATCTTTACCCGGAGCCGAGATCCTGAGACCCCAAAAATCAACGTAAACCGGGGGGTAAGGCTCTTTAGAAAATCTTTTAATTTTCTTTTTGAACTTTAAAAATTTTTTTATTAAAATATTCAGAAAAAATGATTTGAAAATGAAAGAAAAAATTCAAAAAATTAAAGAAAATATTAAATCAAAAAGCAAAGAAAAATGTGGAGGAAAATGGGAAATTAACGGAAAAATTTATCTTTATCCATTAGAAGCAAGACAATTTTATAACAAAATTTTAAATTTGGCAAAAGATATTGAAGAAAATTCAGAAAATAATCTTTTGGAAATAATTTATGGAAATGGATTATATCACGAATTAGTAAATTCTGATGATGTATTTATTACATCACCCCAAAATATACAAATGTTTATGACTAAATTTAGAGGAATTCTTTATGATTTTAAATGGGAATTAATTTGGAGTTGTATGTAATTCTTGAAATTATTCAAAATAGAGTTCAGCGGGGGTTTCCAGTTTCCAGTTCCCATTTTTTCCTCTACAAATTATTACCTATCATGTACAGGTTTTTTTCGGTCATGCTCTTGTAGTGAAGTCTTGGTCTCGAATCTTGGAAAATTTTCGGTCTTGGACAGCTCTAGTGACAAGTGCTAAGAACAAGAGTAAATGAGATTAAAATTACCTATCTCTTAATTAAAAAATTTCTTTAGATTATTCTTTATGTAATAAATATAAAATCAGCCGGATCAGAAAATTGACAGATTAAGGCTCGTTCCAGAGGAACAAAGTCATTTATATCTCACTTACTTTTGTCCCTTTCTTTTTATCAATTATTGTATATTAAAGATATTATTTTCCAGTCATGGCTAGGACGTATGTTTACAACCCTGAAGAATCTACTGACAAAATTTGTGATCTTCTATTATTTCGTTTATTACTCGAATTTTTAAGTTCAATGACACAGATGGAAAATTTCCTTAAATTTTTTTATTCAAATACAGAAGTAAATTATGTGGAGGCAAAAAAGGAACATGCTAAACTTGCTAATGATTTAATTAAATTATTCAAAGAATATAATAAAATGCCAGAGGAAACTTATAATTTAATTTTAAATAAAAGTTACGTGGAAAGCACAAAGAAAATGATAACAAGAAAAGTTGAGGAATTTATAGAAAATTATATTGATGGAAAATTAAAAATTGTAGTTGAACGTTTGGCAAGAAATTAAGAAGAATGATATGAAGGATAAAAGAAAAGAAGAAAAATTAAATTCAAGTCGAGAATTTTTTTAATTAACACATTTTATTTCAGGGTTCCGATATGTACATATGTGCGGATTTTTACTCATTTTTTGGTTTAATAGCGGAATTGAAATTTTAATTAGGTGTATAAGAGCGCTGACTGGATTGTGGATAGTGGGTAAGAGTTGGTGGATAGAAGCACATATTAGAGCTGGACTTCTATTAGAGACCAATAAATTTTCAACAGGTATACAAGGTAGAAAAATTTGTATAAGTTATAGTATAAAAACGTTTGAGGCATTTCCGATTTCCGACACCCTCGTCATTTCATACCAACCCCGGGTAACGAGATCGGTTTGTAATTTAGCGTTTTCCAAAGAAGGTACCACTCGGAACCCTGTATTTAATTAATTTAATTGACAAAATTTTATAAAAAATTTTTATAAATTTCGTGAATAAATTAAATAAATTCAAAAAATAGGTACTAAATTTAGTCTAAAATTTAAATAATTTATTTTAATAAAATCAAAAAAAAATATCCAGACATCCCTTCCTTCTCTTACTTACAAAAATGTACTTAAAAATTCCCTTCCTACTATTTGCACATCTGTCGGCTTATGTTTATGGCCACCCAGAATAATTTAAAAATTCAAGTACTTTTCTTTTTTTATTTGTCTAGAAAGCATAAAAATTAAAATTTAAAATTTAAATTCAATTTCTATAAATAAATTTTGAATTTATTTTAAAAAAGTATATATCAGGTGCATGAATAAATTTTTGGTCATATAAATATGAAAAATTTAAATCAAATGTCTTCAAATTTAAGTTAAATTTTAAAATATTCTTGCGGACAAATTTTTATGATAAAATATATTGCGGACAAAATTTTAAGTAAATATTCTAGGTAAATCCTGCGGGGAAAAATACACTTTTTGCGGGCATCATTATTAGTGTTCCGGCCCGTTCGGTTCGGTTCGAGAGATCGACGGCCCGGTTCGAAAACGGCAACCCTAATCATTATAAATGAATCTCGCTTGTCCTTACACCTCTTGGCAATTGAAAGAAAAAGTGTACATAAAACTTTGAACCCGTAAAATTATTCAAGCCACTGGCAACTAGTTGCAAGAAAGCTGATGTATTCACATGCATTCACATGCACATATGTATATTTTGATCTTATCTTCAAAAATAAAGGAATGCAAATAAAGGAAGTTCAGATAAAGGAAGTTTTAGGAAAACAAATAAATGAAGTTTATCACCATTCCCGACCCTTATCTATTATTCTTGTCTATTTATTTTTACCTCACTCTTGACCTGTTAATTTCTCATATATACTCATTCCAAATTGTCATAATTAGAGGTGTCCATATCAAACGAGTGTCATTACAGCAGACCTTTTTGTCCACACTTCCTCCTTCATAATTAGGTCCACTCTTCCTCTTTCATATTTTTTTCGGGCCAAAATTCGATGCCCGGCTCGATTTGTCGGACCGGGCCGGGCCTGTAACCCTATTCATAAGGCTTAGAAACACTGAGCTGCCAAAAGGTAAAACATCCGAAAATATTTTAAATTAATTTTATAAAGAAATTAAATTTTCAAGTTATAATTTAACATATCCCTCCTCAAAATATGAAAAAATTTTTAATATTTATTTTTATTATTTCTCTTATTCTTCAAAGCGGAAATGGGCAAAGTGAGCAATTTTTTAATTGTTTTTACCATTAATTTTTTAAAGCTGAAGAAAATTCTTCAGAAGAAAGTGATAATAAAATCGAGGAGGGGTGTACAGCCGAGAATGGTTGTACTACAACTAGTAAAACAAATTTGAATATTAACCAAGACGAAAATCACGAGAAGGTAACAAGTTTTTTTAAAAATAAATGTCACTTGGGGCGCGCCCTTAAAACGGCCCACCCTCAAAATGGCCCATTGAACAAAAACCCTCAAAATGGCCCAATGAACAAATACCCTCAAAATGGCCCACTTCAAAACGGCCCACCCTCAAAATGGCCCATTGAACAAAAACCCTCAAAATGGCCCAATGAACAAATACACTCAAAATGGCCCACCCAAAAAACGTCCCACAGTGCAAAATCCCCAAAACGTTCCAACTGGTTTCCGGAAGCCTTATTTCCGGATTTTCCGGAAACAATTTTCCGGAAAACTTTTTTCCAAATTCTCCGGAAACAATTTCCGGAAACCGTTTTCTGTATTTTCCGGGTACAAGAAGAAATCAGGAAATACAGTTTACTGCAAATCCGGAAAAATGGTTTCCGGAAAAATAGTTTCCGGAAAAGTTTTTTTCTGAAAATAATAAGTAATCGACCATGCGGAGTCCGAATCTGAGCTTAGAATTTGTTTTTTCGAACCCCGGACCCGAGTTCGACCATGTCGAATTAGTGGGCCATTTTGAGGGTGGGCCGTTTTGAAGTGGGCCATTTTGAGGGTATTTGTTCATTGGGCCATTTTGAGGGTTTTTGTTCAATGGGCCATTTTGAGGGTGGGCCGTTTTGAAGTGGGCCTTTTTAAGGGTGGGCCGTTTTGAAGCGCAGCCGTCACTTGGTTCAAAATTTATATAGGGGGCAACTGTTATGATTTTTCATAATGGTCAGAAACGTAAAAGGGTCAAAATTAGCCGTAAATACTTAAAAATGGGGTATAATTTCGGAATACTAAACAGAAAGCAAATGGGCCAAACCTTATGTCATTCGAAAGAGCCCGTCGAGTTGAAGGGTGAAAAATTTTCATGCGGACTTATTGAGGGGCTTCCGAAATTTTTCCAAAAATGGTCATTACAAAATAGTCAGAAGAAAAATTTTCTTCGAAATGGTCAGTTTATAAGAAGTATAAGGGTCAATCCTCCAGTTAAAAATAATCCCTATTTATTTTCAAATTTTTCAAGTCCAAATATTTTTCGCCTGAATTGAGCAGCAGCTACTACCCCTCAATAAATATGGAACGCTACAATTTTATCCGCAGCTATTATTCAATCCTTCGCTTTTTTGTTTCAATTTATTTTATTTTAATTAATTCAATATTCTCACTCTATAATTCGTTTTTACCTTCAAAAACGGTTGATTGGATAAATGCTAGTGATAAATTATTTATTCCGGCACATATTGCAGCAAAACAAATTAGAGAGAATAAGGCAAATTTTTTATTTTTAAAATTATTTTTTCTTTTGAAAGTACTGTATTTTCTCTCATTTTGAGAGAGGGGGAATGGTTAAAATAGTCTTAAAATTTATCTCTGAGCTCTTCAAGGAAGGTAATTAGACTTAGAATGGTGGGGCAACGATGTTTATGGTCCCATAAGTCAAGACTCTAAGATACGATAGTGGGAGGGCTTCAGAGTTGTGTTTTGGGCTATTTGAGTCTTAAGGTTATTTGAGTCTCATTTGGGGTATTCGAGTCTAATCTTTACATAATTTTGCGTGTTTTAAATTAAGACTAAGAGGTCGAAAAACTGGGACTCTAACCGCTGATTATCTAAAGGATTTCCAATTTAAGTTAAAATCCCGCGACTTGGTCCTTGCTTATATAGAAAGATTGAAAATTGTCAACGAAACGGTAAACGGCTTAACCCAAAACAATACAAAAGCATTGGAATTGGCAGAGAGATGTGATGAAGAATTGGCAAATATGACTAAGGATAAAAGAAATGAGGTAGAATTTGTAAAATAAAAAAATGCCATAAAAGACAAAACGCCAAAAATAAAATTAACTGCCAAATTACATTAAATGGCATTTTATCCAAAAAAATTTGCATAATGCCAAAATTTAACAAAATGCCAAAAAATGCAATTTCATGCAATTTGAATTAACGCCAAAAATTCTTTTTTACAGTTAGCCAAAACAAAGCCACTTTTTGGCGTTCCATTTACAGTCAAAGCAAACATTGAAGTAAAAGGATTCATTACTAGTCGCTGTAATCTTTATGAAATGAACAGTCCTCCAAGTGAAGTAGAAGCTACTGTTGTTACTCGGTCATTGATAATTTTGAAGGGCGCTCCGACACGGGCACAGTGATCCATTTGCACAGTAAGACTATTGCACATTGGGCATCTGCACAGTGGACAATTGCACAGTAATTTGTGGTTAAGTGCATTTGTGTTAGACTTTCTGATAAGTTTTTTAATAATAAAATGGTTTTTCTTAAACAAAAACAATTTTCCCTGTTCTATAAGCAATTTTTCCCGTTGTTGGAAAAGTTGTTCGCGGGAGACGAAAACTCGCAGAGATATAGGCTCCCGAAAATCGAAAAACAATAGAGTAAACCAAGCGGTTTTTTGGGGTAAAAAATTCGAAGATGCAAATTATAGCTCATTCGAAAGAGCTTTTTGAGTTGAGTCGGCTGACACCAAAATCGTCTTGATTGGATGATTCTGAACGAAGTTATGACCTTTAGGTGAATGAGCCTTGCGTTTATTTGGAGTGTTTCGCGACTAAACAGGCGTTTTGCGAATAAATGGGTAGGTCGTTTTGCGAATAAACAAGACTTTACTGTGCAATTGTCTACTGTGTAATTGTCCTCTGTGCAAAAGTCTTACTGTGCAAACGGATCACTGTGCCCAAGTCGTGTCACCTTTTGAAGTTACAAATTTAAAATTCTTTTTAGTTTGTTAGAGGCTGGTGCCATTATATTAGGTATAACTACAATGCCTAATAATGGTGTTAGTTGGGCTGTAGATGATAGTGCTTGTGGTGTTGTAAATAATCCCCACGATACGAGAAGAATGTCAGGGGGTAATAATTTAAAATTTATTGAAAAGTTCAAAATGGTAACTTTCATAATGGTAGAAATCAAAATTTCAAAAATCATAATGCCAAAATTTCGCAATGTCAAAATTCAAAATTTAAGGAAGTAGTGGAGGTGAAGGTGTATTAGTTGCCTCAGCTGGTTCGCTTTTTGGGATCGGAAATGATATTGGAGGTTCTGTCAGAATCCCAGCATATATGAATGGAATTTTTGGATTGAAACCAACATCGTTCCCAAACCATACAATCCCAGTAGATGGAATATTACCCAAATTTACTGATTATCAACCAGCTTCCGAAATGTTAACAATGGGTCCATTAGTTCGTTACGCTTCTGATTTGCCTCTTATTATGTCGGCAAGTTTTTTTAAGTTGGAAAAGTTTGGAAATTATTAATGATAAGGGTAGGAAGAGGAATGAATTAGGAGTGAACTCCACTCGTCATGTAACTGACACAAAGAAAGCTAGAGCTATAAAATTTTGAAAAGTCATTTACAATATTTTATCTAGCAGCCATAATAATTTGATAATTTTTGGTTAATATTTCCATAGTCGTGGTGGATAATTTTTTAAAAGGATCATCAAGGGATCTCGTTGGTTATGAATATTTTTATAAATAAATTCTGAGATAGTCGAAAATTCTTAAATTTTATTAGATCATATCTAACACATTCAATAATATTTTTGGAGAAATTGAAAACTATAGGTTATCATTAAGGAAAGTAGGCGTTGTCTAAGGACTAAATTTTATTATTCTAAGGATATTTATTCAGAAAATTTCAGAATTTGAAATTCTGGTATTTAAAATTCTGATAATTCTGATATTCAGAATTTAAATTAAAAATATTCTGATATTTTCAGAACTACCCCAAAAATAATTCTTAATCACCATTTAAAGGTATTGGCTAATAAACCTCTAAATTATTATTCAAAAGAACTCGATATAAGCAAACTCAGATTATTTTACCTTGAAGATTTGGATGTTTTAATTAGTGAGGGTTTGCATGATGAACAGAGAAATGTTATTAGATTGGTTGGAAATTTATAAAAAAAATTTCCAAAAAATCCTTTTAAGGTCAAAAACTTTTTTGAAACAAAGCATCAAGTAAAGGCACAAAAAGTACAATTTCCTTTGATGAATAGAGCTTATGAATTGTGGGGGTTGACTGGCTTTTCTGACTCTACTTTTGTAAGAATTGTTTAAAATTTTATTTTAAATGGCATGGTCTGAGAAAATTAAAAAAATATTATTCATTTAACTCATTGGGATACAATTTACTCCCGTCTACAAGGAGGCAATTATTTTGAATGTCGACTATGTGTCAGAGATAATAGATAGTCAAAGGGATCCTTCCTTCTCGATTCCAGATATCTTCTTTCTAGATTCCAGGGATCCTTCCGTCTCAAATCCCTAAATTGGTAATTTATTTTCATATCGGTATAATCCCTGATGTTGAGCAAACGCTTTCTCCAGTTGAATCAAGTCTCTTAAGTTTCGGAGGTCTAGCTTTATTTAAATTTAGCTTTATTTAAATTTTAAACACTTTTCACTCATTTAAATTTTAAGGGCCTCTCTGAAATCCCCAGCCTTGTTAAGCAAGTTTATTCTGGCAAATCCAACTATACATTTATACAACTAGAATTATCTCTTTTACAATCCTTTACCGCTCCAAAAGATTCGAAAGAATTAGAATTTGTTGCCGATAAAAAACAAAAACTTCGAGATCAGCTAAATAATTTACTTGGAAAGGATGGCATTCTTTTATTACCTATATGGCCTACACCTCCACCGTTTCATCATATAGAGCCTTTCACACCCTGGAATGTGCTTTATACACTTGTAAGCTTTTAAATTTTTCTGGAACAAAAATGTTACAAAATGTTAAATAACGAAAAAATATTTCAAAATGTCAAATCACTAAAAATGGCACAAAACGTCAAATTCACAAAATTTTGTTGTATTGTCAATACAATTACTTCCCTAAAATTTTTCATAATTCCAAACAAAAACCTAAAATTATTTCAAAATTCCATCTTTTCAAAAATAAAACATAATGCCAAGAAAATTATATAAAAATTTAAACTTAATTTTCAAAGTTATTCAACGTCCTTGGCTGTCCAGCAATATCTGTCCCAGTAGGAAAAAGCCGACAAACAAATCTCCCTCTCGGAGTACAATTTATTAGCTCTACATTTAATGAGGAAATTTTAATTGGAATGGCTCGATTTATGGAAAAAAGTTTTGGAGGTTGGGTAAAGCCTGGGCATGTTTCTCCAACATTTTTGAATAATATAATGCCTGTACATGATGAAATATGAAAATGGAACTATGAAAATAAATTAAATAACTTTCGAATTGTACTTATTCTATAAACTATTGTAAATAACTTACAGAAAATTTTTTATCTTCTGATATACCGTAAATATCCTGATATAGAAGCCCATATTATAAGCCCACCCGATGGGGGGGGGTATTAAAAAATAAAAGCCTAGGGCTTCTAATAGGGGGATTCTATTTGGGCTTCTATTATCAGGGCTTCTATTAGGGAGGCTCCCAGGCTTCTACTATTTATAGCTTCTATTATCCTATTGACAGTTGTTGCTAGGCGCTTACGCTACTCACCACATACAGGAGCTCTAACATTGAGCTACCGAGGCAGCGACTATGCTTTCTCTATTATCCTTTTAGATCGTTTTAAATTTTATAGGACGCATAAAAGCTAAACGTTTTATCAGCTTAATAGGCAATAAAGCATCTAGGCAATATAAAAATAGGCAATAATAATTCAGCCACGTGAAATAAGCGTAACCTGTGGGACGCGTAAACTTTCATGGGACGCATAAAAGCTTGTGGGACGAATGTCTTAAAAATGAGCCATGAATTCTTCACCCATATGGCATTTGTATAGTTGGCTTGAGTGCAGTATGACACTTTACAAATGAAAAAGAGGCGATACATAAAGGCATTGCTATTTCAAATCTAAGAATTATTTTTAAAAATGTCAAGAAAAAAATTTAATTTGCTTTTATTAAATTTACTTCTTCATTTATTATATTCTGCTGCAGCTGCAAATGAATCTTCTGAAGAAGAATATAATGCAGATGGATTTGAATATTCATCATCAAAGGACAAATTGGCTCAAATAAATGAGTGTCAAGCGAAATTATTTGGAAATGAAGTAGAAATTAAAAGAGAGTTTCATTTAGATAAGGAAACACAGATGATGATTATTGATAATTATCTTAATGAAAATTTGGAATTTAAGCAAGCATATGACCGTTATAAGGAAACTTGTAGAACAAATGAAGAAATCGAGGTACACTCCGTTAAGAAAGTATTATATAAGCATCCCCAAATTTTTGTAAAAAATTCACAATCACTAAACATTAAAGGTCTATTTTTTCCTACATTAGCAGCGATCCAAACCGTCAATAAAAATAAAGTTTCAGAAATTTTTATCGATCTAAAAATTTTAAAATTGAATTTTCTCGAAGTTAAGGTGTTAAGAAAGTATAAGCAACCTGTAAAAATTTAGTTTATGCTTTTGTAAAATTCTGCAAAAAATACAGTAAACATCTCTATCGATATTATAGAAAATAAAAAAAGAATTAGGCCAATATACTGATATCTCCTTTAAAAACACTAATTAAAAATACTGCCTCCGGGAACCACAATCTTCCATTTCGACTAATCAACTAATCTCTAAATTAAATCTAGGAACCGTTTATTCAAGGATTGTGTGTATTATATTTATATGGAAATATACCTGCAAGAAATTTAGAGAAACGTTTAAAATTAAATTATGTATTTTTAATGGCATTAATGCATGAAAGAAAAATTCGTTTTTTTGAAAGAAAAAAAGGGAAAACGTTAGTTTTTAATTTATTAAATTAAAACTTATAACTAGGGCGTGTCAAAACATGCAAATGCATATTTTGCATGCGGATATGCCATGAGCTGAAACGCTCAAAAATGGTGTTTTTACGTCGGTACGAACATAAGGGACCGGGTTCCTATAGCATATTTTTGCATATTTCGGTACTTTCGTGCATATTTGCATATCGATGCATATTTTGGGAAATTTTGCATATTTTTACCAAAATTTGTGCATATTTTGGCATTTTTTGAGAAATTTTAGTGAAAATCGGGCAAAATTTTCAAAATTTTTGAATTTTTTGGGCAAAAAATTTTTTAATAAAAATTTTTCGAAAAATTTTTTTGAAAAATTTTTCGCGATAAATTTTTTCAAAAAAATATATTTGGTTAAATTTCAAGTTCATAAAATCATTTAGAAATGCTCTCAAACTGCAATTTAGATGCTAATTTAGTATTTTTTAAATTTAGATATTGATTTTTAAAGCATATTTTCATTATTTTTGCAGTATATTTAATGCATATTTTGCACATTTTGGTGCATATTTTGGACTTTTTCGGTGCATATATATGCGCATATTTTGGGATTTTCCGTGCATATTTTGACACGCCCTACTTATAACAAATTCAATATGGTTCCGTACAGATTATCCGGATCCGTTATCCGCAGCGAAAATTTCAGGCCTCGTATGAGGCAAAATACATATTATGTCTCATACTTTCTTTTGTTTTCGGAAGCTTAAATTTTTGAGAAGTTTATATTCACTCCTTTATGATAAAATATTCAGAAAAAGAATTTCGAATGCGAAAGAAAAAATTACAGAAATTGGAAAAATATTATTAGAAAGAAGTAAAGAAAAATGTGGAGGAAAATGGGAAATTAATGGAAAAATTCATTTCCACCCGTTAGAAGCTAAAAAATTTTATAACGAAATTTTAACTTTGGCAAAAGTTGTTGAAAATAGTTTTAAAAATTTAGAAAATAATTTTTTTGATATAATTATTAAAAATAATTTATATCGTAAATTAGAAAATTCTGCTGATGTAGAAATTACAAAACCACAAAATATACAAATGTTTATGACAAGATTTAAAGCAATTAATTTTGATTTTCAGAGGGAATTAATTTGGAGCTTTAAATGTATGCTTTTAAACTTATTTAAGATTAATATAAGTTTAATATACCGTTTAAATAGTTTCCTGGAAATAACTATTTTTTCAGCCACTAAAAAGTGGACGCAATTAAAGAGAGAAATAATTAGCATATAGGATATTCAGGTTGGGAGCAGGCCAGTATACCGCGAGCCCAGTATACCGCCGAGCTATAACTTCGTTTAAAATTGTCGAATCCGGGACGCCCTGGTATGGTTCGATTTAGCTCCTCGATGCGCTTCGAACCATGCCAGGGCCTCCCGGATTCGACAATTTTGAACGAAGTTATAGCTCGGCGGTATACTGGGCTCGCGGTATAACGGGGTGTACCCATTCAGGTTTATTATTAGGTTAAGTTTAATTAATTTTTAAGTATGCTAAATATAACAGGAAGTTCCTTTCAATGTTTTCTTTATTATTGTATAACAAAAACATTGAAACAAAAACATTATTTTTGCTATCATTTATTTTCTAGACAGGAATATGATTTATGTTTATAATCCTGAAGAAGCTACTAGAATTTGCCGTCTTTTATTATTTCGTTTAATACTCGAATTTTTAAAATTAATGACTAAGAATGATAATTTCCACGAATTTTTGTATTTAAAAAAAGAAACAAATTATTTGGAAGCAAAAAAGGAGGAACATATTAAACTTGTTGATAATTTAATTAAATTATTTAACGAATATAATGAAAACCCTGAGGAATTTTATAATTTAAATTTAAATGAAGAGTATTCGGAAAATACAAAGGAAAAAGTAACAAAAAAAGTTGAGGAATTTATAAAAAATTATATTGATGAACAATTGAAAGTTATTGTTGGTCATTTGGTTGGAAATTAAAAAGGAAGATTAGAATTTTGAAAAAGATTATTTCAATTTCCCGATTAAAAATGTCAATTCCCCACCCCTTTTCTACTCTGAGCTAATTACCCTACATATCAGGGGTGGAGCTCGTGACACAAAATACGAGACACGAGATTCACGAGATACGAGATTCTCAAAAAATACGAGAACGAGATAAAACGAGACACGAGATACGGATATTAAATATTTATTGTTTTTCAAAATTATTCATACATAAAATTGTAAAGCCGAAAATATAAGGGTTTGAATGGATAATGATTACTGTTGGATTTTGAAAGATATTGGGGATTTAGAGGATCAAAGGGAGATCAAGTGGATTTATTGAGATATTGGGGATTACGTAGAATATCATGGGATTTGGAAGGATCAAAGAGAGTTAATGAAACATATACCATGGGATTATTGAGGTTGTCAACTGACTTCAGTGATATCGACTACAGTGAGATATGGGCACCCGATAAGGAGACGAAGTTTTCCTGAGCCACTTTATGATGAAGGAATGGTAAAAGTAGGCCTCTTAGTCACTCGATATCCTACTTAATTCTCACAATCCATTAATTCTCACGATGGATTCCCAGATATCTCTCCGAATCCCCATATCTTTTTAAATTCACCTTAATCCCAGTAAATCGCCTGCTATTCTTCTATCCCTTCAGAGCCACTGATATTTCCCGCTTGACCAACTTTATCCATCTTCCTTTTTCAGCGACGCAGGCGAAAATTTTGAGCATTTTATAAGGCCATCAATCCAGATTTCTTACGTTTTCAGCGCCGCAGACGAAAATTTGAGAATTCTGGAAGTCATATGGGTTTGATTACTTCCTTTTTTCCTTATTTTGAATCTTACAATATTCCCAAATTTTTGACATCTTTTCTAAAATAGATTGAAAATATCTCGTGTCTCGTAGCAAATTACGAGATATGAGACGAGCTCCACTCCTGCTACATAAGTATCCCTACTATTTAGATGAAAATTTTTGGCTACGATTTTAAAGTTTTTCTTTATAAAAATCAAAGCTTTATTTAAAATAATATTTTAGTTAAATTGTAGTTTCTAGACGTATAAAAATTTATTTTATTAAAAATTACATTAACCAAAAAGTACTCTACTTCAAATCGCACCTCATAAATTACAAATAAATAATTTAAACAAATGGTCCTCTAGAAATAATTTAATAAATCAACTACTGTATTGTCTCTAATACAAGCCCTGGGCCTCTATTCTTCAATACCCCTTATTGAGTGGGTTTCTAATAGGGCATGGGCTTCTATTAGGGCATGGGTTTCTACTTTTCGATATCAAAATTTTATCAAGACACAATAAATTAATTACCGGTAAATAAAAAATGTAAGATCATAGCACAATAAATAAGTAAAACAGGTATTATAAATGAGCATTATAAATGATCGTTGGAGGTAAAATTTTTTTAAGTTTTGAAATTGCCAAATTTTTCGTTACATTGCACTTTTTATTATTTTTTTATAAGTAACTCTACACAGTTTCACATGATTGTCTATCAATTTTATTTTAAATCCCCGATGAAATTGCACTTTTTAAATTTTACGTGAATAAAATCAACAACAAGCATTGAATAATGCTTGTCTATAGCCTTCATTAAAGTGCAGGTTTAATGAAGTGCCGCTTCATTAAAGTGCCACTTAATCTATTTCCACCATTTCGTAATTTAAAAAATGTTATAAGATGGGTAATTTATTAAAATTATTTGTATAAAAATTTATAAAGGAATGTTAAGAAATAAATTTAATTTGTTTTTATTAAATTTTATTTTTTATTTATTATATTCTGTTGCTGCAAATGATTCTTCTGAAGAAGAAATTTATTCTGAAGAATCTGAATATAAATTATCAGAAGACGCTGCTTTTTTAGAAGTACCATATGTGGAGAATTTTAATACGAATTGAAATAGCACAAAATGACTGCAATCCCGGAGAATTGGGGTCCCTGCGAAAAAAGTTTAAAAATAAGAAAAAGGATTTTTCTAGGGTAAAAAAATATGCTGATTTTATTACTCCATAAACCGCTCCTATGGTTTTTCGATATAGGTATTCAGAGGTCTGTATCTCGGTCCAATCACATCGGATTTCATTGATTTTGGTGTCAATCGATGCAGCTCAATGAGTTCTACATCTTTTGAAAGACTGACTATTTTTTACAATGTCCGACAATGTCCTGGGTCAAATGTCCGAATTCGGGCTCGGGATTCGACTTTTCCAAAATCTAAGCTCAGATTCGTAATCAGCATATTTTTTACCCTAGAAAATCCTTTTTTTTATTAGTAAAGCTTGTAGTGGGCCAGTTAGTTGAAGCTTGTAGTTGTTAGTAAAGCTTGTAGTGGGCCAGGATGGTATTGGGATGTTGGGCGGGTTGCGTGCGATGTTAAGGTCCCGAGAGCGATGCCGGTGAGTATTAGCGGAGCGGACGGTAGGCCTTTCTATGCGTCCGGTGCTGCTGGTCGGTTACGAGACCGACTTGCCCGGGAATAATATGCGCTTGCATGGAATTGTTAATATAAGCTTTTAGCTTCTTCGGCCGGTTATTCTTTCTTTACATTGATTACTTTCGAACTGACTGCG